>CM050176.1:15305259-15322759 GCA_027410445.1 Discoglossus pictus
CAGCTACAAGACCTAGCTGGGCAAGGTATGCAATATCCTGTGTCAGGGGCTATGAATAAGGGCACAGGCCTCACTTAGTCAGTGATGTCCCTTTTACGCACCAGATTTTTAGTATCTTAAGATTGTAAGTCTGCAAGTTTTCAATCTTGCTAGGTGCATTAGGGAAAGTACGGTGTGGGATTGATTCTAAGTGCAAAGACAGGACCCTCCATTCTTTTGCAGGGTCTTTATGTTTAACCCCTGTATAGCTCTACAGAATAGCTTGGCGCCTTAGAAATGTTAAGATCCCCTTATAGTATATGTCCCTGCTACTTATATTGAAACGTGTAGACGTGCATCTACCACTTTATATAAAAACTTTATAACTTATTCGGCTGATTTCTTGATATTATTTTAGGAACAGACAGGAAAGTAACTGCCAGTTATGCCGGTTTAGCTGGAATTTTTTGGAAATGGGCAATTGGTGCCGGTTGCTTGCGTGCTGGTTGGTTGGTGTGTTTGTGTGTGACGACTTGCCACTTGGTGGGATATTAATGTCTGGGGTGAAAATAAGGGGCTTCCCATGAAAACATTTAAAGTCTTGAAAAGCCAATAGTGATATTGCATTGTATCTATTTTTGGGGGGGGAAATAAAAGTTTGAAAAATGTGTAGTTGCCGAAAAACACCTACGAGATTAAAAAACAAGGACACAACCCGCACGACCCCAAAAACATTACAAACATTACAAACATTACAAACATTACAAACACAATAAACACAAACAACAAACACATAAAAAGGTTACTCACGGCAAGGGGGGGCACCGAGGACCTCTGCAAGTGAAGTTACACCTCCATTTAAGCACAAATTTCGGAGTTTAGAGACCAGAAAATCACCTAAGCGAGAGAAAAAATGGCCGCCGAACAAAATGAAAACGAGGCTAAAGGTCCCTAAACACGCAAAACACCACCATAAACACGCAAAACACCACCAAACCGCTACGGATATTCAGAAAAAGTCGCACGACATAGAAAATGAACAACGCTACATCAGCCACATTATATACACCAAACACCATTAGCTCACTTACAATTCCATTGCCGGCATTTTTTGACGGGCAATATTCTAGTATAGTATAAATGATAACCATAAGCAGACTTTTCATAAATCACTAAACCTACATGTACCCTATTCGTATGTAAAAGGATTCTGGGTAGCGCCATGCAGATAGTACATACAGTAATTAAAGTGGACATACCATCACATATATAGTTGTGAGCGTACGAGTTGTTGCTAACGCTGCGGGCTCGCTACGCGAGCCGAGGCCCTCGCAAAGCGAGGGCACTGCCCGAGGGTCTCAGTTGCTGGCATGGAGCGCCGAAGGCGCTCCATGCCAGCACCTGAGGACCTCGCAAAGCGAGGGCCGCAGTTGCTGGCATGGAGCGCCGAAGGCGCTCCTTGCCAGCATCTGCGACCCTCGCAAACTTCACGTTGCAACCCAAACACTACGACACACACATTACGACACTCGCAAACAACATACGACACACGTTCACACACATTACGGACTCGCAACACTCGGACGCAACTCGCGAACATTACAAAATGTAAAACACAATACATACACACACCACATACATAAAAAACTTACCTACACCAAGAGGGAGCACCCAGCACCTCAAAAATACAACTTACACCTCGATTTTACTTCAAATAAAACAGTTTAGAGACTAAAAAAAAAACGAAGCGAGAGAAAAAATGGCCGCCGAACAAAACGAAAACGAGGCTACAGCACTCTAAACTCGCAAAACACCACAAGAAACTCGCAAAACACCACAAAACACCTACGGATATTCCGATACAAACGTATAACACACATTACTCGCCATTTGACGCCAATGCGGAAGTACACGACAACGGTTTGGGCTCGCGCACGCACAGTGTTACACTGCACACATTCAGCACGCTTACACAGCAGATCCACACCACTAATGCTGCAGCAACATCAAAACACATTCACAGCTCTTCCACACAATGCTTTAAAATAGGTAAAGTATATTCATTTATTAATGTATTATATATTTCATTATTACACACTAAACAGCATTAGCTCACTTACAATTTCATTGCCGTCATTTTTTGACGGGCAATTCGCTAGTATATTATAAGAGTTAAATGTATGATACTGCCCATAATCATAATATGTCTGAGTGAGAAATGGTCCGCTGACAAGTTCAAGACATAGCCATACGCTCAGAATTCATTTTTCTTATTTATAAAGAAGAATTTTTTTTTAATCACATGTATTGTTTGCAACAAAAGTTAATTACTTTCTGCTATTTTTACTTTTCTGAAGCTCTCCTGCACAGGCCTGGATTTTAGGGACAGGTTTTATGTCTAGCCTTGTGGACATGGGTATGGTGTGTGTCTGTTTTAAAGAACTCTCCTTCCCACCCATGATTCCTGGCTGTCCATACTGTATCGTCACACAACCCAGCTTAACTACCCATTTGGTTGAATCCACCCCAAAATATAACACAGTAACTAGAAACAGATGTAGATGTGTGTGCAGCAGATCTCAGCCCAGAGAAAAACACACACAGGTTCAAATGCATGTAATACATTCATGTGGATGTGTCCCGGTATATATGTATATATGTGTGTGTATGTATGTATGTGTGTGTATATATATGTATATATATATATATATATATATATATATATTATTATTATTATTATTATTATTATTATTATTATTATTATTATTATTATTATTCCTCCTCAACCATATACACACTGAAATCTGCAAATTCTGTATATGAGAATGGATGTTGACTGGTATGATTCTGTGTTTTTTACATACATAGGGCCTCATTCAATTTCCCAATTCGTAAATTTATACACACTTAAAATCGCTCTTAATATTGCTACATATTCTGCAAATATTACTTATTTGCACTAATGAATTCTTAGGACAATAGAATGCATATAAACATTTATTAAAAAAACACCCAAAGCCAGATTTATGAGTTCAAGGCATTTGCAAGTAGCTAATTGAATAAGGCTAATAGAATGGGCAGACCAGACGAGCCTTTTGGATCTTCTCTCTTCCAGTCTATGCCTAATCCCCAGGATTGCCTAATTTTTACCATGGAAATACCAAATACAAATACCGTAACTGCGCTTTACCTTTCTACATATAATCTAATCTTGTTGTAAAGCAGTTTTTTCTCACATTATCCCTAAATCTTCTAACTTCATGCCCTCGTAATCTGAACTTTATTGTATCCTTTCATATATTTAGATATTCTTATCCTCTTCCTTCTATCCTATCATGAAGATTTTAGTTGATCCTTATATGTGTTTCTCTTCGTCTCCGTCTGTGACTCCCAGTAACCCTTTCTCCACACCCTTTGTGGTTGTACACAAACATGGACGCCTGCACAGCATTAATGTTGTCACGTATATCTCCTTCTATTCGCCAGTATATTCAGTCTGGCCCCAGCCTCTGCAGCACACTGCCCTTTCCTGAATGTGCTTTCCTTTATTGGAATTGCATCTCTGCTCAGTGTGCGTCCCCGGGGGGCCAGGCCAGCCGCTGGCAGTCTCTCTCAGACACCCAATTACCCCTGACGTCACCGCCGTCTCTCGTCCCTCCCTTGGGTGCTTGCATTTTTTTCCTCTCTAACTCTCATAGTAGACCAGCTAAGTGCCTGTTATTTGCTTGGCAGAAGATTTGATTGTGTTTTGAGGCCGGATACTAAATCCAAAAACTATGTAAAAATGTCAATAGGTGAGTGCACATTGATTTTGGTTAGTCGCTGCGATATGTGAACCCCTTCGGGATCTGAGCCCGGAGAACGATCTTACAAGAAAGATAATATAAGAGAAAATTACTGGAGCTGCGCTGTGTCTCCCGCCGAATTCTTAAGGGCTTGCAAACTTTCCTTAGAATCAACAATTGCTTTATTAATATAAATTTGCGGTTTTGTTTCTCTCCCAGCAACTGACACGACTGCCATTTTTTTTTTTCTTTCTTTCATTTTTTTCTAATGACTATAAGAGGAGGGGGGTTGGTGGGTGTTGGGAGTTGGTTTCGTGCTGGGAGAACCATCGCTGAGTAATGAATTCCCAGTGGATTGTGGGAGTTACGCAGCTCCGTTTCCAGGGACGGCTGAGCAGACGCTTGGCTTCGAGCTCTGCCAGGCCGAGGTCTGCCTGAGCAGATAAAGTGGAAGGGGCTGAGAGGCGGTGGTGGCTGTGCCCGTCCAGTGTGGACTGCGAGCAAGTGATAAGGGCCCCGCGACAAGAGCGACGGCCGCGCATCCCAGCCAGAAATCTGACGGCAAAGTAAAGTTTAACGCAGGGACTGCGGAGAAAGCTGCTGCACAAGATAATGGTAATTGATTGAATCGAACTAACAGAGCAGGATTGTTCTCCCTATAATTATTTTCATGTCTAATTTTTCTGCCCAAATACCCTAGGAGTTCAGGTTCCTCTGCGCACATCCTGTGGCAAGAGATAAAAAAGCGTGTGCCCTGATTTTTGGGCAAATGACTTCATGTCAAGGGAGAGGAGACAATGGATCATCAGAAATAAGAAGCAAGAAAGGTTAGGCAGTTATGTCTTGTATCTGATGAGTCCTGATATGGTAATGTTCCTCTACGCTTTGTCTTGTTCTTACAACCTCAGCATTATTTTGTACTAGGAAAAGTAATATTTGGGTTATGTAAAAGGGACATGGAATTACCAATAATGCAATACATCAACAGATAACTTATATATATATATATATATATATATTAGTACAGTAAATGAATACTACACTAATATTCCCATTTGGTTTCTTTTTTAACTTCTTTTTAGACACTCAAACCACTGTATTGCACTCTGGGAAAATAGGTGAGGATATGCAAATGAGCACACACATGCATTTTCACTCTTAAATCCCCAAAAAACACTTCATAAATGGCTCCTTTTAGGCACATGCGCTCTGTATTACACAGCTTTAAGCATAGAAGAGGATGTATTAAACACAGATCAGGAGGCCTACCCACAGACAGTACTGTTTCGATCTTAAACGGATCTCATTAGGGTGTGTGTGTTTAGCTTTAAATGTTAAATTTGCTTTCTCGTCCCCAGCAGACATGCGTCTCTCTACCCTCTATTAGATATCCAGGCGGTTGGACTGGAGCTGCCCAGGAGGGTTTCCTGATAGTACCATTGGCAAACACACTGGGCTGTAGGACATTTTAGAACAACCTCCAGGGCAGATCCACCCCATGGGCAAATCTCCAGGGCAGATCCACCCCATGACAAAGTAGTGAGTGAAGAGAATCCAATCTGACAATATATTTTATGTATGTAACATTAAATGTATTTATTTTTAAAACTGTGGAGTTTATTATGACAGTAGAGACAAATAGGAGCATTTAGAGGGAGTCTGTAATTTATGGTCCATTCAGCAACCAAAGGGAATGTCTCTGGAATCTCGGTGTGACTTGTGCTCCTGCTGACTTCTGGTCAATCGACCATTTAAGTGCCATAAAAGCAGTGTTTTTAAACCATAAATCTATGAAAAGATCTTGAAATGAAAATGTTTTTCCAATTTTTTCTGTAGATTTTTAGCAGCTTTACAGAATAGTGTTGTTTTAAAGACTTAATTGGCCATTTAAGTATGCTTGCTGTAAGATCACATTGCATAGGTCAGGAGTAGGCAGGCTCGCCACCCACAGGCCTGGTTTTGAGTATTTTCTGTCTGCAGTCTAGAGGAAGGAAGGAGCAATAATCTTGGCTGTACACAGTAGGGATATCCTCAAATCCTGGGCTGCGTGCGTCTCTCCAGGAACAAACTTACCTACCTGGCATAGGCAATACAACCTTGATTGGCGCTACCACGTGAGACCTCACCTTACTGCACTGCTGCAAGTGAAGCCATTTGTGTAGCCCTGCGCTCCTCTAACTGTCTGATATCGTACGCTTCCTGTCTGGGCAATTAGCTGCCAAATTCCTCAGTGACTTGTAACACCATTAAAAAAATAGCTTACTTCAGGTTTGCCGTTTATAAATGATTCCTCCATCAAATAAATGAGCAGTTAATAGTGTTTTTATTTATCCAAATTATTTGACCATAAATGGATTTTATGGCTTGCAATTAGCGCTGGAGACAGGCGATATACCTCTGTTCCTGAGAGCAGCCAATAGAAATATCTAAATGCCTTTCTATGTGTTGTCCTCTTTCTTTTTAGCATTTTTAGCAATTTCACTGATAATTTCTAGTATTACGATTGTTGCTTCAGCATTTAACAGAAAAAGAAAAAAAATCGAATTAGTGGCGGTCAATCAGGGTAGTAACTAACGATAATCGGTTAATTCTGTGCACATGATCACCAGCTCTGAGCGCAACTCTTTTATCTCACTTGTACCCTTCATAGGGGGAAATATCCTGTAGTATATCCTCAATAGAGTGATCCAGCCCGGAAATACCAGGCAATTCTACCCTGAACAGGAGAAACCTCAGATGTATGTTTCGGCCTCTCTTGGGCCTCGTCAGAGGGGCAGCTGATAACTCCCTAGGGCACAGTGAGCAAGGAGTCCATGTCTGGAGCCCTCTATCATCCTTAGGGTGAGAAAAACCAAAACAGTCCAAGGTGCTCATATGAGAACGAACAAAATGTAAGTACGCTTGCTCTATAGATCCCTTTACCTACTCTGAGAGCAGCCTCTTTTAGCCACTTGTGTCTTTCACAGGAAGAAATTCCCTATAGTAAATCAGACTGGCCTCACTCAAAACACCATAGAACCATCCTCTCAATACCCCCTAGATACACCCCGTAAATACCTGAAGAGGATATACTGCAAACACCAGACATAGGTTTCGCCCTCTCTTGGGCCTCGTCAGTGAGGTGTAGCTGAGCTTCCTAAGCCACAGTGAGCGAGGAGTCTACGTCTGGAGCCTCCAATTACCCAAAGGGAGACTAAGTGTGAGTTACCAAGTCTATAGTACAAACCTACTTAGGTGTTTTCCATTGAGAGATTGGACGTCTCGGATACTGGTTCTGTTTAGGATTTTACATCCGTAGCACAAAGACTTGTTCAGTAATCTGAGGTAAGTTAGTGTTGCAGAGTCTGGACAGTCTTGCGAACGCAAATTCATGCTTTTATTTATATATATATATATATATATATATATATATATATATATATATATATATATATATATATATATATATATATATTAGAGTAAATTTGCCGATACAACTAAAAAAAAAAAATATTTAAATGTATACAGCTTCTAGATAACATAAGAAGATACAGAGGTTGACACCCAAAACATAAATGACGTGAACCTGCATCTCCTTTATAGCTACTGGACCCCTAGAAATACAGCAGACTCTTGGTACTTGTCGTTAATTGGTCTTAGAAGGTACTCCCACGATGATTACTGTAAGCGTGACGTGCTCATCCAGACGCGTTGAATACTGAAATTGATGAGTTTGGAGGTAGTCCAGTTTTGGGGGTCCACTGTACTTAAGTATGATGGATTGATTCTACCCTTTTTAAAGCAACGGTTGCCATATTCTGGCCAAAATAAAGCTATATGAGATGGGATGTTGCAGACAATATGGTGGTCTTGTATGATTATAAATACATGCGATCACTTCTTTCTTGTGCAAAATAGATGTAATTTCTATATTCATGAAGGTAAATGTTAATGACATGATAATACTCCTTCCACAGCAATGCGGTGCAATGGCAGACCACATCACTAATCCGTACCATCATTATATGTAGTGTTTTCTCCTCCTCACTTTGTGCCGGGAACAAAAGCCTCTCTCAGGACATTGGCATCCTATATTGAAGTATTCTCCCTATAGCGCCCTGCTGCCTATAGAAATGGGAGGAGACTTTTGATCTTAAATCTGGCTCCTCTCTTTTTGGTATAAGCTTTATTCTGCAGCTGTGCTCACAAAGCCTGTCTATGGTTTGATCTGCTGCTCCTCAGAGCCAGGGCCTGGTGTGCAACTGAAGAGTTTTTTTTATTATTATTATATATACATATATATCTTTTCCCTCTTCATCTAGGGAATCTTGCAAACAAAGAGCTCCGCAGGTATCCAGATTTCTCCATCCCAAAGCAGTTCCTGGGGCAGTGCCTGCAGCACTCCTGCTAGACTTGTCTAAGCTGGTGCCAGCGTTAGCCTTTCTGTAGCTTAGCGAACGCACCGCGCCGGATCCCAGGGAACAGAGACTGTGTGTCTGACAATCGCAGGCTTATTAACCTCATGAGTGCCAAGCCATAAAGCATTACAGGGCTTGTAAGATCAGTATGTGTTGCAATGTAGATTCCTTGGTGTGTGTGACCAGCATGGCAGTACATGGCATACTAGCGGTGTGGGTATAATAGGAGGGCAAGAAACATTGTACAATTACATGTGTTAGGAGCCAAAACTCCTCTATTTCTGTCTACCGTTATTTATCTCTCTTTCTTTCTCTCTCCCCCGTCTCTCTCTTTCTTTCTCTCTTCCCCCACCCGTCGCTCTTTCTTTCTCTCTTCTCCCCCCGTCTCTCTTTCTCTCTTCTCCCCGTCTCTCTTTCTTTATTTCTCTCTCTCTCTCTCTCTCTCTCTCTCTCTCTCTTCCCCCGTCTCTCTTTCTCTCTTCCCCCGTCTCTCTTTCTCTCTTCCCCCGTCTCTCTTTCTCTCTTCCCCCGTCTCTCTTTCTCTCTTCCCCGTCTCTCTTTCTCTCTTCCCCCGTCTCTCTTTCTCTCTTCCCCGTCTCTCTTTCTCTCTTCCCCCTCTCTCTCTCTCTTTCTCTCTTCCCCTCTCTCTTTCTTTCTCTCTTCCCCTCTCTCTTTCTTTCTCTCTTCCTCCCTTGTCTCTTTTTCTTTCTTTCTCTCTCCCCCCACCTGTCGCTCTCTCTTTCTCTCTTCTCCCTGTCTTTCTTTCTTTCTTTCTTTCTTTCTTTCTTTCTTTCTTTCTTTCTTTCTTTCTTTCTTTCTCTCTTCCTCCCTTGTCTCTCTTTCTTTCTCTCTTCCCCCCTTGTCTCTCTTTCTTTCTCTCTTCCCCCCTTGTCTCTTTCTTTCTCTCTCCCCCCCCATCTCTCTCTTTCTTTCTCTCTTTCTTTCTCTCCCGCCTGTCTTTCTCTCCCCCCGTCTCTTTCTCTCCCCCCGTCTCTTTCTCTCCCCCCCGTCTCTTTCTCTCCCCCCGTCTCTTTCTATCCCCCCGTCTCTCTCTTTCTATCCCCCCGTCTCTTTCTATCCCCCCGTCTCTTTCTATCCCCCCGTCTCTTTCTCTCCCCCCGTCTCTTTCTATCCCCCCGTCTCTTTCTATCCCCCCGTCTCTTTCTATCCCCCCGTCTCTTTCTATCCCCCCATCTCTCTCTTTCTATCCCCCCGTCTCTTTCTATCCCCCCGTCTCTCTCTTTCGTTCTCTCTCCTGTGAGTCTCCCTTTCGTTCTCTCTCCTGTGAGTCTCCCTTTCGTTCTCTCTCCTGTGAGTCTCCCTTTCGTTCTCTCTCCTGTGAGTCTCCCTTTCGTTCTCTCTCCTGTGAGTCTCCCTTTCGTTCTCTCTCCTGTGAGTCTCCCTTTCGTTCTCTCTCCTGTGAGTCTCCCTTTCGTTCTCTCTCCTGTGAGTCTCCCTTTCTTTCTCTCTCCTGTGAGTCTCCCTTTCTTTCTCTCTCCTGTGAGTCTCCCTTTCTTTCTCTCTCCTGTGAGTCTCCCTTTCGTTCTCTCTCCTGTGAGTCTCCCTTTCGTTCTCTCTCCTGTGAGTCTCCCTTTCGTTCTCTCTCCTGTGAGTCTCCCTTTCTTTCTCTCTCCTGTGAGTCTCCCTTTCTTTCTCTCTCCTGTGAGTCTCCCTTTCGTTCTCTCTCCTGTGAGTCTCCCTTTCGTTCTCTCTCCTGTGAGTCTCCCTTTCGTTCTCTCTCCTGTGAGTCTCCCTTTCGTTCTCTCTCCTGTGAGTCTCCCTTTCGTTCTCTCTCCTGTGAGTCTCCCTTTCGTTCTCTCTCCTGTGAGTCTCCCTTTCTTTCTCTCTCCTGTGAGTCTCCCTTTCGTTCTCTCTCCTGTGAGTCTCCCTTTCGTTCTCTCTCCTGTGAGTCTCCCTTTCGTTCTCTCTCCTGTGAGTCTCCCTTTCTTTCTCTCTCCTGTGAGTCTCCCTTTCTTTCTCTCTCCTGTGAGTCTCCCTTTCGTTCTCTCTCCTGTGAGTCTCCCTTTCGTTCTCTCTCCTGTGAGTCTCCCTTTCGTTCTCTCTCCTGTGAGTCTCCCTTTCGTTCTCTCTCCTGTGAGTCTCCCTTTCTTTCTCTCTCCTGTGAGTCTCCCTTTCGTTCTCTCTCCTGTGAGTCTCCCTTTCGTTCTCTCTCCTGTGAGTCTCCCTTTCGTTCTCTCTCCTGTGAGTCTCCCTTTCGTTCTCTCTCCTGTGAGTCTCCCTTTCTTTCTCTCTCCTGTGAGTCTCCCTTTCTTTCTCTCTCCTGTGAGTCTCCCTTTCTTTCTCTCTCCTGTGAGTCTCCCTTTCGTTCTCTCTCCTGTGAGTCTCCCTTTCGTTCTCTCTCCTGTGAGTCTCCCTTTCTTTCTCTCTCCTGTGAGTCTCCCTTTCTTTCTCTCTCCTGTGAGTCTCCCTTTCTTTCTCTCTCCTGTGAGTCTCCCTTTCTTTCTCTCTCCTGTGAGTCTCCCTTTCGTTCTCTCTCCTGTGAGTCTCCCTTTCGTTCTCTCTCCTGTGAGTCTCCCTTTCGTTCTCTCTCCTGTGAGTCTCCCTTTCTTTCTCTCTCCTGTGAGTCTCCCTTTCGTTCTCTCTCCTGTGAGTCTCCCTTTCGTTCTCTCTCCTGTGAGTCTCCCTTTCGTTCTCTCTCCTGTGAGTCTCCCTTTCTTTCTCTCTCCTGTGAGTCTCCCTTTCTTTCTCTCTCCTGTGAGTCTCCCTTTCTTTCTCTCTCCTGTGAGTCTCCCTTTCGTTCTCTCTCCTGTGAGTCTCCCTTTCGTTCTCTCTCCTGTGAGTCTCCCTTTCGTTCTCTCTCCTGTGAGTCTCCCTTTCGTTCTCTCTCCTGTGAGTCTCCCTTTCGTTCTCTCTCCTGTGAGTCTCCCTTTCGTTCTCTCTCCTGTGAGTCTCCCTTTCTTTCTCTCTCCTGTGAGTCTCCCTTTCTTTCTCTCTCCTGTGAGTCTCCCTTTCTTTCTCTCTCCTGTGAGTCTCCCTTTCTTTCTCTCTCCTGTGAGTCTCCCTTTCTTTCTCTCTCTCTCCTGCGAGTCTCCCTTTCTTTCTCTCTCTCTCCTGTGAGTCTCCCTTTCTTTCTCTCTCCTGTGAGTCTCCCTTTCTTTCTCTCTCCTGTGAGTCTCCCTTTCTTTCTCTCTCCTGTGAGTCTCCCTTTCTTTCTCTCTCCTGTGAGTCTCCCTTTCGTTCTCTCTCCTGTGAGTCTCCCTTTCGTTCTCTCTCCTGTGAGTCTCCCTTTCTTTCTCTCTCCTGTGAGTCTCCCTCTTTGTGTGTGTGTCTTTCACACTCTTTCCATCTTTCTGTCTTTCTCTTGCATTGACTCCCTGTCTTGCTCGGCTGTTCCCATACATACTTATACATACAGACCCTTTTTAGTTGTGCCATGTGTGTAATGGACTTCAGTTGTGAGATGCTGGTATACAGTTGGCTACTAGGGCTAGCCGGTGGGCCAGATCTCTCTCTAATTTCATTGCATGCCCAGACTTGGTCTCTGTTTAGAACATTAGCGTGTTACTTACACACGTGTGCCATGTCTAGTGCGTGGAGCCTGTTTTTTTCTGGAGCACAGATTTGCCATGGAATAGCTTCAACAATCATAAGGTAAAAATGTCATATTTGGGGCCACCTTAAAATCCTTTCTTCCAGGGACATTATCACGTTATTCTTTCTTGCTGAGCAATAAAGCCCCTTGTATGTTGCTCTATGAACACGCACACACAGGTCTGCATTCACTTTTACCTTAACAGTAAAGTAGAAAAATCAAACAAGACACGAGAATCACAGCTTTATGAGGCCTGCAGCAGGATCCTCCAGCCTGTCTCTTTATTTATTTTTATTACATCCCCCTCTCTGTCTCCACATGACACGGAGGTTGTGGACGGTAATTAAAGGACCCCCCAGATTCTGGTTTTCAGCAATGGTACCTTTGATGTGGATCGTGTCGGGCAGATCGCGCTATTGTTCCTGAATGTGTCTGTCTCTTCTCCTGCCGGCCCCTTTGAAGTGCGCGCTCTGGCCTTTAATACTCAAATACAATATGGGCAGGATAATAGGACGCTACTTGCCTTACACATCTCTGGTATAATGGGCTGCGGAGCTTGGGGTGAGGAGTATGGTGCCGCTTGCTCTGCCTACACTCTCACCTGCTTCTAGGTCACAAAATGCAGGGTTTTAGGAAAATTCGGGAGGAATGTTGCTGTAAATGGTCACTGTGTGTCCTGACAGTTGGTTCATGTTTAGGACTGGCTGTAAGCGCTTGTTTTTCAAAAAACTGTTTTATATTTATTTTATTTAATAAATGTGATCAGCATTAATTGCTTCAAATTAGCCTTTGTAAAGTTCATGTTGATGCTGATTTTGTCTCTGATTCTCTCATTTCTCACTCATTCTTTCTTGTCCTCACATTTTCTTCATTTTGTCTATTTTTTTTGTTTGCTCTCGTTCTCTCTCGTTCTCTCTCGTTCTCTCTCTTCTCTCTCGTTCTCTCTCTTCTCTCTCGTTCTCTCTCTTCTCTCTCGTTCTCTCTCGTTCTCTCGTTCTCTTGTTCTCGTTCTCTCTCATTCTCTCTCGTTCTCGTTCACTCTCTCGTTCTCTCTCGTTTTCTCTCTCGTTCTCGTTCACTCTCTTGTTCTCTCTCGTTTTCGTTCACTCTCTCGTTCTCGTTCACTCTCTCGTTCTTGTTCACTCTCTCGTTCTCGTTCACTCTCGTTCACTCTCTCGTTTGTTCTCTCTCGTTTGTTCACTCTCGTTCACTCTCTTGTTTGTTCTCTCTCGTTCACTCTCTCGTTTGTTCTCTCTCGTTCACTCTCTTGTTTGTTCTCTCTCGTTCACTCTCTCGTTTGTTCTCTCTCGTTCACTCTCTCGTTTGTTCTCTCTCGTTCACTCTCTCGTTTGTTCTCTCTCGTTCACTCTCTCGTTTGTTCTCTCTCGTTCACTCTCTCGTTTGTTCTCTCTCGTTCACTCTCTCGTTTGTTCACTCTCGTTCACTCTCTCGTTTGTTCTCTCTCGTTTGTTCTCGTTCGTTTGTTCTCTCTCGTTTGTTCTCGTTCGTTTGTTCTCGTTCGTTTGTTCTCTCTCGTTTGTTCTCGTTCGTTTGTTCTCTCTCGTTTGTTCTCGTTCGTTCGTTCCCTCTCTCGTTCTCTCTCTCGTTCTCTCTCTCGTTCTCTCTCTCGTTCTCTCTCTCGTTCTCGTTCACTCTCGTTCGTTCTCTCTCTCTATTCCCCCTCTCATTCTATCAAGACTCTAACCCCTCCATTTTTTTCTATCTCTTTTCCTCTCAGTTTTATATCTTTATTCTTTCATTTGCTTTTCCTTCTCTCTCCCACTTTGTCTCCCCTTCCTTCTCACCTCTCACTCTTTCTTTCTTTCCTTCCTTCTATCTCTCAGTATCTTCCCTTCACATCTCTTTACGTTTTTTTTCACACCTCTCTCCAAACTCTACTTTTTTTTTTTCAACATCTCACAGTTTTTTCTTTTCTTTTTTTCTTTCTAATTCTTTTTCTTGCCTCTACCTTCATCGTCACTTTTCTTTTTGTCCCCTCTTTCTTCCCGCTCTTCGAATAGAGAAAATAAAAACATTCTATGTTTTAATGACTGGCACTTATAGATATAGATATATATACTTTTATGTATATTACTGATTTGGGGAATTTTCATATGACTAGTGAGGTGCGTTAACCTGTTAATTACTTGAGCGCGGATCAGTCTCCGGCGCTGGTGACGGTAAGTGAAGTCCCCGCTGACGTGACAATATTCCAATCTCGATTCTTGTCTCTCCTCTGCTAAAAGTGGCTGGAAGCGTTTAATTCCAGGGGGAGCGAGAGGCTGGAAAAGATTTATTATAAAAATATAAACCTCCTTCATAATGCTTCTCATAATCTGATCATGTCAAATGCGCCAGTTAATTTAAGGATGTGATATCGGAAAGCTGCTAGTATTGCGTGTCAGCTGGAAATCTATCCAGGCTGAGGTCCTTATCTTTCCTCAAATTAGGATGTTTTCACGTTACCTTCTGCAGAAATAAAAAAAAAAATGTTTTCTCCTAAAGGAAACAGATTTTAATGTCAAATTTGACAACGTTACCACTTGTCGTTGTTTTTGTTTTTCCCTCATGCACAGAAAGCGCATTATCTTGTGATTAAAGCGTGGAAAGTCATTATACCATAGGCCTCAACAATCTGCAATTGTCATACCGTTGGGGGCACAAGTGGAGAGGGCTCCTAAAAAAAAAAAGGGCAACTGTCTGTAATGAGATGGCTGACACTCTCATTCAGTTTAATGCCCCTTGTGTCTCTCTCTCCTGCACTCCGATACTTTTGGATGTAGGATGTGTGTTGCGATTACATTTCCTTGCGTATGTTGTATACGTCGCCAAAATGCCAGTGTGTAGAAGCTGCCATTGGTGGGTAGATCCACATCCGGCACTCTTGATCTGCAATTTTCTTTCATGGTGAGAGAATATTTGTATTAATATTCTCCTCTATGTTACTTTTATATCAGAAAAGGATTTGGCTAGTACCCGAGGGGTTAATTAGGATGTAGGGGAAATATCATAACACTAAACCCCTGCTATCCAGTTCCAGGTTTATGGAAGCCATGAATAAGTACGAAGGGTTACAGTGCCCGGATCGTGTTCATACAACAGGGTTTCTTTGTTTATTTAATAACTAATTAGCAGGAGCATCAGTATTTAAAAAAAAATCTATGTAGCTTTTTAAAATTACATTTAACCTTTAGCATCAAAGGTTATGACCTCTATTGAAATCTTTATCTGGTTATATCCCTGCAGTCAAATTTCATCTTGCTTCCTGATCTCCCCTGGACACCTCATAAGGGTATTTAGACAAGCCACTTGGCTAGAGGCTGCAACACTAATGTTCTACTGTAAGTTTTAGATCCTACAATGAAATGTCTTTCTATATTTTTTTTTATTGAATTAATTTTCATTACATAACATAAGCAGTACCAATAATATTGTACATCAAATCTGTTTGAGATTTATATATATATATATATATATATATATATATATATATATATATATATATATATATATATAGTAAATACAATTTAAACACCTAAAACAAGTTTAAAAAAACTTGTTTCATGCCCAGAATTCCGTGAAATACAGTTATTACATTGCATTCTGGGAACCTTGGCAGGGCAAATATCTCCACAAAGGCTTTGCAATCCATAACCATTTCAAACATGGCTTCCCTTAAGCATATGCCTGCTGTATCACACAGCTTTGAGCAAAGCTAAGGTTGGATTATACTCAAGCCAGGAATCCAACCCATGTACAGCGGTTTCAAGGTTACTGCCTTTCATCAGTGTGGGGCCGGTTCCTTGGCAATGTGTAGTGGATTTTCGAGGAGGTAGTTTAATTTACATTTAATTTATGGTGGGCAAAAGATTAATAGAAGCCCTCCACATATAGATCGATAGATATAGATATACACTGCTTTAATACCAAATGGATTCATATTGAAAGAGTGCCACAATGGCCCTTTAAATGGACACTTCCCTTCAACACAACTTAATTTGCCGCCTAGTTCAGAACTCAAGCCACCTTTTCCAAAACGGATATGGTTTTATACAGAATGCCGAAACCGAGAAAAAATCCACCTTAAGTTCTTTTTGCTGACCATTCATGCCTTTCTCTGTCATAAGGCATGCATCAGTTAAGGTGGACTTTTTTTGGTTAAAGTTGGAGCTCTCCAATAAGGAGGGTGGATCAAGTCCCAAGCTGTGTCAGCCATGTAGATGAGGGGGCAACTTTAATTTAATGAGTTCCTATACCAAATAAAAACATAGGGATGTCTAGAGGTAACAGAAGTAGCGCCACATATTCTATCTAATTGTGATATATTTATTCTCCTTACCGGATCTCGTTTACGTTTGACCTCGACTAAATGCAGCATCAAGGACCCTTCTGCTCCCAGTGTAAAACGCACCATTGTCCGAAAAATCACCATAGGAAACAATAAACATTTCCTATATCCTTGTGTACCAGGAAATCACATCAAAGCTGTCATAATATTTAAGTGTTGCAGAGCAGGATATCCTCTGCTTGCACTTTGTGTGAGGCATTGAATCCTTGTGCTCTTCCTCTTGAGACTTTTCCCGTATACTGCGTTTAGCGTCCTTTTCAGATTCCTGGTTATACCAACACATACTATCAGACTTTTTATGTTTTGTGAATTATGCAACAAATAGACACTAGTAGTTGTACAAACAATGCATAGAAAAGCATGTGTAGCGCAAAATCTTAATTTGTATATAGAATGTGCCATCATGTCTGACTGCACTTCTTATGAGCTAAGATGAGGGTGTGTAGTTATGTACTAAACAGTGGGGGGATGGAATTATAGGTCAATGGAGTTTTTAGAATTTGATACCTACTCTATTTCCCTGGTGGTCCAGTGGTTAGGATCCGGTGCTTTTACCGTAGCAACCTAGGATCAATTATGTCAGGGAACCAAGCGGTCTCGCCACTCCGAAGCCAAGCCTGGGCTTGGTCAGTACTTGGATTTGAGACCACCCAGGAATACCAGACGTATGCTGTGGCCCACTGTAGAGGTACTTTCTGCTTTAATTGTTCTGTAAATCTCAGCCATTGCTTGATTCTTTGTAGGTATTTGTGGAAAGGATAGACCATAGTACACTTACATGGGTGATCATTGGATTGTAAGTCTGTGAGTTTTCAATCTTGCTATGTGCAAACACTGTCCATTTAATTTTAAGCTCAAAGACCGGGTCCTCCATTCTTTTTTTGTTCATTGTGTTAATATTGTTTTGACTTCAACTTACCCGTGTGTAGCGCTACAGAATATGTTGGTGCGTTACAAATTAAGGACATGATAATAAATAGGTCAGGAGAATAGTTTTCCTACAGAATTGAAGTGAACAGTGTTTCAACGGCCTCTAAGCATTCTGGATAGTGGCATGCAAATGAGGCTCAAAGCATCTCCTATTATCATATCTTTTTTTTTTTAACATGGTATCCATTTAGGACTATATGCGCTGCTCTCAGGGAGGCTCCAGAACATACCATGGATTAGGAAACCAGTGAGAGGTTGATTCTGGAAATTGTGAAATGAGGCTCCCAAGAGTACTCTGACCTCATGATGTTATGGTGGGCAGACAGGTAATTGAAGTACCCTCCACTGTATAACCAATAAGAAAGGAAAATACTGTTAATTGTACATGTACATCACAAGCAGTCAGACTACCCACAGATTTTTTTTTTTTTTAACTGACCAGGTTTTTTGCGCTGCTGCTAAGGATTTTGGGTGATAAATGTGAGCCTCATTTGCATATCACCCTATT
>CM050176.1:15330259-15342759 GCA_027410445.1 Discoglossus pictus
TTATTACATTTTTGTAGAAGAAAATCTGTTTTGTTTAAATACAATATATATGTGTGTGTGATTTTATATATATATGTTATAATACACTTATTGGACCTTTGTATCTTGGCTACACAATGATACAATAGGCTATCTATTCATGTCAGTGTGTGTTTATATGTGTTTGTGTTATAAAGCGCATCCTGTGTACATTGGCTGTAGGAATGTTGCGGTGATTCCTAAGCTCGGGTAATTATAGCTGTATTTATAGAGCAGCCGTGTCTAGCAGTCCCTGCAGACAATATTACTGAACCCGAACAGAGCATTAGTGCGCGATTTCACAATAAAGTGTGCGCTGAGGATGAGCGGGCAGACAATTTGTGCACAGACCAGACACTGTGTTTGTGGGAGCAGGGCAGCACCTTTTAATCCTGTATTTCAATTTAATTTAAAAGGGTTTGGCAGGTTCCTGTTTTAATGAACAAAGACTTGACAAAGGCAGACGGCTCAGGAGCCGAGACTAATTGTGTGTCACAGTAAGGCAAGGAATCCATGGGGAGCGCCGACCCGCTGATATAGAACAGGTTCCTGCGAACGCACACAGGTCACTGGAGGTGAGCAGGTCACCGTTACCCCCAGGGTACCAGCTGGGGCAGCATGATCAGGCCGTGAGCGTGGGTGGATGTGGGGCATGTCCTGAGCACACTAGAAATAACCATATTCCTCTAAAAAAGAAATAATCTTATTCTTCAGAAATAGGCCTGTCATACGGTTTCTTTATGTCTACACTTTTCTCACTCTCTTCACACACATTCATATTTTCTTTTTCTCTTTCTCTCTTTTGCTCTCATTTAAAACATAATAAAATATAGAATATGTTCTCCATATGTTATCAATATATGCTATTCAAATGCTATCCTCTGACACAGCATTTTTTTCATACTCTATTACTGTTTTCAGGTAGGAGGTAAAAGAGTGTGGGAGTTCATTAGAATGTCCCACCATATTATTATTATTATTATTATTATAATCATCATATATTTGTAATGCGCCAACATATTCCGTAGCTCCTTACAGGGATTACGATCAAATATACAGATTCATATATACATATATATTATTTATCTGCCTCCTAATAAGGTATAGCTGGCTCCTAACTAACCTTTATATAACTAAGCCATGGTTCAATTTTAAAAGCATGCCTAATCTTATTTTTTGTGTGTGCGCTCAAGGCAGTGGACTCAAAACCTTATCAATAATTAATGGAAATGAGCCCTCATTAGCAATTGATTGGAATCTTGCTTTGTGGGTTGATCAAAAAGGCTGACTGACAGCTCAAAATGGCAAACTTCATTGTCTGTACTGGTGGAAAATGTATTGTTTTAATAACATTCAAATGAGAAGTACTTATTACCTGTAGTTGTCCATTTGGAAACCATATATGTATAATGTATTTGTTCTATATGTATTCAGTATTTTTGAATATATACTTGGGACGCTCATGAAGAAGTAGTATCCACTTGGAATGTAGGTAGGAGATGGGAAGATTGGTGAAGGGGCTGCAGTGGTGTTTCTGTTGGGTGAGGGGTTAGTGATTACATGTAATGGGCATGTGGGTGTTTGTGAGAGTAGAGTTCTGGAATTGGGGTCTCTGGGGATCTAAGCATGTGATCTAAATCTGAGACTGTAGTGACTGTAATGGTAGATTAGGGAACAATTAATAAAGCAGAGGTAATATTCTTACCTAGTACAAGCTCTTGAGGGGGTGGTGTGTGCCAAAAAATGTCTTTGCCCCTGTTCCCAATCCCCTATAGGGTATATGGTCTACCATTAGTGAACACAACATGGAGATAAGAGCTTATTGTTATACTGGAGATATCTCGAAGGACGCACGCATACACAGGGGGACTGTCTGGGGCTGAGAGTTGGCGTAAAGTAATATTCCCATCATACCCTCCCCAAATATACAGATTTTATTATTGGACAACTGCCAGGAAAAGGGGAGTATCTATAGCAAGAAGGTAAAAACTAATATTTACACTCCGTGGTCACATCGTTGGGTACACCTCCACTCCTGCTCCTTAATCCAAGGGGTTCAAGAAAATAGGGACAACATGAGAAAGGGAGATGATAAGAAAGAAGAAAATCATTAACCGAGCAAAGAAGATGTTTGGGGGAGTATTTTGAGACTAGAGCAGAGATCTAATGGAGTGATAAGATAGGAGGAAAGAAGAAGTCAATAGCAGAACGAAGAGGGTTGTTGGGGGAGTCTTTGAGATGTCAACATGGACCCGAATAATCTCTAAGGAAGCTTTCCAGCACTTTATTGAATCCATGCCACAAATCATTCAGGCTATTGGGTTGTAAAGAGTGGTCCTACCCAGTACTATGCCAGGGCATCTCATAACGTGGCCACTGCATTCACATTATCGTTACAGGGATTGCTTTAATAATGCTTTAAAAGGAGAGGAAATACAATTCTCTATTTTTTGACAAATTTATACGCACAACCTTAGCAAAGTTGTGTTTTGCATTAAAAAATAAGTAAAATCTGTTTAAATTTCATTGAAACTAACAGGAAGTGCGCAGAGCATACATATGTATGTAGATTTCAATGGCATTGCTCAGTCGTGTCTGACTCTCCATGACCTCATGGACAACACACCATGCTGATCCACTTCATGGCAGAGATACTGGGGTGGTTTGCCAGCTCCTGGTATTCCTAGGTGGCCTCCCATCCAACTAACCAGTGTGATCTTGTGGTTCCTTGGCGGGATTCGAACCTAGGATGCTGTAGTGAAAGCACCTGCAACCTAACCACTGGGCCACCACATTGGTCATACATCTATATAATCCTCTTCATTGGCTTGCAGGGCCCTCAGAACAGTGAAACATAGGAATTGGTGGGGGGGTTTTTTGCAATTAGAATATTATTCAAATATAAGAGATGCAATGGTACAAAAATATCCAAATATCCTCTTTTAAGATGTTTACAGTATCCATTCAAACTGAATTATCTATAGCTATATGTAATGGATGTGATATGTTTGGAGACTTAGGTTCTCCTCACCCCTCTGTTCCTGAGGACCATTCGATAAGGTCTCCGGAACCAGCTGTTGAGAACCACTGTATAAATCACATTTTCTGCATTGAGCTCTCCGATCTCAAGTACCTTGCTCCATGACCTCACATCTCCTCGAAATATGGCTGCTGCTAGGAAGACGACAGCCTGTGGCTTCTTCCAAAATCTTGACTAGAATTGCGAAATAGGGTTTGCAAGTAAAAGCCCCTCCACGTCCTTCTGACTATCCCTCCGCGGAAGTCCGTCACATAGCAAAATAGACGTATCGCCCTAAAATTTGCCGGGAAATTGGCAGAATTATTATCGATTCACAGAGCACGGCCCAACATCACTGCATGAATTGGCAGACATCTGTTTCTAATTTGAGTTTAGAACTGTACACAGAGGAACTTGCTTTAGTGCGCGATCCTTTCATTTCTAATGAATTTTAATCACCGCTACAGGTGAGAGAAATGTAGAAACAAGCTTGTATCTTGTGTAAGAAACAAAGGCAGGCCAGATGCGAACAGATTTACAGTCTGTGATAAAAAAGAATGTTTTCGTACAGTTTACATGTAATTAGTCTGCAGCTGTTTGCGCTCCCCAGCCCGTGAAACGCGGCAGAATATAGGATCTCGCTGCCTCTTTTCCGAGGGGAGTAAAGAAAAACAGTGATCCAACCCTGGAAACATTTATAGCGTATTCCTGGGGCTGACATAAAACTTTTTTTTTTTCATCCCTTTTTCTCTCTCTCTCTCCCTGCCGCTCGTAAGCTTTTTAACGGAGCTGCGATTCCGATTACTGGATGGAAAAGTGGTAACAGATATGGAAGCTTCTGCGCGGGGTTTAACCGCTTCAATGCTGTTCAATAACATTTCCTATTGCCATGCACTTCTTTTCCATGTGTTAAATGGCTTTAAAATGGACAACGCTGTTGCAGAGAGACTTGTCACATTATTTTACATGGCGTAAGGCATGTTACTATATTTTAATCCGCCATTCAGCTGCCAGTGAGAGAGGGCATTTACATTTCTGAAGAGCAGGGCTTGCTCTTTTTGATGCAAGTTTCCTTCTCCTGGGCATGTGTGTGATGGAAATGGGTAGGTGCCCAATTAAATGAGATCCAACTATGTAACAAATCTTCATCCTACTACTGATTTAAAAAAAAAATACAATATGGTTTAAAAAAACGAGGACAGTTTTATTGATGCTTTAAGAGAAAACATGCGTTGTCCCCTTTATGAATAATGAGGGTATTATGGGAAGACCCCACATGTTCTGCTTGCCAGTCCGGTATGCTGTCCTGCATTAGCCGCTTCTACTCTGCCCCCCATTATACAAGGAATTGCCCCCTCTAACGCTGTCTAACTCTCCTATGGACGTACAACAAAGCCCGATCCTTAGCCATTTGACATTCCCTTTAAAATCAGTCCCACTCTGCAGGATTAGTCATTTTTAATGCCTTTAATCTCTTCTCTAAAAGAAAAGTGATTTTTTTTTTTTTTTTTTTACATGCCGTTACAGTTCTTTTTTGAATGTGTTAGCCTAGAACCACTTTTAAATTGCTCAATTAGCACTTGGTTTGTATGTGTGCATGTGTGTGAATATATGTGTAAATGCATATTTAAATTGTATGTGTATGGTGTGGAAGTACTGTTAATTTTTTATTATTATTCGCATTAACTCGGCAGGGAGCTAAGGCACGGAGGGGGAGGCATGAAAAGAATATGTGTTTTCTTTATAAGTCACCAACAAATTCTCCAGCATTGTATTAAATGATATAGGGACAATATACAAGGACAAACATGACATAGCTGGATACCTTCTATACACAAGGATTTTATTTGTGAGAGCTAACAATCTATGCAGTGGGTGCAGATAAGTCCTGCTTAGTTGAAGGCAACCTCATTTAAATCACAGAAGCCACAAGTGTAGGATAAGGTGGTTGGTCGGAGAGCGGTATGAACCAGAAGAACCATTGGCTTAATTTGGATTTTATGCAGAGGTTATTTGGTGGCTATATGGTACAGCTATGAAAATAGGGAGAGGGTCTGACATGGGAAGATAGAGAATGAGTGCGATATTGGTATAGATCTCTAGGAAGACGATAAATGATGATAGAGGAGAGGTGTAGGTCAAGTGAGCCATTGGGACCAATCAGAGACAGAAATGTAGGGCAGTGGTTCTCAACTTGTTTAACCTTGAACCAGCTGGTTACCTTCTTATGCTTACAGGAGCAGCCTTTGAGACCCAGGACATTGTATGTGACGCACTAAATCTCCATTTCGTTTTGCACTTATTTGAATAGAGTACATTTTATCTGTATCTACCTCAATCAATACTCCTTTCTATAACTAGTAGTGGAACATGGTGGGCTCCTCTCATCCTCCTTTCGAGGATTGACAGATAAGGCCTTGGGTACCGGCAATCCTAGAACCAGCTGTTGAGAACCACTTCTATTGAAAGTCAATTGTTTGGATGTCTTGTAGACTAGAGTCTGGAATTGCATTTGATCTTGAATTTAAACAGTGGGACAGTGGTTGGCCAAACAAAGTGTTGTAGACATATGAGGGGAAAGTAAGACCGAATGGTTTGAGGTGAGTGTGAGAGGTGGCAAGGCAGGATATGTAGATAAGATCCAACTGGACACATCATATATTACATACCTACCAGAAACAATGCTGAGGGAATCCTTCCAGCATTAACCGAATATGGGCTTGCCCCAGACTGAAAATTGAAGGTGATGGCTACAATCTAGAAGGCTCTGAAGCTAGGTTCATTGAAACCTTAGAAGCAGGAGCATATGGGCAGTATGAGGTTTCTGGGGACCAAGATTGTTTGCCTGACCTATGGCTTATTTGCCTGTGTTGTGTATAAAGTAATGTTTAGGTTTAGTTTTATTGCCTGCGTGTTTAAGAGCCGGGATTCAGTGGGTGGTTCTGCTTTTGCTGCATTAGAGGCTTAGGATTCTGAGTCTTTCCCCCCTGGGAGCTCCCAGCATCCTGCTCTGTCTGTGTATGTAATCCCAGGAGGGCCTGAGAGAGCCCAGCTCTGCCTCGCCCGCCATCTCATCCAACAAACACCCCACAGCAGCTGAATCCTCTTGTCCCTGGGGAGTCAACCCCCCTCTCTCCTGGAATCAGATGTCCCATCCAGCCAACTAATACACTGACCCAGTCACTTGGTACAAATTACTATGAAGTAATATTTATGGGATCAGTAACCATACAGGCTGGATATTTCTGGGATACTGAACAAATATTTTTCAGAGTTTTGTGATCTTAGTAGGAACCCTACAATATAACACTAAACCCCAACCTCACTCCCTCCTCCGCTCCCACATAAATGTTTAAAATCCATGGTTTTAATATTGCTAGTGATGATTATTTCATTTTTAGTTTGGTCTTTATTTATTTTTTCGATACTATTTTTGGTTTAATTTTGTATGGATTATTTAAAAAAAAAAATCTTATAAATCAAAACATGCATTGAATTGTTGTTTTATAGTTTATTTGTGTTCACATTTGTACGTCTAAAATAAGTTAAAACACTTAATTCCTGAGCACATTTCCAAAAACATAGTTGTTGCATTGCATTTTAAACATGGCTCCTTTTAAAATGGTTTTGGGTTAAAGAGTGGAGCCTTTGGTCTTGTGGTCTCATTTGCATGTCCCTGCCCAGAATACAGTGAAATAATTGTATTTCTTAGAATTCTGAGTCGGAAATACGTTTTTTAACTTATTTCATACGTTCTGATTTGAACACAAATGTACTATTTACTGTACCATAAGTTAAATGATTGATAATATATATATATGTATATATGTATATGTATATATATATATATATATATATATATATATATATGTGTGTATTTATTTATTTATTTATTTATTAAAAACAAGCAATGGAACTCTCAACTGATAAATTGGCAAATACACCAAAAAAAACTGTATTCCATAAAAAGTGATATGCAGAATAGGACCTGAAAATGGAGAGTTGAAATCCGATTGAGAGTAGGAATCTTCCCTGTAGCGTTTGGACAGTAATGAAGTACTTCTAACATATCTTGCCTGAGAGTGTTAGTGCTATATTTCCCTAGTCGGCGAGCGTTGAGCTTTATTATTTGTTGTGTTTTATATCCATATTGCTTTACAGCGTGATGACAGTGGTCTGAGAGATGTCAGATGTAATCTTACAATGCACCTACAGATAGTAGGGCAGTGCTTTATTCCTCCTTCTGTGTGTTTTTCAAGATTCAGCCTCTTCTGTCCATCTTTAAAATCACTTTCCTGAGTAAGGGTCATGTAACAGGCTTCAAGCCCCGCTAATTAAATATACGCTAAAGAAAACACAGGTTCCCTGGTGGTCCAGTGGTTAGGATCCAGTGCTTTCGCCTCTGCGACCTGGGTTTGAACCAAGAGTTCACACCACCCTGAGGCCATCCAGTACTTGGATGAGAGACCACCTTGGAATAGGAACTGTATACTGTGGCCCACTGGAGAAGGAACTAGCAACCCACTCCAGTATCTTCCATGAATACCAAGTGAATCAGTATGGTGGGTTAAAAACCATCACGGAAAGTCGGACATGACTGAACGACGCAAAAACAGAGAAAACACGATCTGCTTATTTTATGTAATCTGATAAGTTCACAACACTGTCCCAGGCTACTATATATTGGCCTTCCAGCCTGCTGGGGAATAAATTACATTTGAGGACAGAATTATGCTAAGCTTCTGTATAGTGTATTCAGTCTTGGAGTGTAACTTTACTTTTTTTAAAAATAATTTTGTCTGTGTCTCGGTCTGTCTATTTATGCATAAGTACAGGTGGAAACTCACAAACATTTTAGAATACTACATTATTCATATTTTGTCCCAGGAGAAGATATATGTACAGATACATGTACGTATAGGTGTATGCTTAATTGAGCAATGTTTTAAACGTGTATTAATAATTTAAAAATAGTGCATGCGTATGTGTATATTTGTCTGTATATATTGCTGCACCCTTTATACTTTTTACTGCTCTGATGAAACATTTGCCTTTTGTTCTCTCTGCATGTAGTCGAGTGGCAGGAGCCCTTACTGTGTTTGAAGAGCTGTGCCCTTATTTCACAGATGCACTGGGAATTGTTTTTAATCTCTTTTCTGCTTTCCCATTACAGATGGTGATGACGATCCACAATTCTCCTGGGTGGCTTCATCTCCCTCCAGCAAAGATGTTGCATCACCCTCTCAGATGATTGGAGATGGGTGTGATCTTGGAATAGGAGAAGAGGAAGGGGGATCTGGGCTACCATATCCCTGCCAGTTCTGTGACAAGTCCTTCAGCCGGCTTAGCTACCTGAAGAGGCACGAGCAGATCCACAGTGACAAACTACCCTTCAAGTGCACCTACTGCAGTCGACTTTTTAAGCACAAGAGAAGCAGGGACCGGCACATAAAGCTGCACACAGGGGATAAAAAGTACCACTGCCACGAGTGTGAGGCAGCCTTCTCACGCAGTGACCATCTGAAGATCCACCTGAAAACCCATAGTTCTAGCAAGCCGTTTAAATGCACAGTGTGCAAGCGAGGTTTCTCCTCCACTAGCTCTCTGCAGAGCCACATGCAAGCTCACAAAAAGAACAAGGAACATTTGGCCAAGTCGGACAAAGACATGAAAAAAGACGACTTCATGTGTGACTATTGTGAGGAAACGTTCAACCAGACGGACGAGTTGGAAAAGCATGTGATGACACGGCACCCACAGCTTTCTGAGAAGGCCGATCTCCAGTGCATACATTGTCCAGAAGTATTTTCAGACGAAACCACACTGCTCACCCACATTGACCAAGTCCATGCCAACAAGAAACACAAGTGCCCCATGTGTCCAGAGCAGTTCTCTTCAGTGGAAGAAGTCTATTGTCACTTGGACAGCCACAGGCAGCCTGATTCCAGCAACCACAGCATTAGTCCCGATCCAGTTCTAGGCAGCGTTGCTTCTATGAGCAGCGCTACACCAGACTCAAGTGCGTCGGTAGAGAGGGGGTCTACTCCAGATTCCACTCTCAAGCCATTACGAATGCAGAAGAAAAGTGTATTGTTGGACAGAGAAGACGGACAAAACTGGTCCAAAGTTACCTACAGCTGCCCATACTGCTCGAAGAGAGACTTCAACAGCTTGGCTGTTCTTGATATACATTTAAAAACAATCCATGTAGACAAACCTCAGCAAAGCCACACATGTCAGATCTGCCTGGATGCCATGCCAACCTTATACAACCTAAATGAGCATGTGAGAAAAGTGCATAAAAACCATGCATATCCAATGGTGCAGTTTAACAACATAACTGCGTTTCATTGCAACTATTGTCCTGAGATGTTTGCTGACATCAACAGTCTGCAGGAGCATATTCGGGTCACTCACTGTGGCCCAAATGCTACAACTCAAGAGGGCAATAATGCTTTCTTCTGTAACCAGTGTTCTATGGGTTTTTTGACAGAGTCGTCATTGACCGAACATATTCAGCAAACCCACTGCAACGTAGGAAGCTCAAAACTGGAATCGCCAGTCATCCAGCCGTCTCAGTCCTTCATGGAAGTGTACTCGTGTCCATATTGTACAAACTCTCCAATATTTGGATCTATACTGAAGCTGACAAAGCACATTAAGGAAAACCACAAAAACATACCCTTGGCCAATAACAAAAAGTCTAAATCTGAGCAGAGTCCGGTATCGTCTGATGTAGAGGTCTCTTCCCCCAAAAGACAACGGTTGTGTGCTAGTCTAAACTCTGTGTCTAATGGAGAGTACCCTTGTAACCAATGTGACTTAAAGTTTTCCAACTTTGATACATTTCAGACACATTTGAAGTCTCATTTGGAGTTGCTGTTAAGAAAACAGTCCTGCCCGCAATGCAAAGAGGACTTTGAATCTCAAGAGTCTCTCTTACAACACCTAACCATTCACTACATGACAACATCAACACACTATGTCTGTGAGAGCTGTGACAAGCAGTTCTCTTCCGTGGATGATCTTCAGAAGCACTTATTGGACATGCATACGTTTGTGTTGTATCATTGCACTCTCTGCCAAGAAGTGTTTGATTCCAAAGTCTCTATCCAAGTCCATCTGGCGGTGAAACACAGTAATGAAAAGAAAATGTACCGCTGTACAGCTTGCAACTGGGACTTTAGAAAAGAGGTGGATCTTCAGCTTCACGTCAAGCACAGCCATTTGGGTAACCCAACAAAGTCACACAAGTGCATCTTTTGTGGGGAGACATTTAGCACTGAGGTGGAACTGCAGTGTCATATCACAACGCACAGCAAAAAGTATAACTGTAAGTTCTGCAGCAAAGCATTCCACGCTATCATTCTTTTGGAAAAACATTTGCGCGAGAAGCATTGTGTCTTTGACACCAATAACCAGAATGGCACAGCCAATGGAATGGCCCCAGCAAGTAAAAAGGCAGAAACTGCAGAAATCCAGAATGTATTGATGAAGAATCCAGATGTTGCCAATAGCCATGAAGCCAGTGAAGATGATGTAGATGCTTCAGAGCCAATGTATGGGTGTGATATCTGTGGAGCAGCTTACACCATGGAAGTTCTCTTGCAGAACCATCGCTTGAGAGATCACAACATCCGTCCTGGGGAAGATGATGGCTCTAGAAAGAAGGCTGACTTTATCAAAGGTAGTCACAAGTGCAACATCTGCTCAAGAACCTTCTTTTCAGAGAATGGACTACGAGAACACATGCAGACACACAGAGGTCCTGCAAAACACTACATGTGTCCTATTTGTGGGGAACGGTTCCCATCTCTTTTGACTCTAACTGAGCACAAGGTTACTCACAGCAAAAGTTTGGACACTGGTACATGTCGGATCTGCAAAATGCCACTTCAGAGCGAAGAAGAATTCATTGAGCATTGCCAGATGCATCCAGACCTTAGAAATTCACTTACTGGTTTTCGTTGCGTTGTCTGCATGCAGACCGTCACCTCTACTCTGGAGCTTAAAATTCATGGAACATTCCATATGCAGAAACTGGCTGGGAGCTCAGCAGCCTCCTCTCCTAATGGCCAGACTTTGCAGAAGATGTATAAGTGTGCTCTGTGCTTAAAAGAGTTCAGGAACAAGCAGGACTTGGTCAAGTTAGATGTTAATGGCTTGCCATACGGCCTGTGTGCTGTATGTTTGAGTAGGTCAACCAATGGACAACCTTCAAACATGAACTCACAAGAGGTTTGTGAACGTTTATGTACTAGTCTACGATGCCCAGAGTGTAGTGTCAAGTTTGAAAGTGCTGAAGATCTGGAAAACCATATCCAGATGGACCACAGAGATCTGGCGCATGATGCTAGTGGCCAAAGGAAAGTTGCCCAAACCTCTCCCGTCCCAAGAGTAAGTGTGCATCCTAACCGTGTCTACCATTTTTTCATGTATTACTCCATAGTTAAGTAAAACTAGGACGGGTCAGTTAGCATGGTAATATACTGCAAACCACAGAACAATTTATAGTGAGGCAGATTAAGAAATGTCCCATAAAAAAAATCTACTAATTGGTTAGGAATTTGTGCCTAAAGTGCCACTAAAAATACACATTTTAGCACATTAACAATAGGTATTTATTACAGCAGGTAATCTGCTTTTTTTTTTAAAGCAAGAGATATATTGAGAACTTTTAAAATGTGTTATAGTCCAGGTAGGATGAGCCATTGATCCTTCTAGTAACGGCAGTGCATGAAGTGTTCGTCGTAGCAGTCGGTATGCCAAGGTACTTTACGATAGCGAAACGTTCTCCTTTAAATGGAACGTAATACCTGATCCTCAGCAGAAGTGGGTCCTGTCCTCACAATGGGATAAAACATCTGTCTACATTGTCTACTGCACATTTTAACAGTAAAAGGGTTAAATTAATATGGAAAGTACACATTTTTAGACCATGCATTTCGAAAAGTTCATGAAAAAAAACAATTATTGGGAGGATTAAAGAGTATATTGGCTATATTTTGAAAATGCAGCAGCTTCGGGACATCATTCTGACATCTTCATATTTGGGAAAGTCTAGAGCAGGGGTGCACAAGTGCGGTCCTGAAGGCCTGGATTTAAGGATATCCTTGCTCTGCACAGGTGAGTCCATCGCTTCTTGAGTCATCCTGATTGACTGGCCGGTGCACAGAAAGGATATCTTAAAATCCAGGCCTGTTTGTGGCCCTCCAGCACCGAATGTGTGCACTCCTGGTGTAGAGGAACGAAACAATTTCTTTGTACAGCTGTATAACTGTTATCTATAGATCTCATTGATGACTGATACAGCTGTATTACAGCTTATTGGCTGACAGAGGCCAGCCCCCATCAAACTAGTTTCCATTTATTTTGCTCTGAAACATGTTTGATAAAATAATTCCCAGTTCTACATATTCACAAATACACACTTAGACACAAAAGAAAAACAATATACCATGGT
>CM050176.1:15345259-15390259 GCA_027410445.1 Discoglossus pictus
CTAAATTCATTTGAATTAGTATTCATTTGAAATAACTTTTGGACAATCAGTAGGAAGGAAAGGCTGAAATATTTGGGGTTGCTGTCTGTGCTGCAAAGCAGCCTGGGATATGTAGTCAGACTAGTATGAAAATAAATAGTACTTTCTAACATGTGCCAACCTGTGCAGCACACTAGATTGCACCTGCAGCTTGTCTCTGTCCTGCATCAATGCTGCTGGTGTTTACATTTCCCACAAGGAGACAGGAAGAGAGAAAAAAAGCTATGACCCCAGCAACCATGTGACTGGCAGCACTTCCTCTGGTAGTAATAAACAGTACCCAGATGCTGTTCAACCTGTACCCACTGTAATGTAACCCCCATAGGCATGTGCAATTCCAAATAGCAAAACCCCGCATAGAAATATGTAAGTACATTCAAATTTTCAATATAATACATATTTTTCTATTAATCCGTGGCTGTTTTTTAGGAAACATTTAAAACCGAGGAAACATCTGTATACCTTTAAAAAGGATCACTGCAAATGGTGCTACTTGTTGTGATTATGCATTGATCATTAATAGACTTCATATTCAGCCATTAAAAAAAAAAATGCAAAGTATCAACATCCAGGTATCCTACATATTTCAACTATCCGGTAAATTTCTACCATCATAAAGTCAGCAAGGGTGGAGGAGTAAGGGTCTCCGGAAGTCAGGTCTAAAGGACTTTCAGCGCATTTTAGATACTTAGATCCATGCTAAATTGAGTCTAACTATTTTAATACATGCAGCATTCAGCCTGTGAATAGTACTGTCTTGATACAGTCTTGTACCTTACCATTTATCATGTGCTGCCATTGCCACTCTCCTCGTTTGTCTTTATCATGGGTGTAGATCAGCAGCAGTTGGCTCTGAACTTTGAAAGTAAGTATACTATTTAAAGAATTGAATATGAATAGTATTAATTATCAGGGTCTAATTTAAAACATCTAGCTGAAATCTGCATGATAAAATGAGCATATCACATTAGAAATATACATTAACAATATGTCATGCTGAGATTGATTAAAGATATCGAAGTATACGGGTATATAAAAGCAGATACTTTGCATTCAGATATGTATATAAAGTTATTTTGACCTCCGATGCCCATGTTCGAGGAGGCGGGCAGCTGCCACTTAACACTTCCTATGCACGATCTTCCTGCCGCCGACACATTATAATTCAGTTACAATCTCAAACGTACAGCTGTGATACAACCCTGCGTCAGTATGTGTGTTTTTTAAACCGTGTTTTGTCCAGGTCACGTCGCCCTCTGGCACACACACAAAAGGCAAATTCTGTCACTTTTCTACAAACGTATGTGGAGTTGCCAAGTTGCACTTTTCGTATAATAGCACCTTATGTTTATGAATTGATTCTGCTATAATTAAAGCTATTCGTTTTCTTACTTTTTATTTAAGTCCTCGCTGCTTTGCCGCAGTTTTAATGTTTAAGGTTTGAATCTGACTCAAATTACCCAACAAGATGCTTTAATTTATCATTACAACACAGCAGCTTTGTGGGGGCTAAGTCTAATTAGAGTTTAACACCAAATAAACATTATATATGCAGTATAAAACATTTGAATGTCTAAAACAAGTTAAATGTATTTCCTGCTCAGAATTCCGAGAAATACAGTTCTAACACTGCATTCTGGGAACCTGGGCAGGGATATGCAAATGTGCCAACAAAGGCTTTACTCTTTATTCCAAATACCATTTTAAGCATATGCCTGCTGAATTACAAAGCTTTAAGCAAAGCCCGGGGTGGATTATGCACAAGCCAGGAAACCTACCTACATGTAGCACTGTTTTGAGGTTACTGCCTCTCATCAGCCCAGGGAATGTAACCCCAACACTGCCCTGGCTCAGTCACTCATGCCCGGGGAATGTAACGCAAACACTGCCCTGGCTCAGTCACTCATGCTCGGGGAATGTAACCCCAACACTGCCCTGGCTCAGTCACTCATGCCCGGGGAATATAACCCCAGCACTGCCCTGGCTCAGTCACTCATGCCCGGGGAATGTAACCCCAACACTGCCCTGGCTCAGTCACTCATGCCCGGGGAATATAACCCCAGCACTGCCCTGGCTCAGTCACTCATGCCTGGAGAATGTAACCCCAACACTGCCCTGGCTCAGTCACTCTTGCCCGGGGAATGTAACCCCAACACTGCCCTGGCTCAGTCACTCACGCCCGGTGAATGTAACCCCAACACTGCCCTGGCTCAGTCACTCATGCCTGGAGAATGTAACCCCAACACTGCCCTGGCTCAGTCACTCTTGCCCGGGGAATGTAACCCCAACACTGCCCTGGCTCAGTCACTCACGCCTGGGGAATGTAACGCCAACACTGCCCTGGCTCAGTCACTCATGCCTGGGGAATGTAACCCCAACACTGCCCTGGCTCAGTCACTCTTGCCCGGGGAATGTAACCCCAACACTGCCCTGGCTCAGTCACTCACGCCTGGGGAATGTAACGCCAACACTGCCCTGGCTCAGTCACTCATGCCCGGGGAATGTAACCCCAACACTGCCCTGGCTCAGTCACTCATGCCCGGTGGAATGCAACCCCAACACTGCCCTGGCTCAGTAACTCATGCCCGGGGAATGTAACCCCAACACTGCCCTGGCTCAGTCACTCTTGCCCGGGGAATGTAACCCCAACACTGCCCTGGCAAAGTCACTCATGCCCGGGGAATGTAACCCCAACACTGCCCTGGCTCAGTCACTCTTGCCCGGGGAATGTAACGCCAACACTGCCCTGGCTCAGTCACTCATGCCCGGGGAATGTAACCCCAACACTGCCCTGGCTCAGTCACTCTTGCCCGGGGAATGTAACCCCAACACTGCCCTGGCTCAGTAACTCATGCCCGGGGAATGTAACCCCAACACTGCCCAGGCTCAGTCACTCATGCCCGGGGAATGTAACCCCAACACTGCCCTGGCTCAGTCACTCTTGCCCGGGGAATGTAACGCCAACACTGCCCTGGCTCAGTCACTCATGCCTGTCTGCTTCCAGGTAACACTGAATTGCAGAGCGGATGACATCTAGGTGCCTGGGTCCTGGCATTTGTACATTTTAATTTTATGTAAAGTACAATATTCCTTTTTTTTGGTTGCTTGAGAGTTCTGGTTAACGGAGAGTCTACTGTATATTGTCATACCCTTTTATTGCAATCCAGATTGAAAACATGTTTATATCTCTCTAGTGTTATCATGATACTATACGTATCATACAATATAATTTCATTTGTTTAGTAAGTCATTGACAATATAATCAATATTTGAAGAAGAAAAATCATTGTAGCATTTTCAAGTGTTGCAGACTCTAGCAGATCTTATCTATCCCTCTGTCCGGAGAGGTGATCTGTCCTGGAGGCAGTCCTATAATTTATATAGTCCTGTCAGGACCGCTAGCCAGATCCATTCCCACCCCGTAGATATGAATAGAGGGTGGATAGAAGTAAATCAACTGTACTAAATTCCAATTAAATGTAAGTACATTGATTTTTTATTTTTGAAATACTGATTTTATCAATTATTAAATGAACATACTCTACTGGTTAATTATTTGTTATTATTTCATCATTGTCAATATCCTGACCTAAAATTCAGGTTTGTACATTTCCTGTCACCGAATCCCTGCAAGTGCCGACCCTATAATTTTGCCTTGCGATTCGTGCTTTTTTCCTTTAAAGCGCCTCTTGCTCCTTAATGCTGTTCCTAAATGGCACAGGTCCCTGGTGTTTATCTGAGGCCCAGATTGCAGGCTGTATACACAGAGCAGGAGGGACGGAGCCTGGTAATGAATGGAGATTACTAGCCTGAACAGGGAGCTGATTGTAGGTCTGTCGGATAAGCGAGTAGGTTCAGCTCAGGAAGGCAGAGCAGTATTAATACTCGGCTCCGAGGCTCTGCGTAGCACCATTGCTGCTCAGTATGGATAAGGGTTCTGCAATAGTTTGTTTTTTTTCTTTCACTGGACTCGCCGCTGTATTTCTGATGGTTTATATATGTTCTAATGTATCTGATAAGTTGTGAAGGTTTATTGTTACATTAAAAACGACTTTAATATCTATTGAACAAAGCGAACAGGGGATCCTCCTTTTTCTCAATCTCCTTTCCGCTAGTACATTTTTCATATATTGAAGTCTCCAAAAGCTTAAATAAGCTACCAGTTCTTCCCCAAATTCTCCAACACTCAGGGCCGCCATCAGAAGTCTTGAGACCCAGCGCCCACCCCCAACCTGACCCACACCCATTTTCCCTATCTACCATCGGCAGACGTTACATTAACTGTTCGTATAGTAGTGCAATATTTTAACAAGAGTTCATCTTTGCGCCAATATGGAGGAGCGGGCAGAAATATCTAACACGAAGACAGATTATTTTTATGATCTGTGTTTCTTTCTCTGTTACTTTCTCAGCAGATAATATAAATGCATGCCAACATGGTACCCCATTCGGGGTGGCTCCTTCACACAATGACCACCTCTCCTCCCCTGTCTACAATATGTCAATTGAACTTATGTTTAATGGAAGTGATAGATAATTGATCTTGATAATTAGGGATTCTAAGCATACATTTGCTCTCTTTCTTTCTAACTCTCTTTATCTAGGGCAGTTAAAGGTCATCTTAATAATGAAGAAGAGCATACCCACCTGGATAAGTAATAACCCACAGAGACTTGTAATTATAGGATAAAAAATAATCTTCAAGCACATGCTTCCATGGGATCTACCATTTTAGTTTCTTCTGATTAACACCCTTTGTTTGAATGCAGAGAAAGCCCCTATCTGAGCAATCAAAATGTGGCCGTGCTTTCAACGATAATGTAAAGCCCGTTGAGTCAGTAACAAATAATATCAGCTGAGAAAATAAAATGGATGCCTGCAATAAAGGATATTTTGCATATATATTTTTTACTTTTTCGAAGCAATTTTAACGCCATGTTATCGGTTTGATGGTAGCGCAGGAATGTCCCACCTCGGCTCCTGCTGAAGATACAGAGCGAGCTCCTCTGCCAAGCTGGCAGTGCCCTGGGTTCGCTCCCCCTGCAAAGCAATTCTGCGATTCCTCTTCCTGCAGCAGCCGGCAGATAGCAGCCAGGGCTACTGGGACCTCCAAAGAGGGGAGCCAAATTATATTTATAATAAAGTTGAGACTGTTAGCGAGGGTTACCACCTCCAGGGTCTCTGCAGAAGTAGGAAAACAGCACATTTACATATTCCATTTCCATATATTGACTGCAAAAAAATGTCTTTCACTCAATTAAGACCTATAGCTTTTGGGATGCGTGCAACAATATTATGAAATATTTACAACCCCATTTGCATTTTCCATACAGTTTTTTTTTGCGTTCTGCGTTTTTCATTTTTCTCGCCGCTCTCAGGTAAGGCTCAGATCTTATTGAGGGATTGAGTGGCAGAAATCATGTACAAATTGGCAATTTCCTCCATTACCTTACAATAAATTGTTTAAGGCTTTTAAAGGAGAACGCAACAAGAAAGCTTCATATTAGAAGATGCATAAAGATTTTTAATATAAAAACCCTGAAGGAATTTTTTTTTATATATTGATCTTTTGCATAACTAGGCATAATTTGCGAAAACAGCCTTTATATCTTTAGCAAGTATATGAAATTATTCTTTACTTTTGTGTTTCCCCCCTTATCAACAACCATTTTCTGTAGGTTGATCCCTTGTAAATAAATAAGCTTTTCATTAGTCCTATTTAACTCACTGGTAGAGTTAGCGCCCACTTTTTTCATTGTAGAAAATAGAAGCTTCCTCTATAATTAATGTTTTCTTCAATCTGTAAATGCAGAAACCAAAATGGTAGATTCCAGTGCAGCATTAGAACATAAAACATATTTTCCTTAACTTCATAACAACATTTTGCTCTTTTTCAAAAACCTTTTTTAAAAGGGCATATTTTAAAGGAGTAAAAAATCAGTTTCTCAATTTTCTATTGGAATAATTAACTTGATTATGGGCAGAATGTGTGGCAAAAAAAAAAAAAAAAGTAAATTACTTTACTTTACATTTGTATTTTCATTTTTTTTTTATTTAAATACAAATGTAAGTAGTTTACACTTTTTTTTTTTTTTTTAACTTTTGATTAGTAATAAAAATTATGGTGAGTTGATAATAATATTTTTAATGGGCACTAAATAGTCAATGGGATGACTTTTTGCCTAAAAATTTAGCAGTGCCTCTTAAACAAAAATGACCAGCAGCAGCTGAGTGTGAACTTTGGAAGTTGGTTCAGTATTCAGGATTGCTTTTATAAATCATTAAATCTTATTAGTGATCAATTCCTAATTAAAGTATTTAACTCCTGTGACTAAGACTATACGGGATGGGTAGTAGTAGATACGTAGAAAAGCCTCATCGCAAAAGTGGCACAACATACGAATTCCTGCATGGTTTGGAGAAGTGTGTGTTGCTCAGTCGTGTCTGACTCTCCCTGACCTCATGGACCTCAACACACCATGATGATCCACTTGGTATTTATGGCAGAGATACTGGAGTGGTTTGCCAGTTCATTCTCCAGTGGGCCAGCTCCTGGTATTCCTAGGGCATCTACTGACCAGGCCTTCATGGCTTCAGGACGGTGTGACCTCTTGTTTCCCTGACTGTAATCAGGTTGCATAGGTGAAAGCACTGAATCCTAACCACTGGACCACCAGGGAACCCTGGAGAAGCATAGAGCTTCTGAATATTTTTTTTATGTTTTATATTATATTTTATATTGTATTTGTTCATTTCCATTTGCTCTAAAAGAACAAGTGACAGGCTCCTTTTTTTTCTTTTTGTATTTCTGTACATTTCGCATTACGCGCAAATATAAATTTTTCCCATTTTACGCCTGCGAGTATTCCTGCCTAATTTGCAGTTGTATATTTTATGTTAATTCCAACTCGATTATTGCCCCCCTGCCAGGATTACTGGAAACTCACTGCGATATGAATAATTTCTATCAAATCATACTTTTTTTAAATTTTAAGATTCAACACTTTTTTTTTTTTTAAGGACTTCAGTAATCGCAGCGTTATGGAAACTTAAGGACAAGCGCAACGTCGCAGACAAAGTAACTCACGTTGAGCGTTAATGCAAAATAGCTAGAATAATTACAGGCAAAGCAGCTCTCACAGATGTTTTTCCCCATTTAATGTAATAACTGTTTACTAAACTGTTTATTTTCTTCTGTTGATTAAGAATGAAATATTGATGCTTATTTTAGCAAAGGCATCGCCACATTTACTGGAGCAGATAAGTGGGAATTCAATGTGCTGCTTGGGCTAATGGGTTAAATGTATTAAAGGGGCACTGCATGCTTTAAAGGTACACAGTCACACTAACAAAAAGTGTTTTCTTTTAAAGGGGCACTTTTTAGGCATTTTTTTTGTTTAATATAAATGCTTTAACTAGGTGACTTTAATAATGTTAACTTTCACAATGTAATTTCTATATAAAATGTAAAGTTGACTTGCTTAAAAGAAGCCCCAGAGTAAGAGAGTCTCATCTTATGGAGCTTCCTTATTGTTCTCTCGCATATAGGATGCCATGTTTCATGACTGTGATCTTAGGCCGCACCCACAGGGAATGGCTTCAAACTACCAGAGTCATTGACATGCAGTGTGTTTGAACATCATGAGACACTGATAGCGTTAAGTTCTTCCCTGTGTTGTGGCCTTAGATCACAGCTGTGAAACATGGCACCTTATCTGAGAGAGAACAGGAAGACAGGGGGAGGTTCTACAAGCTGAACTAGACTCTTCTTAGATGTAAGTGAAATGTACATTTTTGTAAAGTTTATATAACAATTAAAATTGAGGATAATTTTAAGTCAAGTGGATTGTTTATATAAGACCAAGAAAATTCCTTAAAGAGTCCCTGCATCATTTTAGTCTCCCTCCTTTCAATTGTTTCCAAGTTATTATGATCCATATTAAACAAAATATTGACAGAAAGGGAAAAGTAATGACAGCCTTCACATTTTTTTATTTTTATATGTAGTTTTTTCTACAGACTTCCATTTTCTCTACTAAGCCTGATTCTTGCAGCTTCTGCGCGCCCGGATGCATCCTTGTAAACAAATGATCCTTCCATCAGAGCTCATTAAAGTTCTGGCAGCTGCAGTTCTTGAAAATGGACCAAGTAACATTTTTGACCACCGTTTTAAGTAGAACTATTAGGTAGATAGAATGGGCAGGCTAGATTGATCTTTTTGTTTCTTACCTGCCATCAGATCTATATTATTATTATATGATGTCATAACTATAATTTTTGATCTTGTTTTTTCTTCCACACGATAGTCGGACGGTCATGTGTTGCAAGCTCATCCATGAAGTTGTAGACTCATGAGGGGGAGGGCAAAATAAAGAGCCAAAGAGCGTATTGACTTGCAAGAGCCTGTCACTGGTATCTGCAGCGATATTACCCATGGTGCTCTGGGCAGGTAGTGCTCATGCAGAGCTTTGCAACTTGCACCATGCTGTCTGCACAATATGTATCAAAGTCTTCTCCTGAAAGACTGCTCCAGTAGGGGAGGAGGGGGATGTACTGCTGCTCCCCAGGAGTGATCTTCTAAGACGGCCAACATGAGAGTGAAATATGTTGGTAAATATGCAGTACAGGCAGTGGGAGCCAGGCTGGATATTGCAAACCACACATTGCATGGGGCGCCTGTAGACACCGCCCATGTTGCCCGTTGGCATGGGTGTAGCCGATCTGCAGGGTGCTTGTTATTTGGGGCTGATGCTGCAGGGTCCTATAGCTTTTCCAATAACCTCACACGTCTCAGGACTGCTAAAATAAAACCATCTCAAGCATTTCACGCTCCTATAACGCTGAAATGCTGCTAATGATTTCTAATTCCCAGGGCACATAAAGGAAGCCCAATAATAAAGCAGAATTATTCAGCAAGCTCATTAACCCTTTGTGCAGAGAAATGCCTGCACCAAAACACCTTGCATGAGGTTAGGATGCTACTCGTTTGTTTGTCTGAGACCCCAACTCTGTGCATGGGAAGGCAGTGCCCCAGAAAATGCCATGTGAGATATTCCCACTTTCTCTCTGATATGGCCCCTTTGCCGCATTGCCTCGGACACGGCCCCTTTCCCCCTTTCTCTCAGAAGTGGTCCCTTTCACACCCCCCCTTTCTCTCAGAAGTGGTCCCTTTCACCCCCCCTTTCTCTCAGAAAGTGGTCCCTTTCACCCCCCCTTTCTCTCAGAAGTGGTCCCTTTCACCCCCCCTTTCTCTCCGAAGTGGTCACCTTTCCCCCCCTTTCTCTCCGAAGTGGTCACCTTTCCCCCCCTTTCTCTCAGAATTGGTCACCTTTCCCCCCCTTTCTCTCAGAATTGGTCACCTTTCCCCCCCTTTCTCTCAGAAGTGGTCACCTTTCCCCCCCTTTCTCTCAGAAGTGGTCACCTTTCCCCCCCTTTCTCTCAGAAGTGGTCACCTTTCCCCCCCTTTTCTCTCAGAAGTGGTCACCTTTCCCCCCCTTTCTCTCAGAAGTGGTCACCTTTCCCCCCCTTTCTCTGAGAAGTGGTCACCTTTCCCCCCCTTTCTCTGAGAAGTGGTCCCTTTCCCCCCCTTTCTCTGAGAAGTGGTCCCTTTCCCCCCCTTTCTCTGAGAAGTGGTCCCTTTCCCCCCCTTTCTCTGAGAAGTGGTCCCTTCCCCCCCCCTGCTCTGAGGAAGTGGCCCCCCCCCCCCTTCTCTGAGAAGTGGTCCCTTCCCCCCCCCCTTTCTCTTGAGAAGTGGTCCCTTCCCCCCCCTTTCTCTGAGAAGTGGTCCCCTTCCCCCCTTTCTCTGAGAAGTGGTCCCTTCCCCCCTTTCTCTGAGAAGTGGTCCCTTCCCCCCCCTTTCTCTGAGAAGTGGTCCCTTCCCCCCCCCCCTTTCTCTGATAAGTGGTCCCTTTCCCCCCCCTTTCTCTGAGAAGTGGTCCCTTCCCCCCCCCTTCTCTGAGAAGTGGTCCCTTCCCCCCCCCTTTCTCTGAGAAGTGGTCCCTTCCTCTCCCCCTTTCTTTGAGAAGTGGTCCCTTTCTCTGAGAAGTGGTCCCTTCCCCCCCTTTTTCTGAGAAGTGGTCCCTTTCCCCCCCTTTTTCTGAGAAGTGGTCCCTTTCCCCCCCTTTTTCTGAGAAGTGGTCCCTTTCCCCCCCCTTTTTCTGAGAAGTGGTCCCTTTCCCCCCCTTTTTCTGAGAAGTGGGTCCCTTTCCCCCCCTTTTTCTGAGAAGTGGTCCCCTTTCCCCCCCTTTTTCTGAGAAGTGGTCCCTTTCCCCCCCTTTTTTCTTGAGAAGTGGTCCCTTTCCCCCCCTTTTTCAGAGAAGTGGTCCCTTTCCCCCCCTTTTTTCAGAGAAGTGGTCCCTTTCCCCCCCTTTCTCTCAGAAGTGGTCCCTTTCCCCCCCCTTTCTCTCAGAAGTGGTCCCTTTCCCCCCCTTTCTCTCAGAAGTGGTCCCTTTCCCCCCCTTTCTCTCAGAAGTGGTCCCTTTCCCCCCCTTTCTCTCAGAAGTGGTCCCTTTCCCCCCCTTTCTCTCAGAAGTGGTCCCTTTCCCCCCCTTTCTCTCAGAAGTGGTCCCTTTCTAACTCCCTTTCTCTCAGAAGTGGTCCCTTTCTAACTCCCTTTCTCTCAGAAGTGGTCCCTTTCTAACTCCCTTTCTCTCAGAAGTGGTCCCTTTCTAACTCCCTTTCTCTCAGAAGTGGTCCCTTTCTAACTCCCTTTCTCTCAGAAGTGGTCCCTTTCTAACTCCCTTTAACACCACCTGCCAATATGGCTTGTTTTCCCTCTTCATTTCACAATTTTTCTGCTTTCTCCTCTTTGTCACAAGTGCTTCCAGCTTCGTAAAGCTCCTCATACTGCTTCTTTTCTACTTTCTCTCACTGTCGCCCAGGATGGCTTTTTCCTTTTTCACAAAAACTTTTAATTTTGTCTCTTCTCTACATCCTGTCAAAAAGTCTCCAGATGTGGCTATTTTTCACAAAACCACCCAAAACGGCCATATTCCTTCTTCTGTTGGAAAAAAGCGCCTGCCACAGCCTCTTCCCTGCTTTCTAAATGTTTTTGTGTCGTCAAATGTCTTTTTCATCTTGAATTTACAAACCAGCACTGGGAAGTTTGATTTTAAAAATCCCAATCGGAAAAAAAAAACTTAATTTCAAAACCAAGACACACAGCGCTTAGTAAATGTGATTAGAAATGTAGATTAAAAGCCTTGGAATGAATCATTATAATTTTATTTGGCTCTGCTGCAGAGGGGTTGCGGTACAAATGTACAAGCAGTGAGCAGTGCAGGGGAATACAGATCAATGCAAGGATAAATGAATATGAAAAATGTGCAACGCAACAAATTAGGATACTACCAGTCGGCAAGAGCAACTTAAGATGTGGGAACATTGGTGTATATCCAATGTAGGCTCTTGTGGTCCGTTCATCACCCAGGGCTTCTGGGGTCAGAGTTCTTGGTTGTCAGTGCCTCAGACAAAATGCCTATAATTTTCATACAAAAAAAGATTTAAAGGAAGGACCACAATAGTCATATTTTTCCATATGGTATTCTAAATAATTAAGCATTTTAATGGGGTCACAATTCTTTTGGGGAGTTTTCATGCAATTTTTCCTTAGCGGATTATGTTACTTTCTTGTGAGGGTATATCTGTATAATGTTATAACAACTAATAAAAAAGCACTGGCAGATTTAGTTGTGGAGATAGAAACTTCATTCAAAGTCAAGAAGTTGAGCAGAAGAAACCAAAATGGTAGATTCCACAGCGTTCTAGATCACGAAGGACAGGATTTGAAGACCAAGACTAGAATATTCATGGTTAGCTATTCCTTATCGAAAAGGTAATTGATAAATTGAATAGCCTTCCAGGGAGTTGGGACAAATACATAAAAGCTATTAACGATTCTGGGATTTCTAAAGGGAGACGTTGATGACGTTTTTTTTGGCTGAAAGTAATTGGCTAGTTCCGATAATTAATTTGTTTCCCTTTTTAGATATGTATGCACGTTTGAGGGTTTAGAAGCCAACCCATTTTTAGGTCCTGCGATTTTATAATGGTTTGCAGACAAATCTATGGTATAATTTTTCTGTTAGTGAGGGTACGTTTGGCTTATTGCATTTTGGATGGACTACTTTCCCTTCCTGCCATTTGTCTTTCCAACTTTCCAATATGCTCTCGATGAACACAACTGTTTTGTTTATGAGGTTGTTTAATAATTAAACTCTCTTCACTGCGTGGGCCTCCTATTGCTCGGTCTCTGTCATGTTAGATAATCCATTGTGGCCAGGTCTGTACACCAACCAATATCCTGTCTCATTGGTCTTGCAATTTCTGGCCTACAAGGATAGCTAACTTTCTTGGAGTTGTTGGATGAATTGAATTTTTGTGAGCTTATGTCTGCTTTTTGTTTCTGTATCGTATATGGCAGTTAACACTTTCAATCTCAAAGACGATCTCCATTTTGGGTTTGAAAACCATTCAACCAGATGACAAAATAGAATTTGATCAGGAGGCTTTGCGACCATAACTTGTTAGCACTTCAGTCGCAAAGAATCAGTGATGTATACCTTTTGAATAAGGCAATTATGCACATGAAATAAACAAAAATGGCGATGGATGATTAATAATGCAATCTTGATTCCAGATGATAAAATAAAAATTGTAGTTCTTTACTTGCAAAAATGGAAAATATCTGGAAGATGCCCCAAATGGTCAAAGCCACACCACATCTCAGCATGCACAGATAACTACATTAAACGAGTCACTGATTCACTTTCCTGTTCTTAACAACCGTATCCTTCAAATATGGCGTGATATTGAGTGAAATAGATAAACATGATCTGTCTCTGCTGAACATTATTTTTGGTTGTTCTCCCCAAATGCACATTATTTGTTTGTACATCTTTCAAAATATATACGTTGGTTCAGAAATGTAGTTGGGACAGTAGACTGGCTGGAGAATAGATGAATATTTAAACTAAGGCTACCCAAACCCGTATTTGCCAGAAAGAAGATAATTATCCTTGGCTAGACCTCGGTGGAGTTCCAGTTTTTTAATAGACAAATAAAACCTAGACTCCCAGAATTCAGCTTGATGTCATCCCTGGCAATGACGGATACAAATGTAACATGGCGCATACCGATATGTTTGAAAGTAGGAGACACAGATCTGTCAAAAAAATATGCATCTTACAGCAAACCATTAGCTGCCTTAATTTATTCCTCTGAGGTTATTTCGCTATGAAGTGGTTACAATCTGAAACTTCACTGACCCCCAAGTTGATGGCTCCATGGAAAGAGCAGATCCTCCATGTTTTGAGTTAATCTCTCAGAAGTCACAGAGTGTAAATTTAGCCTGGGATGTGCAGTAACTGGAGCAGCATTCTATGCGGGTTGGCATCCCATCAGCTCGCCATAGAGGCAGCTGGACTTCATTAAGCGCTGGTGTTAATTACTGGGAGACTTGGTTTAGTATGCACGCACAAGCACTGGGGGTTACTTTCTGAAGGGTCACCTTGACTCAGACAGCCATTATTTATTTATTTCCATGTAGAGTGATGGGCCCTGTCACTTGCTCCGAGCAGTCTCATCTCTTCTGTTTATCTTTGTATATATAAAATAAATAATAATCGTGTAGGTTTTATTTCATTTTTTCAGCAAAAGGCATCAAATTTGACATCAGATAATGATCACCCAGACAGGATATAGAAGTTTCCACGTTTTTAACCCAAACATCCAAACATCATTTTATTAACAGGTGCTTAAAAAAAGCTCTTTTTTCACTTACTCAAACATTTCAAACAGTCCCTGCAAAGCTCTGCTTCCTAGCCACATCCGTATTCCTTTTAATACACCATTTTCCTACCTGCTGTAAAAATATATATATATAACCTTGCCAAAATCCGTTGATAATGAAACTGCGGCCCTCGCGAAGCGGCCAGGCAAGGAGTGCCAAAGGAGCTCCTTGCGCTGGTGGAGATGAGTGCCACAGGCACTCATGCCTATGACCCCGTACGACTTACGCAGGGAGCGCCAAATGCACTCACTACGCTGGTGGAGATGAGATAGGCGCTCATCCCTACGACCCCAAATGACTTAAGGCAGCGAGCGCAGAAGGCACGACTTGCGCATCATTCCTACAACCCGTGGAATTATACATCAACACAAAACTCAAATACACAATTCAAAGTGTCGAGACCTGGAGCACTTTAAAACATTTGCCTAGAAAAAATTACAACCATGTTTTTAGAAAGTTAGAGCAAAAAATAACACGTCCTTTCATCTACTAATATATTCAATTTTACTTCAATATGAACATCCATTTTTTTAACAAGATGGGAGGGAGCTTGGATCCAGAAAAGATCTGTATTTAGTTCTGTTGAAAGGCTGTCAGCAGGATTAAAACCCTCAAGCAATGCTCTAGAGAACCAATATGTCAGCCCAGACTGCTAAAAACAACTTTGCCTTTTATTAAACATTTTATTAAACATAATTCGATCTATATCTTATAATATTTGTGCGTCACATACTTATTTACCAATCTACAGTGGTCCTTTAATCTATTAACAAACCTTTTTTTTACATATTTGAAGTCTCTCTGCCTCTTGTATGATTTACCTGGGGTGCACCTTTTCATGCCTGGCTTTCAGGGGCGGATGAGACCCCTATAATAACCACAGAATGGGTTAACACCGCAGAACTAACAAACTGCCATTATAACGGGCCAGATTGCATCTGGGAATCCCGCCCTGCATTTCAGCGCAGCCTACATTTTTTTTAATCGCAGGTAAAATCCAAAGGCATTTTTGTGAGGGATGAGGTAAGCCTTGGGCCCTGGAACAGGAAAGGGAGTTGAGTTTTTTGGCATGGCCTCTGTGAGCTCCCACGGCAGCCTGTGCCTTACCATATGTACCTGTAATTAGGGGAACAGAAATGCTCATTGTTCCTTTCCATGCCGCGCAGGACGCCAACGCCACACTTTTACCCGAAACAGAGCCTTATCGTACTTTTTACATTAAAATCTGTTTTATCATCCCATGTGCTGTTCGTAGACTTATTTTAATTTGGTGTTTATTTGAAGTAAGAAATGCCGCAGTTGAATTTAGTTTTATATCAAGGATTTGCCCACGAGTTTTAAGAAACCCTGTATCTTTTTTGCTTTGTCTTTGCGCCAACCTGCTAATGGCAGATGCCAAGCTGGTGGAAAAAATCCCACCTACGATGGCTGATCGTTAGGGCATAGAATGTGCCGTTAATAATGCATCTGTGAAACTCAGCTGCAAGGAAGGCGAGTAATTATCCCGCCGCAGTCTTCTGAGCTGCGGTGTCATCACGTTGGGGACACCATTAACCCCAGCTGCGCCAGAGGGGTGTGCAGCGCATTGCGGAGCAATGCGCTGCACACCCCTCTGGCCCAGCTTGGGTTAAAATCCTCTGCATCCCAGATCATAGACATAAATAACGCGCCAGAGGTAATTTGCCTTCTTCAAACCTTCATGACCCCTGCAATTCTTTCTTTTTTTCCCTCCATCTCTCTATTACGGCAGCTGAAAGCCTCGAAGAACAAAAGCTTTATCTAGATGTGTGAAGCATGGATATTGTCACCAGCTTCTGGCATTCGGATAGGGGCATAGAGAGAGAGAGAAGAGAGCAGGGGGGCAAACGAATCAAAGTGCTCCATACACCGAAAAATACGCACAGTCGGGCATTTAAACCTTAGCGCCGTGCAAAGTGCGATTGTGATCTTATCACGTGTATCCGATCACCCCGGTGGGTTTTTGGTTTGTCAGATCTGGGGCGCACCTTGGCTTTATAATATCAGCCTGCGTTATTATTTTATTCCAAACAAATGAAATAAAGCAATATTACATTCCTAACCTGATTTATATCATGCACATTATTTGTTATATTTTATAAAAATGTAGCTCTCCTATTTTTTTAGCAGAAGACGTATATTTAATAATCAGCCAGGTGCCCACCTATAACCTAGCCCCACATAAACATGCATTTTTTATATTTTATTTTGAGGTTTGCTGAATTGTAAATATTGACTGTGCACCCTAAATCAATTAGCTGAAATGGACATGAAACGCTGCTTCTTGTGTTTTAGATCTCTGTTGGGCAGCAGGAGGCTCTTGTAGACGTCTTGCGCACCTCTAAGACTGTTCTCTTTTTTACAATACACCGCCCATTATATTTCTCTAGGACCAGCCAATAATTATCTCTTCTACTCCAAACAATTCTTATCTATCCCTCTATTACTAATTAAGCCTCCTCTACTAATTTTACCACTGTGATTATAACTGTTTTGATATGTGTAAACTAAAGGGTTAAACACAGCGGCACTTTAAGAGAAACACTTTATTTAATAGTGTGCAAAAGAAAAACCTGTATAAACTTCCTTGAAACTTAAAGGAAAGGCGCACAGCATCCTGTAGTATTTAAATCTCATTGGCAGACAAGCATGACTCGCACATCTGTTACTGCTCATTGACTGCCAGCGGCAAGCCCCCAGAGCAGTTAAACATTTGAATCAGATAATTGTGCTCTGAGAGCATCAGGTGATGAAACTAAACACACTGGGACACATTTACAAATGTAAGAAGAAAAGAAAAAAAATCTGTCCTTTTTTAGCCTTTCTTACTTTAAAGGACCACTACCATATTTAAAAAAAAATATTTTATTTTGAGATATACACTCGAAAATAGTAAACAATGTTTTTTTTTTTTTTTGTTTTTTTTTTAGAATGTTGACTATTTATGTTTGATTTTATGGGAATTTGCTGCTGGGACATCGATCATTTTGCTCTCCGTCAATAGCCCTCCTGAAGTGGGAGGAGAATGAATGCAGAGGACGTTTCTATGTTAACAGTGGAATTTTTATTTTTTGTTTTGTCGTTCAGTTATGTCCGACTCTTTGTGACCGTAACGCACCAGGCATATCTTTATGTCTATAGTCATGCTGATCCACTTGGTTTTCATGGCAGAGATACTGTAGTGGGTTACCAGTTCCTTCTCCAATGGGCCGCAGTGTACAGCTCCTGGTATTCAAGGTGGTCTCCCAAGTACTGACCAGGCCCAAACCTTCATGGCTTCAGGATGGTGTGACCTCTTGGTTCCCTGACTGGAATGAAACCCAGGTTGCAGCGGTGAAAGCACGGGTTCCCTGGCGGTCCATTGGTTAGGATTCAATCGGAAATTACTTAGTAATTAAGGTTGAAAAGTGATTTTTTAGTCCAAGTTTAAACTTCTGATTCCTGTAATATGTTGACTGTTAATTGTCACGAGAGAGCTCATCAGTTTACAAACACAAACACAGCTGCAGTAGACTCAGTAGAGAGTAGAACATGGAATATCAAATGTGTTAAATATAAAGTTTTTTTTTTATTTATTTAAAAGATTGTATATAAAATATTGACAGCCCTTTAAACACTGGATTTCTTTTCGATACAAAGCTCGCGTCTGGAGTTGCTTGTGCATATCTTGAATGTCACTTTGTTGGTTGGTTTTTGCTTCTTCTTCTAATCACTCACATACTACAGAGACCATGTCTCCCCAAACATCCATCCACCTCCCCCAATTTGGAGCAGGGATAAAAAAAAAGAAGTGTTTGAATACTGTGCTATGAAGGGAACAGCCCTGCAGTGAGGCAGTTGTGATATTAGAGCAGATATCCTGAGAGATCCCCTGGCTCCTGTGTACGCATTGGAGTGGCACAGTCCCAGACAGCTGGTCGCTCAGCATGGGCTGCGCATGCAGCTAGCAACTTGGCACACTGGCGAAGAACAGGTAATGCTATCATTCCCCCTGTGCAGATGCGGCCAGGAATATCTTAATTTATTGGTGTGCTGGCATGCAAGGGGAAAGCTGGCAGAGCAGCCTTGCATAACTATTAGCAACAAAACAACCAAAAAAACAAATATCCTTCTACACTGGCATTGTGATAGGGGCTTGGCTTTAATTCTAAGCTGGTTAGTGATAGTTGAATTTTTGTAGTATTTGGAACAGGCCAGAACAATTTCTAATTTATTTAATTATAGATATGTAAGTAATACGCAGGGAGCTGCGTGCAACTGAGCGTGCAGGGGAGCTTTGTTAAAGTATTTAAAATGGCTAATGAAATAAAACCACAGCAGGCGTGAAACAGGAATCCGTCTGGAATGGGATCTATCCCCTCACCCTCATATAAAAACATTGATATGGCAGGAGAGAATAACCTATATGCCCATCTTGTTTGTCCATGTGATAATCTGGTGACTTTAATATGTATAGGTTAGAGCAGAGGTTCCCAAAACGAGATCTGTAAGCTGTGTTTAAATGGTATGTGACATAACTGGGATAAGAAAATGAGTAAGAAAGCAAATGAAAATTCATGCAAAAAAAGGCCAGAGACATGATGATTAAGTGCATTTCTTGTTTTCCATGATAGCACTGCGCCTTCTGCAAAACACTTTAGTAGTAGTGGTGGTCTACCAAGACACTGATCAACTTTCAAGTGGTTCTTGGCAAAATGAAACAATGGAGACCACTGGCTTAGACAACAGAAGGGAGAGTGGGTAGATTGAAACCTTCAAATATATTAATGGGAGGTCATCATTTGATTGTAAGTCTGCGAGTTTCAATCCTGCGCGGTGCTTTAGGGAAAGCGCTATGGACACCGGATTCCAAGCTCAAAGACAGGGCCCTCCATTCATTGCAATGTGTGAATCTTGAACTTGTCACTGCCTGTAACTTAACTTATGTATAGCGCTACGGAATATGTTGGCGCGTTACATATAAACGATGATAATAATAATATTAATTTGAAGATTTAAGATTGAGGAATGTGCAGAAGTACTTCTTTACAGATAGGGTAGTAGATACGAGGAATTACTTCCAATGGGAGTGGTAAAATGCAATAAAGGAATTCAGATATGCCTGGAATATTTGTAATGGCATGCAATTAAGCCAAACTTGATTTTTTAGATAGAATTAACAGACTAGATGGCCATTTTGATTCTTATCCGCTATAAATCTGCACTTTTTTTTTTATTTGTATTATTTATCTGGGTGATAGCCTTAGGTCTGCACAACTATTCCACTTATCTACTTTGCTTCAAAATGATGCATTTAGGAAAAGATCTCCCCTTCTGAAGTGCCATTGGTTTAATAGTAATTGGCTGATAGCAGTAGTGTCAGACAGAGACTTGGAAGTTATTATATCAGATTATTTACACATTGGTGAAGCAAAGCAATAGGAAAAGAAAGTAGGGTATTGGGTTGTCTAGGAAGATGCCCACACAGCAGTAAAGGAAGGTATTAATACCTATATATGGCTCCCTGGTGAGGTCTCACCTACAATTCCACCAGGTTTCATTGGAGCTCATTCTCCTAATTTGATTTTTTCTATCGCAGTCTACATTGCCTTCCTATTTATGGTTGCCAGTTTTTTCCTTTCCAATAGGTAGGTTATTAAACCATCATATCGGAGGGGAAGTTCTGGAAACCATATCTCCAAAAGCATATTATCAAATTAGAACCAATTCAAAGGAGGGGACTGAAATGGGCAAGACATAGAAGGCAAAACTTCATGACCTAAATGCGTATCATTTAAGGACAGAATGGAGAGACTGATTTGATAGAAACCTTAGGATATACCAATGGAAGTGAGACATACAAGAACGTGAAGTCATGATTTGAAGTTGGAAGATTTAGATGCAATATACAAAAGTACATGCCAATAAAACTTAATGAATAAACACAACCAGACACAAGACATTTGTCACAGGGGTAGCTCAGCTGGCAGAAGATGTACCACGAGGAGCTGGGGCCATTTTATCTGCCTGGGGCCTATGCTCTGCAGAGTGCAGCTTGGATTTCCAGGGGCTATTATTCCCCCTTTTGACCTCCTGAGGCTTCTTAGGTGATGTGCCTAGCATGTTACTGTCCATAGGATCAGACACTAATGAACGACTAAACAATGTCTACAACAACGTCTTGCAGAAAGTGTAGTAGACAAGAGGAATAGAGTTTGAGCAGACGTGTCAGAGACAAGTACATTTAAGCCGTCTTGAACATTTATCGTGGCTGAGATTTTTAGATAGTCAGGCAATTCAACAGTATATTATACTATGATAATGTGACTTTCGATCCCTCTAAAACTTCAAAGCAGACTCTTCTCTCCTGATACAGATGCTTCATTGCTGTATCTCTGACTTCTTGGAACGTTAAGTTCCAGTGACAGGCACTTTTATAATTACCCTACAAAACCCTTCATTGTGTTCATATCATTAATTTTGTTTGGGCTGTTAGATTTGATGGATACATTAAGCGTTTATATCGCTCTTTTCATATAGTGGATTGAATTGCTTTGAACATTCAGCCGGCTAATTGCTGGTAATTTGTGTTACTAACGAGAGACAGAATAGTGGCATAACATTAAGCTCAACAGTCGGTTAACAAATTTGCCTATTCAGATCTCGAACTCGCTTGTTGTGGCAGCGTAAGCCTGCGCCGAGTGTAGGGAGAACAATAGCAAGGGGAAAAAATACAATATTATAAGCAGCAGTTTCATAAAAACAAGAAATATGCAGAGCTAAATGTTAGACAAAAACATAAATAAGCATCTAACTAGATAAATTGCTTGGATTGTAGGGCACGGGGAATGTGAAAGAATTACTCACCCCCTTTAGCAGCAAGCTAACATTTTATCAGGTTTTATGTTCTGATGGAATACTTTGAAGAAGCCCTGTGGTCGCATTTATTCTATATGTTTATTTGCGCAAAATGTATTTAAAAAGGTTGAAATTAAAATTTAAAAAACAAAATTACTATTTTATCTAGTTAATTTTCTTGCTTATGCTACTTATTTTAGCTTCTGCCTTGGAGGATGTGTTTTTGTAAACCAGTAAACTTTCCATTAGCTCTCATGAGAGCATCAGTAGATTTAACTGCCACATTTCCATGGTCTTTTCCGAAGCTTCCATGTTTTCTCCCAGTTTGTTAAGCAGATCAGTGAAAACGAAAATGTATAAAGCAGTATAATTGCATAAAAATTTATTATTATTATCATTATATACAATCTATTTGAAAGTGTTGTTCTTCAAAATAGTGAATTTTAAATATCCAACTACAATGATCCTTTAAATCAATCATGACGTGGCTTTGTTTTGAAGCTGAACTGGCTCAGATTTTGGACATTTTACCTCCCTCTTCCTGGGAAACTTTGACTTGGGAATAATCTCCCTTGAATTTATTAACCCATAACCTAGAGATACATGGAAATGGTCTACAGACCCTGCTCGTAAACTCTGGTTCAGGAGCTATTTTGGATATGAAGCTTGAGTCCGAAATGATTTTGGCTTCCAAATAAAGTATATTTGTACAATATTAAGTTGCCATATGTTTTTTTTTTATTACCTGGTACCAAAAGGAGAAGGCCGGTTGTCAATATAATATGATTGAAATCAAAGCAAATTGTTTCTGGATGCCCGTTTATTGTTCAGAATGTACTTTCCTGAGCGACATGTCGTATTTAAATCAAACTCCCGTCTCGGCCCCTTCCTACGCTAGGTGAGAGCGGCTGATTTTATTTCAATTGAACGTTTGCTATTCCGAAAACTACACTTAATAAGATCGAATGAAAAGGGACGTTACTTTTCATCACACAAGACAACAAAGAAAGCCAGGCAAACGAAAATATTATTTCGTTTGAACAAATTACCGTGCAAGTCTCCAGGGGTCTTCCCGGGCCTAGATGAGGAAAAGCACTTAAACAGCGTTCCATCAAACTAAATTTTTAACTACAATTTTTCCTCAGATAAAATGTGTTGGGAGGATTCAGAGAAGATTACAGCTTTACCTCAGATGCGGTATTCAAATTTGAACAGCTAATGGAAGTCTGTGAGAAACTGTTAATGTCCTATATCGAGCCCCTCAGGAATACCGACTTCAGAATTCTTATAAAAACACACTGAGTTGATTTCATTCCCGTGTCTCCACAGACCGTATTCATGTAATTTCAGTAAGTGTTATAAGTGTTATTTTAAGTATTATAATGATAATCTCTTCAGACAATAAAGTTCTGAATCCCAACTTCTACTGCTAAAGTAATATTTACCTCAGATTTAATACAGACATTTTTTTTTTCCTTCTTTCGTCTGGATAACTCTTTTACTGCTGGTAGATTTGAATTTTACCTCATGAATCTGAGGAAAAATAGAAAGTAGTGAGCATAAGATATCGATCGAGACATTAATAGAAAAAAAAATGTCTGTTGAGGCCTATAGATGTCAGTTCAGGCCTATACTATTATAGGACAAAATTGAGGGCAGTCAGACATCCAATTTTGGCGGGAAAGTATAACTAGTTACAGATGAGGTCTATTGAACAGGTTTGTGAGATTTCCAATGATTATTCTTGTAAATTTAGACTATAGCTAGAAATGGAAACCATTACGTATATTTGTCTGTAAAAAAAGGTGGTAGTGCAGTTCAAGAAAACTGCAGTTTGGGTAAACTGTATTAAGAAGGCATTCTCTACTTGGAGACATTGTTATGGAAAGATTAAAAGGCTGTGCTAGTAAGATGAGGCCACATCTATGTACTCTCCAGGAGGACATATTCCACTGGATTGTAGCACAGCATGGCTCCTTTTTCAGAACGAGGTCAAGGCAGTAAAGACACATACCATGCGGCAATTAAACCAGCAAAAAAAAACAATGTACCTACTAGGAAAATAAATAAATAAATAATAATAATAAAAACATAAATAAAGAATAATAATAATAAAAAAAAAAAAAAAAAAAAAAAAATATATATATAATATAATTTTTCCTTGGAAAATATTGGGAATTAGGACCCCAGCCTCATGGGAGTTTTATACCCCTCCTAGAAGTAAAATGTTAGGAGTCTAGGTGACTGATATTTATTGAGCCATGGTAATGGTCTTTCACTTCCAATCTATCCTACTTGCTACCATAGAAATATAATGATGCTCCTCCTTATAACAATGGGAAGTCATGGTCTTCCACTCTTATTGGTTTCCTTTTACAGAATCTGAAACCAAAGTGTGGCTGTAATGTTAGGCTCTGGGCTGGTTTAGATATAGAAGGGAAAATGGGAGCTCAAAGTACCAGTCCAAATAAAGGGTCCTGGAATAGAAGCTTTTTTTTATATAGTCTATCAGCCTTATTAAATTGTGACTTGGCCAATTGAATAGGGCTCTATATAAGCACCGAGCATTTTTTTAGAGAAGTTTTTAGTTAGTAAAGACCTTGCTTTTGGATAGAAGTTCACTAACTAAAAACATCTGTAAAATATGCTCTGTGCTCATATAGAGCCCTTTTTAATTGGCCGAATCGCAATTTAATAAGGCTGTATATATGGCCACCTCAGATTATTGCCTTAAGAGGGACATGGAAAACATTTTTGGTTTGTTGTACCTGAAATAAAGGTCTCCGCACAATGAACGGTTTAAAAAATGTAACTGCTTTGGACGCTTGCCCCTGTCAGCCAATGAGCAGTAACATAGCTGTTTGGCCTCTCTGCAAATAAGATCTGCAGTTGACAAAAGCACATTTCATGTTGGTTTCCTTAAGGGTTAAACCGTTTCTTTTTAATACTCAGAACAAAGAAAATAAAAATCTTTCCTATTAACTCTCAATAAGTTTGGATGCACAATGCTGCTTATAAACATATCTGTTAAATCAATTTGCTGTTTTATTGCTCAAATAAAATATTGTAATGTCTTTAAGGGAATGAGTCCCTCAACCTATTTAACATACATTATTCATAAATTATATTTTTAATCAATGTTTAAATAATATCTTTCAAATTTACTTGCTTCCTCATAAGTATTATTAAGTAAAAAAAAGTGTAAATATTCAGTGACTTAACACTTGTTTAGTAATGTTAAGGCATCACATAGGTCTCCAGTTATTGTATCGTCTTTAACAAGTGAGGAATTGCCAGTTCCAGGCAGTTCTGCGCGGCTATATTCATACAAGTACAAGATAAACTCTGATCACAACCCAACTCTGCTCCCCCTCAACAGGTCTGTGTTTTTCAGCAGGCATCAAATGAGAAATTGCAGGTGTCATTTGTAAACTCCTTGGCTTGTTATCTGGCTGTTAGTGTCTGAATCGCAGGTGTGTTGCACACTTCGCTATACAGCCTTCTGTGTGGCAAATACATAAAGACAAAAAACAAATATCTGACACTGAAAAATACAAATCCAAAAATGTAAAAGCAAAACAAAATGAGAGAATGCGTTTTTGTTGGATGTGCTCAAAACTATGGAAATGTGCCCTAAAATTGTCTCCCCCCCCCCCCCCATAGAAATAAAGGGAAAAATGTTCATTATGTACAAACTCACATGGGATTATTCTAAAGATTATCGTAGCACTGATTGTCCAGTAACGCAGATAAAAACGAAGATTACTACAGGATACTGGGATATATTTTATGAAACGAGTGTACCAGCTAAGACCGTATTACAGATAATATATATATATATATATATATATATATATATATATATATATGTGTATGTATGTATGTGTATATATATATATATATATATATATATATATGTATATATATTTTTTTTTATATATATTATTTAGATTTAGAGATGTAGAAGATTTGATTTTAACTGTTGCAACTCACAAAATGTTGTCATTATAAATATAGTGTATGACTATAAAAGAAGGTATACTTGTATACAGCAATATCGCAGATAAAAACTAAGATTACTATAGGATACTGTGATGCATGTTTCATGTCTATGAAACAAATATACCAGCATTGCAGATTTAAATAAATATATATATATATATATATAATTTAGATTGAGAGATGCAAAAGTACAGTATTGATTTTGACTGATGCAAAATCTTGTCATTATAATATATAACTATTAAAGAAGGTAAAATTGTATACAATATTTTTTGTAATTTTTTTTTTCCAAATGGGCTAGCAATGCAGGGTAAACCTTTTGTCTTGTCTATTTTATGAATTATCCTTATTTGGGGAAATATTAATCCTGAAATTAAGGGGATATTATCTCCGGTAGGTAGGTTGGGGGCGGGGGGTAATAGTGTTGCAGTATATGTATTACTGAACACAAACTACTAATAAAATTATATTTATGAATCATATAACAGGTGTTCTAAATCATTTTATGGACATTATAAAATTTAAAATGCTTTTTGTATTTGATTACATTTACTTTAGTGAAGTTTTAGTATTTATTTATTCTTCCTTTTAATATAATGTTTATTTGCTTAAATTCTAATCCTTTACAAAATACAAACCCCCCCAAAAAAAAAAAAAACTATAAAATATTTTTTAAAGGAAAAACATTTATTTTCCTCCTGGATATTTTAAAGAACGACTAGATAAAGTTAACGTGTGCAGCTATATAATGAGTCTAAATAATATTTTTTTCTTACTGGGGTATTCTTTTTTTTATTAAGTTTTCGATAAGAAGCCATAGTGTAAATGCAGGGTCCCTTGTGCAATACCTGGCTGGAGCTCAATTAAAAACCACTGGATTTTTTTGCATTTAATTCCACCCTGAAGGTAATACATGGCTTAAAGACAATCTGTTGCAGAAAAAAATGTTACTCCTATTGGAAGCATATGTGGTGTGAGGACCCTATCTGTCAGCCCTGTGGGGGTGTGAAAGCTCTTGTTTATTTATAAATGTACCTTTTATCCCTCTACTAAAATGTTCTTTTTTCAGGAAAAAAGCCTGGTATAGATATGTTTTAGAAATGACTGATGGCAGACAAGTACAAAATGGCTCAACATATCTAAAAGCTTTGTTTTAATTAGTCGCCAGCATATCCCGGGCATTCTTAAATTAATACACTATTTGTCCCCACTAATTAGAGGAATGCTCTACATATAAACCACTAGTAATATACTTTAATAATTCTCCAGATCTGCTGCCCTGTATCTTTAAATGACCACTGTAGTTCAAGAAAAATGGCACTTGTTTGTAAAGTATCTAACAAAGTAACAATTTAACAGCTATGTAGGCTGTGGACATACAGTTATTTTTTTTTTTTTGGTTGGAAATTTGAAACTTTGGAGACTCTGAATCAATTAAGTATTTTACGGTACATTCCTTTTATCATAATGTGTGCATTTGTTTATCTACCAGTAGATGGAAGGGTGAGCAAGGACAGTGTAGTCGGAAGACTTTGGTTATTTGATTCTGACTGTAATTGTTGCCACATCCCTTCCACCTTACACGCCCATGCGGCTTGCATCAGGAAATGCAAGAATTGCTCTGCAGAAATGTAAATGCCCCTCACACACAAAACTTGCACCAGCATACCATTGACGTCTCAAGAAACTAGTGTCTCTTATTATAACCTATCTTTAATATGTTTTTCCTGCTTAATTATACTCCTTGCAGAAAGTTTTCAAACAGTTTTTCATTGTATATTATCCTTTATCATTGCTGTTTTTCTTAATAGTACTTTACCTTCCCTATCTCACTTCTCTAACTTTCTTTCTTGCTTTTTTTTTTTTTTTTTTTTTTCTCTTTCTGTCTTTGAATTTGTCGTAACAAATAAAAATAATCACCAATTCTCAAAATAAATGGGTTGCTGTGTGTTCTCAACCTTTTTGGCAGTTAAAGTCCGATTTGACTATTTTGTGTTATACCTGGCTCACCTCTCACAATTCCAGTACTTTGTAATTTTTCCTGATTATATTAAGAATTTGGTACCTCCCTCCGCCCTCTGCATCCACCTCCCAGGCCGGCGCTCCCCTCCCCAGCTTTGGGCCTGGATTTCTATGTGCCACTGGCTTCTCTGAATAATGCAGGAGGCATCATTACAAAAATGTTCACTTCTTGCCATTAGATCTCCACTGCTGCCTATTAGGAGATTATATTACTGGGAAGGGGCTTCTGTAATGGCCACAAACGTGTTAAATATATTTATTGTAAACGGAATATGAACGTATATTCCTGGGTCCTCCGGCGAGGTGCGCTGAGATTGCAGTCCAGAATAGTAATTCTGTGCTCTCGTCTCTGCTCCCTGCCCTTATTCCACAGAGCCCTGCTACTGCCTGCTTGGCTGTATCATTTAAAGGGAAGCAAGTAGCTCTATATTTCTTAAGGTGAGCTCCCGTTACATCCTCACAGAGCAGGAATGTGCCCTTGCATGACTAATGGCGATCAGGCATCAGATCGTTATTGCACCTTCAATGCCATCAGAGTAAAGTGCTCAGCAATAAAGTGCAAAGGAGCCGGCTAAGGAGGAGCTGGAGAGACGAATTAGATATGTACAGGCCACTTGCATTGGTATCCCCTGCTGACACTGCTCTTATCCACAATGTGAACATAGACCTGGAGACAAATTGCTCATAATACAGGGCTTTAAACAGTCATGCAGAACACAAGCAAGTTTTGTGTTGTCTCCAACCCTCGGGATGGCCCTAAATGATTCACCGACGTGTCGGATCTGCAATGCATGCATTGAACTGATAATACCGCTCTATTTATCAGCATGCAGCTCAGACATTATTCTGCTTTGTAATATTACCATGCTGCAGTCCGTAATCATTAGCTTGCATTATATTTATTTCATTTTTAATTAATGTGTTTAAAAAATGTCCAACATGAAATATTAATGTGGATCCCTTTTGATGTTAATACAAAAGCAACACACAAAATTAGAACCACACCAAAACCAAAAAAAGCAATAAAGTCTCTAATTTTATATGTAATGCATTTCACCCAATGCAAATATTGTGTAACTGTGCTTATTAAAAAACAACAAAAAAAAAAAAAACAATCCCATTACATATAATCAATCTTAAACTCCATATACATTCAAGGAGCTGATGCTGCAATATTCATGTCCTTAATATAAATTGTGTAAATCCAAAAACTCATATCACACCAAAAAAATCCAAAGATTTATGGTATCTACAAATTCCACAGTCAATATAAATATAAATATATATATATATATATATATATATATATATATATATATATATATATATATATATATATATATATATAAATAAATTTGAATCACCCTGCGTACATAGCACTGGTAAATAATTGCTATTCATTGGAGGACCATTGAAATGTAGTTTTATAGTATATTATATTGCTAATTCAGCAATATGTTTTTTATAAAATGTTATTAAAATAATAATTGCAACATTCATTTCAACTACCATTTTCATTTTTGTTTTACTTGAGGGATATATTGTTTTTTATGATGGGATTGGTCACCTGGTAAGGGATCTTTGATGCAGATAACATTTCTTCTGTTCTTATAAGTTTGCCTCAATGTTGTGGAATTTAATGATAGGATTAGAATAATGTGTAAATCGTAATAGAACCCACCCCAGCCTCACACCAACAAGCAATGATTTTATGTTCCATAAACCACTGTAGATTTTTTAAATTTGATTTTTTATTTTTTGTATTATTCTGAACAATAACACTAAGGGATATTTACAAGTAATAAGAAGTTGTCAAATAAACTTCTACCATACAAATCTGTCAACATTTATGGGAGTTTTGGGAAAATTTGGTGCTAGATCCTGGAATAGTCGTGATAAACATCTGAAAGGAACAGGTGGTCTGGATAGAATTGGACCGTGTGGTTGCAGCATATTCTATTTCAAGGTACCATTGTTTTAATATACCAACACTACACACTTCGATATTGGGAAAAAAAGAGATTTTAGTCCTTTGGAAATAGGTGTTTCTAATTGTTTGAAGAGGCTGCAGAGAATGGGCAAGTGTGAAAATGAGGTTGAGCAGCGAGAGATATTTAATTTCCTTCAAAATAATTGTCCGCATGCTGTGTACCCTTTCCTTGGTTAAACAGCTTTTTTTTTTTGTCAAAGTCAAAGATTTTATGTGTAAAATGCAAACTGTTGCTCTTTCCTCATTGTGTCCAAATCTTTAGAATGGGACATGGAAGGTTTCTGGATTTCATTACAAATGTAATATACCTAGTGTATCTATTTACATTTGTGTTTAATTATGAAGATGTGCTAAAAAAAAAAAAAAATTCTGCCTAAAATCATTATTTGTTCTTATCTGGGTCTGCTCATGCAGCTTACGAATTCAGACTGGTAAGTGCAGGATTTCAGATTAGCCTGTCACAGACCTCTCTCAAGCAGCATGTTGGAGAATGTTGCAACTGATTTACTATGAGACATTGCAACCCCTGTACTTGGAAGTACATTGTCTTCATGAGCCGCCGAGGTGAAAGACCGGATACAAACCAATAAAGATCAGAAAAGTAAACCTAGGTATATTATATTCCTAGTGAAATCCAGAAACCGTCCATGTCTCTTTAAAGGGATATCTATGTTTGCTGGATTAATACATTTCTGCACTATACAGGCAAAAAGCAGTCTATATGTATACAGCCCATCGCAAAACATTTTATTTGTATTAATATCTAAAAATCCCTTTAATGATTGTGTTAACACCACCAGGGGGTGTTTACACAACTTACTGATCCCCACCCAATCAGCATGCAGCATCTGGGGAGCAATATTAACCCACTATTTACCTGCTCTTGCTTGCTCAGCCAATAGTAGAGCAGTGTTGTCAGCCTCCCAGTCACTGCTCGGATATGATTCATCCCTGCTTCCTGTATATGCTGTTTGGTGTTGCCATATCAACTAACATATTGCTATGTCTCAAATCTTTCATCTAACCGGATTGGCCAAAACAAATGATGGCGGGGGGTGTTAAACTTAATTGTAAACAGTCAGAAATTACAATAGATTTTGCTACCTTCAAGGTAAGTGTTTAAATATTTTATTTTGGTATTTTTTCATGCAATTTTTTTTTTCATATACTATTAATTCTCCTCTATCAGATGCATTCATAATCCAGGAAACTTACATATCCCTTTGAATGTTCCCCAGAGTAGGAGTTCTCCATGCTGGATTGCGCTTTTAATCTTGGAGAAACAAAAGTAGGACAAATGTTAATGGTTGATCGAAGAGTTTTTGGTGCCTAAGGTTGCCTACCTAGTTAATTTAAAATATAGACATTCAAGAGAAATAATAATAAAAAGTATTTATTTACAATGAGCTTCTTGTAAAAATAAGAAATATATGTATGTTTAATTAATCTTATTTAACTATTTGAACACACTCTCATTTATTTATATATATATATATATATATATATATATATATATATATATATATATATATATATATATATATATATATAAAAACTAATTTTAATTGATATTAATTTGAACCGTTTGCGGATTATTATTTAGGCAGAGGTAACACACTAAGATCCCTGACTTCTACCAACCATAATTCCATCAATTCAGCATCAATTTTGAAAAGGAAAACAATTTTCAACGCTTTCACCATCTACCTAATGTGTAGAGCACACATGGTGACTTCAGTGGCCCTTTTTTTATTGCCTGCTCATCGTAGTGTAACCAAACATTATTTGTATGGAAAAGTCTGCTATTTCATTGCTGTATAATTTCTCGAGGGTCTCTGCTTTCTACAGGCTCTGACAAAAATTCATTGATGTTCTTGTGTAAACTTTAGACTTTGCTGTCTTGGAAGTTATTCGAGTTGTCCTGCAATATCTCGAGTTCTGCTCTGCTCCCAGTAGTCTGGTGAATTCTCGCTGCCCTCAAACCACAGTTTGCAGAAATCCTTTCTTTATGCGTTTCATTTATCATTCAGGAGAGAGACGCTGTGCTTAGAGGTCAAACGCTCGGAGCAAGGATTCAGACAATGTTACTCTGTAGAATGGTAGAAGGAAACTTCAAAACTTGATGCAGTCCAGCTCTGTTTGTTTTAAGCCTATTCTTGTTCCTAAGTATTCTCCCAAGATGCAACTGCTTGTGTGTGCGTTTCATGTCATTTGTGTAGATTTTAGTTTTTGCTATGCTTGGCTAAAATAAATATGGGTATGAGTATTTCTATTACACTATTGATAAAACATTGATAGATTTTCTTGAAATTGTAATGAACATAGAGACGTATGTCGTGTCAACTATATGTCAATTTGTTTTTCTTTTGTAAACTGTGCCTTTTTACTTTGGGCAGTATGGTGGAATATTAAGCCAAGGGTGGGAAAATCCAAGAGCCATTTGTGCTAACATTTCACTCCTTGCTCATAAATGTTTTAATGTTATAATTTATCTCTTTGCAAATATACTATAACCGTGCCCAAGGTTTCTTCACAATGGTAAGTGAGATCACTTCTCTTAAGATGCTTTGCATTTGGTGGCCCAGCACATCTTATGTCATCTCAACTCACCATGTACAAGTAGATATAACCTAGACTTTATTCTTGCTTGAGTGTGGGTTTTAAACCCCAAATTCATAAATTTCGCCATTTACAGCACACATTTATTTTTATTGAATATCTACAAAATTAACTTTTATTTCCCCCTGTTGGTGTCTTGTATGCTATTGAGTTAACCATTCAGGTACAACTGATCTGGTATGGTTACTATCTTTGAGGTTACATCTGACTTGTTATGTTGATGTTTAAGCCTATAAATAATGTTGTTTTCTGTTGGTTCTTGAGGTTTGAACAATATGGTATAGTGTTGATCATGGATATGGTTTTGTTTTGATAAGTGTAACAGCCAATATGGTATTGGGTTTGATCTTTTGAGGTTTCACTCTTTAATATTTTACCTTATATTGTATATTCTTGATTATTGTGGTTATAACGTGCATTGAATTTTTTGGTCCTTGAGGTCTATGACCTATAAGATTCCTACTAGTCAATGTTGTTTTTTTTATTTTTTTGTAAACCCTATTCATGTTGAGTGGCACACTTGCTCATTATAACCTACATTAGGATCTTTACAATCCTATGTAAAAGCTAGTGGCTTGTCCAATGGCCTTCATTAATTTGACACGAATGCCAATGTCTGACTTTACTAAGGCACTGCTATGGGAAAAATATAAAGCAAACTGGAGTAAATGACAACTTAATGTTGTAAGAACCATGTCAATTAAACTATATGAGACGAATATTATATTGAAATGTGAACTATTTCGGTTAATTTACTTCTTTCCCCATCCCTTTCCCTTTTTACACTTTATTTTTTGAACCTCTCACAACCCCACCATTCACAAATTGTTTTGAATGCTACTTTTTATTATTGTTTTGCACAATTCCTGGTTAAAATTCTTTTAAATAAAAAATAAAGTTATAAAAAAAATACATGAACAATATTCCAGCTAGTCTGATTCACCATTTGGGCATTATCATTCTTTTGTGTCCAGTACTTTACCTGTTTAAATTGGTAAATAATATTAAGAACTGAAAACTGTATATAAGGCATTTAAAGGCAATGTTTTAACATTTTGCAAGGAACGGAGAAAATGTGTTAAAAGCATGTTGATCCCCCAGAGATCTTAAATGAATTGCGTACGTGTGGTGAGCACGCTGTGCCCCAGGAGTCCTGATTGGGTACATACAAATTATATTTTTTCTCTTGTAGTAATAAGCTAGAAGAACGATACTTCTTTTTTAATGGCTTCCTGGCCGCCAGCCTCCATAAAGGTCCAGTGCGTGGGAGTGGAGACCACCTCTACATTCAAATATATAATAGGGTTCTTCAGCAATTGAATGCCGGAGAGCAGTATTTCAGGTGGGTGGGCCGTCTTCATCAGTGCAACTCGTGCATTAGGGCGACTTAATCATGTAAATGTATCCTATTAGCAGGAAAAAAGGAGAGGAAAAGGTGTTATAAGAATCCTCTGGCATGTTCTGAAGGGAGCCGGGTTATGAGACTATTAAAATGTTATTTTGATAATTAAGTCCGCAGCTGTTCTGAAGGCGTTAGGGGCTCAGGAGCTGATGAAGCGGCACATGGTACAATACAATGGCTGAAACTTGGGGGGAATAGAAAGAGGGGAAGTGGCAAGGTGGGGTGCTCAGTTTATTACCTGGTCCAAAGCTCTGTCCACCAGTTTAAATGATTCTCCATTTTCTCCATTACACGTTTTTTTTCTGTACCTTTTTTAAAATGACGCTGAAGCACCAAAATTAGGAAGTTTTAGTTTGAATCTGCTTCATCCCTATTGGGGTACTCTAAATTGGGGACAAATTTGCAACCTTTTTAAGGATAAATAATTGACCCTGTGCGGCTCCAGGAGAATTTTTGTTCTTTGTTCTGCAAGCATTCAGAGAGCAGGGTAATTGGTCTAAGTTTTGTTTTTAAAATAAAGTGATTTTGAAGTGTCCGCTTCTCTTTTTAGTCGTGATGGTTGTCATCTTTTTGTTTTTTGTTTGTTTAATAAATGAGACCTGTAAATGTTGAAAAATGTTTTTTTAATCTTTATACTACCTTTCAATATAGGTTTTCTTTAGCCCAGCATGTGTACCTCATTCTAAGATACCTCTCCTTTTAACTAAAAATTCTTAGCCCAGGAGAACATTAAGTGTGACATTTTAACCTCTTAATTTTAAACTTTTTAAGCAATGGCAAGAATTTTAAAGTTGGGTCTTTGTTTGCAAAATAAATTGTATTCATCTTTCTTGCATTGTACCTATAACATTGTAGTCTTTGCTTGCCGATTTAAATGACCACTTTAGCTATGTCATATGTAACTACTTGATTATGTTCTAGCATTTATACTCATAACTAATTACAGTGTTTTGCCTCTACTCGTTTAGGCAGAGGTAACCCCCTGAAATTAGTTGTATTACTCATGTAAGCGGGTGTTGATCCATTGAATCAGTGTCATATGTAACTACTTGATTATGTTCTAGCATCTAGTGTAACAACTAAGTAAATAGCACAGCAAGTTAAGTAGTCTATAGAGCTGAATGTCCTAGGTTCAAGTCTGCACAAAGCTTTTTTTTTTTTGTTAAACATATTTGCATTTTTTAAAGTCATAATGTAAAAACTTCAGGCACAAGAAATATTTGCTAAATTGAAGATTTTTGCTAAAAAGGATTTTATACACAAGACATTCACTGCGGGTAATGTTGTGTATTTATTTATTACATACTATCCTCCCACCACTTACAGTGGTCCTGAAATGATTAATTAATTAGGTCAAATATTCAATATAAAGAATGTTTTTTTTCCTCTGGCCAATGCAAAAACTCTAAACTGACATCCAGGAAGTGACCGCAAAATAGGCCAGTGATATTTTCCTATAGTCCTAAAAGGTTAATAAATCCATGTATACCATTGTGTATACCCATTTATGTTTTAATTGATGTATAGTATTTGCGTGTGCCACCTCTGGTGGAAAACTGTTGCATTTATATAGTACCATTTATTTAGTGGTACCAATACAAATTAGCAAATTACCCCAACTTCAGATAAAAACTCATATCAGGACAGCCTCCTAGGCTCATCACCTGGATACCTGATAGTGGATGGAGAAAAGTCTGAAACAGAGTTCAGAAAAGTTTTAAAAGCTGCATGATTATTTTTCTTAAAATACCTTTATTAGCGATAATTAAATAAACCCTATTGTACAAACATTAGTGATCGTTTTTATGTTGTCTTGTTGAATAATATCAAAATATTTTTTTGGGGGGAGGGGGGAGGAGAGTTCATTTGCTAAAATTGTAATATAATAGAAGAAAAGAAAACTCAAAAACTCGAATATTCAATTACGGCTGATTTCTAGTGAAGCCAATCTCTTGTTATTGCATTATATTTTGGGCACTCGCTTGCTTTACAAATCAAAGAATAAAAGGCTTTTGAAAAGTAAAAAAAAGAATGAGCTTCACTGAACTTCTGCTTCCTTTGTCACAGAATATCTATATTTGCATAATCCTTTCAACTTTCCAGCCACTAATTCCCTAATCTCAAAAACACTTGAAAAAAACATCTCTTCCTTAATCAATACACTCCCAGAAGATGTTGGGCTTGTAAAATATGACTCGTAACATCAAACAAGTATTTGATTTCAATTAAGTTATTTTGTAGGGGCAGAAATTAATTAAGCATACAGATTTCTATCAAATAACAGCTGGTTTAAAGGGAGCATGAGCAGAAGTTTAAATTGCCGGTACCTTGTGTGCATGTCACCCACCAAGCTCCTGGCTCGCTTAGTGGTGCTCCTGCTGGCAGGAAATTACACCTTCATCTGAGAGTTTTTGAGCAGTTACCTGTATAATTGGGCAAGTTTTATGTTAAGTTTATTTACATTTGTATAGAAATCTTTTTATATCCAAAGCACTTTACATAGCTATGAAGTGGTACATCATTATTTAGTTGTTTTGAATTGTAGACCATTACATTTTGCTAAAAAAAAAACGTAGCCGGCAGAGCATAAAGTGGGGTTTTATTGTTGAAATGGTGCAACGGGCCATAGGCAAGATCAGGTCAAGCAGAGATCTCCGGAAACTGGTAGGGTTATGGAGGTTGTGTCGGGTTTGGGAAGATGGAGGAAGAAGGTCTATAGGGTGGTGCGAAATGCGTGTAGGTTGGGAGGCTTTAATGTATTTAAATATGCCTTTAACAATATTAAGTGCTGTGTAAGCTGGGAGTCTAAAAGCATCTATGAGAAAATATACATTTTGGGGTATAGACCCTTCCATTGTTTTTAGACTTTATCACTAGTTTGGGACCGGAGTATTGAGTTTATTTTGTTATATCCATGGATAGGTGGTTTGGGGAGGTTGGAAGAGGAAAGGGAGATTTGCTATGTAATTGGAGCATTTGCTTTTTGACACCTGTCCCTTAAATGGAAGTGCAACTCAGAGTACATTCACCTTAAAATAAGAAGATTAAAGCAATGGATATCCACAGACATAAAGAATAAAAACATATAACGATATATAAAAGAACATACTATAAATATGAAGCTTCAGTTGTAATTTAGTGCTACGTATAAGTTCATGTATATTTCAATCATGTTTATTTTTATATCCTAAAACCAAGTTCTTCAAAATATATTAATGTAAATCTAGCTCCCTTCTGTCATGGTAAAGGACCACTGTAGTTTTAAGAAAAACTGCACAGTTTTCTATCCAGCAAACTAACAACATTAACAGGTACTCAATATCTGAAGATAAACGCATTTTATAGAAAATTCTGCTTAGATTATGCTGATTCTTGGTCTGTAACTTGAGGGATATCCTATGGGGCCTTACTCTGCCATTGAGTTCCATTGTCAAGGGGCTGTTTGACAAGGATGTTTTAAACAGTAGTGAATACAGATCTTATCTGCATCTACTGTTCTTCCAACGCCTCCCAGGTTTTTACAAACAAAGACAAATTCTCTGTCATTAATAAAGCGAAACTGAATACAATCGTTTAAAATTGAAAGGCTGTAAATATTTATTTTCAAGTTTGTGATCATACTTGGCGCATTTACTTTGCCTGTTCCCTCTAGGTAATGGAAAGGCTGAAACGGTATAACTGCGCCGTAATTCTCTTTATTTAAGGATTAGACAGAAGGTGACACTGAATATGCATCAAGGTCGGAGGTCAAATAGGGTCTGGCTTTTCACACCAACTGAAGAGACCGTCCGGAGGATGAGCGCAGTATTGTTTGTTACGGATTATAATTCAGAAATTAGCTTAATTCCTGCAAAATTTTGTTTTATTTAATATTTTCGGATGAAGTAACATTAAAAAAAGCTCTTAGTCTGCAGAAAAACATTTGCTGGTTGCAGTATTTGATAAATATTTGAGAAAGTGCTGTCTGTACAATAGAAGTGTGGCAGATAAAACTGCCAGTACCGAATTAAAAGCAGATACACCCACTTGAGAAAGTAGCAGCAGAATCAGGTGAAAAGATAAAATGGAGCAAATTAGTAATTAATTGGAGTGATTAATAACTGCATATAAATGTGAAAACTTAATTTTTTTTTTTTTTTTTTACATTTTGGATTTAGTCAATTTTGTAGTTATTCAATACAATATATAGAAACATTGATTAGTGGTGCTTTAAATAAATAAATAAATAAATACGGCTTTTCAGGTAATTATCATATACAATTATTCTTTACCTTATGTGTCTGTTGCTTTATTAATTTCTTTTGTCACCTAGGAAGGGGATTCTGCTTTGAGTTTCACTTCTGTTTATCCCTAAGATAGTTTCCACAACATGGTAGCAGCTTTTTTACAGAAGGGACTGAAGGGCGGGGGTGCTCCAACTGGGACTGAAGAGCGGGGGTGCTTCAACTGGGACTGAAGGGCGGGGGTGCTCCAACTGGGACTGAAGGGCGGGGGTGCTCCAACTGGGACTGAAGGGCGGGGGTGCTCCAACTGGGACTGAAGGGCGGGGGTGCTCCAACTGGGACTGAAGGGCGGGGGTGCTCCAACTGGGACTGAAGGGCGGGGGTGCTCCAACTGGGACTGAAGGGCGGGGGTGCTCCAACTGGGACTGAAGGGCGGGGGTGCTCCAACTGGGACTGAAGGGCGGGGGTGCTCCAACTGGGACTGAAGGGCGGGGGTGCTCCAACTGGGACTGAAGGGCGGGGGTGCTCCAACTGGGACTGAAGGGCGGGGGTGCTCCAACTGGGACTGAAGGGCGGGGGTGCTCCAACTGGGACCGAAGGGCGGGGGTGCTCCAACTGGGACCGAAGGGCGGGGGTGCTCCAACTGGGACCGAAGGGCGGGGGTGCTCCAACTGGGACCGAAGGGCGGGGGTGCTCCAACTGGGACCGAAGGGCGGGGGTGCTCCAACTGGGACCGAAGGGCGGGGGTGCTCCAACTGGGACCGAAGGGCGGGGGTGCTCCAACTGGGACCGAAGGGCGGGGGTGCTCCAACTGGGACTTTATCATTTTGTCTGCACTGTCAAGTAGCTGTTCATAGAAATACTATCTGCATTGAAAGTTCTCCTCATTCCTCCCAGGAGTCTAATGCTTTTCGTGGGGAAAAATATAATAATTAATTAATAATTAAAATATAATAATTAAAAATGAATGGCTGTTTTTATTTGCTTTTTCTTTCTTTTTTTTTTTTTTAAATCTTGTTGCGTGATCCTGCAAGGAATGTGGAACGTTCTAGAAGTACCTTATTGATAATGGATCATCCTTCTCTCTGTGCTTGAGTAATGATATAATCTCTCAATTGCCAGAAAAAAAATCTGTAGAACGCACTAAAATCCTCCCACGAAATTGTGGTTAAAAAGCCATTTTCTTGGCTATTTCTCATATCATTCGTTGCGTTTGACTTGACCTAAAAAATCTGATTTAATTTACCATTAATAACTATCCGGGCACATATGTTTTATTCTTGACGGATGTTTTACTGCAGGAAATAACTACTTTTGTTTCCAGTAGGTCTCCGAGCTCCCGTGCACAGCTCTTGCTTTTCCGTGACATAAATTGATCACTTAAGTGGGCCCGATCCAGCCCAGGTTATTTCGTGGTAACCTGCCGCCCCGCGGTATCCCTCACTGCGTTAGGTTTAACGACTTAATATCTTCCTGGTGTAATTGTGAGAGAGGGAAGGAAGGTTTCTCTGATGATCCTTGATATGAGACCACTCAGGAACCTGACAGCGGCCATATATAGCAAGCGCGTGAAATGATTGTCTGGACGACGAGCTGTGATGAATGTGTTTTGGCTTCTTCAGGTGACACTGCAGGAGATGAACTAAGATGGGAACCCAATCAAGCCAATTATTACAGATTTGTCTACAACGGATGAGTTAGATTTACTTCCAATCCATGCATACAGATCCGGGGAACGCATTTGTAAGAGACCTTTACAAGCAGACCCTTAGGAAGTCTTTATTATTGAGTGGTATCTTGGTCATTCCTGGTTTAGGTAGTTTGATTGAATTACTGCTCTGGTAACTGTAATTAGATTGAGATATAGTCTAGGACAGAGTATTGAAAAAAATAAATATATATATATATATATATATATATATATATATATATATATATATATATATATATATATATATATATATATATATATATATATATATATATATATATATACGCTTGAATACTTAGCTGCTGCCCATGCGCAGTCCTATCAAAATCCTGCTTGGGGTGGTTCAGAGCGTTTTCTGTATACTTTTACAACTAAATCCAAGAAAATCTCTCCAAAAATCTGTTGTCTCAAAAGGTGAGCGTAGGTAATGCGAGCCCAGCTCTGAATTGTTACAGAAGTATTAACTTCAGAGCTTACAGTAATGGCAGAGTCATTATTTTCAGATTTACAAGCATTAAATATTTTAATTTAATGCCCTGGCTCTCTTGTAATTCATTCACTTAATTATATGATAATTACTCAAATGAAAGACATACAGCTGCTGCTACTGCTGCCGCTATTTATTCTTCCAGGAATCTCAAGCTTTGTTTCTTTACTTTTTTTTTTCTTTTCTTGCCTTTCATTATTTAAAGTTTTAAAAAGAGTTATACAGTACAAAGACAATATGAGTTTGGTTATGGAATGAATAACGGGATATCTGTGGCATTTACATTCACTGAGACTCAATAGATACTCAAAGGATTATGGGATTGCGATGTAGATCTGCCATTTTAAAAATGGGATATAACTGAGGTGGTTTATTCACTTTTATTAAGTTTGTGAAGGGACCCTGTAGTCAAAAAAAAAAAAAAGAGATCAAGTTTTAAACCTTACAGAATGTTTTTATATGAGAAATAATTGATCAATAGTTTCAAAAAATTACATTAAATATAGACTTTGTGAAATTGTTGTTCTCTCCTTATAAGTTGCAGGAAATAGAAAAGGCAGAGAGTCTTATGGGTGTCTGAACTGCAACATAATGTGCCTTTGGTCCCATTGGTTTTAATATAAATCACACAAAAAAACGCAATTAAGTGTCCACATGAGTCCTAGTTTGTACCTCTTAGTAACTCGCTGGAAAGATAAAGAAAAAGAGTCAAAAATATTGGAAGAATGAGCTATATAAGTGGGTAGGATTCCCAGCTTGTGTATAATCCAACTTTGTCTTTGCATAAAAGCTGTGTAAAGCAGCGGGCATAAGTTTAAAGGAATCCATGTTTGAAGTGGTTTATGGATTGAAGAGCGAGGCATTTGTGGGTACTTTTGCAAGTCCCTGCTTAGCTTCCCAGAATGCAGTTTAATAACTGTATTTATCGGAATTCTGAGCTGGAAGCAGGTTATTATCTTGTTTTAGACATTGAAATGTGACCACAAATGTACTATTTATTTATTGTACGGTGGAGGCTTCTCTCACTCTTTTGCCCACCATAGATAGATAGAGAGTCTGTCTGTCTCTATCTATCTATCTATCTATCTATCTATCTTTCACTCTATCTATCTATCATACCCACTTGCAGAATCTTTAGTTCATACTCAAACACTCTCATAGACACACTCACAAACATACCTTTTTCAAAATCCATAAGGAATATTTAATAGTTTCCTTAAATGTACTATTACTATTTTGTCTTTGTCTTGTATATTTCTTTACAAGGCTCTGAGTACTAGATAAATGATCCCACTTAAATAAATGAATAAGACTTCCCAGAAGGAGTGTCACAGATCATAGACAATGCAAAGTGAAGGAGGTATGTATGGTTATGCTGTTGTTTAATCATTCAGTTGTGCCTTGGTTCATGAAGAGTTGGATACATCTGGTTGTGCTAATCCATAAAGTGTTCTTGGTAAAGATACTGGAGTGGGTTGCCAGTTGTGGACTGTGATTTGTCTGAGCTCTCTGCTATGACGTGCCCATCTTGAGTGAGCCTACATGGTATAGCTCACAGCTTCATTGATGTACACAAGCCTCTTCACAACAACATGGTAGAGATCCAGTTGGGGATGTAGGGCTGTACAGGTAACCAATAAGGTAGAGTATCATTCAGCACTCGGATATCTAAATGTGAAGTTCTATCTGCAGGGGATAGAGATGTTTAGAGGTGGATCCACAGATGACAAATGTGTGCGGAGGTTGGAATCTGGTAGCAGAGGATTTTTTTGAGATTGGTGATGGATCGTTGGCTGAATAAGATGGGCCTTGGGATTGGTGATGGATCGTTGGCTGAATAAGATGGGCCTTGGGATTGGTGATGGATCGTTGACTGAATAACATTGGACTGTGAATTGGTTTATTCCAAAGTGTTTCATCTGCAAGATTTGTTTCTTTCTTTTAATCATTGGAACTAAAGCATATTAAGGTGTGTCCCCAAAAATAAGTGAGATTGGGGCTCGAGTTTCCTCCTCACCTTGAAGAACCCAAAGTTTTGTGAGCAGGGTTAGCAAAGTTAAGCCCTGCATGCAGACACATTTTCGGCTAGCTTACAGCAGCTGTGGAGTCGTGCTGATAGATTAAAAGCAGCTCCCAGTCCTAGATCCGAGCACATTAGCTCTCCTGCTGGGGATGGCTGGGGAGCAGCCTACGCAGCTGTCATTTAGGCCAAGTTTCCAACCGAAAAAAAAGGCAATGCAAGTAACAAAAATATGGAAAAAAAATAATGATCTGCATAGAAGGGCTGGTGTGACAGTTTACTCTGCTGGTGCATCACATCCACCTGCATATCCTAAGTGGTGTGCGCACTTGGGGCCCTAAATATGGGAAATGGAGACAATGCGGATAGACACAGTGGGAAGCTTTGTCTGTTGAAGAATCACAGCGCTGGGCAGGGGGTACCAGAAGCACAATGTATACAGCTGCTGACCAGGGGGGTCCTGCCTTCCTCTGTTGGGATAAAGGAATTTTTTGCAGTCATTTTTAGAAGGTTATAATGGGTGGACCGCACAGAACAAAGGGGGCTTGTAACCCTAGATGCTATTTCTATTTAACCCTTCTTATGCCTGCGTAATGGTTCTTAAACTAGTTCGATACACCACTTAAAAGTTTATCAAAATCTTACTAGACCACCTGATAACAGCTAAGAGCTGTCCGAGACCACTGAATTACCATGCTTCTTTAACATGCTTCTTTTTTATTAGTTTAACTAATGCGCATAGAGCATGTTATAACTACGTAGTAATCTGTCTATAAATGTGCCACTGGTCATAACTAAAGTGTTAGGGTCTCTTCTTCCCTTTGTCCCTGAGTACCCTTGAAATAGCTCAGTGACCAGCACCAGGACTGGCTGCCACTGGCCTAAAGGAGGGTAACTTGACTTCTTAGGTTAGATTAGGGGCATGATCCCGACGCCTAGGAGAACACGGAGAAGAAACGTATGCACCAAACAGTGCAAAATGGCACCAGGGCAATAGGTCTGGACACATCTATGGCTTATATGGCATATACACACAGGAGGGAGAAAAAAGATCCTATTGTAGGGCACACCTGTTAATCCTAATCTTAGAAAGAAGAGTGTATTTACTAATTATCCTAAGGAGCACCCTGTTCTTACTATCCCATTTGGTTCTTCAATATACCTGAGCCACCACAATCCCCCTTTATATGGCATATAGTTAAATAATTACTAGTTTTTCATTGTGTTCTGAGAGCCTGACTAACGACCTTTGTGTTCTTGGGGTAATCAGTGATGGAGTAGAAACTCAAACAATACAAGAAGTGGAGCCAGCATCGGACAAGGCAAACAATGCAACTACAGGGTTAAGGGGCTACTTTATTAAGATATGAGATTCCTCATAAGTGATATGAAAGACTTAATGGCCCCTTATGTTCAACCTGAAAAAGAAGCTCCATAAATGGAGCTTGACATTGGGCTGGACTTCTTATAAAGAATTAAAAAGGAGTGAATCACCCACCAAGAAGTCGATCCATCCAGAAGTAGGAGGACAACTGCACTGGGACAGCATGATGGAGACACAAGTAACTTCATGGGGCCATGTTATGTGATGATGCATCATCATATATCACTGGGGCTTTCTATATATAGAAGAAAGACCGAAACAACAAGGATGGACGTTGTACTGTCTTATAAGGAGCCATTACAACTGCCTGTAGTGACCAATGTGTAGGTATGTCCAGCTTATCCAAGTCTCCTTCAGTGTGTTTACTGCAGGTCTTGGTGGGAGTTCCTTGAGATGGAAGATCTTCCAAGTGAAGCCTTGATAAGTGAGAGGGTTTGGAGGCTTAATTACTATTACCAAGTGACACTAATGGAAATTATTTCTGTACTGTCTCCCTGTCTTTGCTCTTTTATTATTCTCTCTGTTGTACTTTTTCTCCCCCTTTCTTAGTCACTTCTTGTTTTTTCCTGCATCTCTTATTTCTCTCTTTCTTTCTCATTCACCCTTTCTTCTTGTATTTTTCTTGGTTCTCTCACGTTTCGTTCTTTCTGTCTCTCTCCCACTTTTTCTCTTTATCCCCAAGCAGACCACAAGCAGTCAGACTATGGCGTATGCTGCCTCCCTGCCCTGTCCAGGTGTACCCAGCCTGCCCGTCACATTACACCCTGCCAGCTGCTGGTATACCCAGTGCAGGGCCCATCTCTTACATGTCCATAAACCACTTAAACAATACAAATCCCGGGAGACCCCCAGGATCCAGAGACTGAGCAGTATTTTAGGGCTATTGCCCTTAATATAACAGTCACTATATGTGGAGTGTGCGACTCGAGTAATAGTGGTAATTATAATCATGCTGTGATAATTGTACCAAATGCATATTGTGGTGCTAGGCAGAAGTACTTTTTAGTTGATTAAATAAACATTATTTACTAAATGAAAAGAGACTACATTTGTCTGTATTGGTTCCAAATTCTGGCAAAGATTCATTGGCTACAGTGTAAGATTTGCCGCCAGATAAAGCAGGATAATTATTGGTCTGTTTTGCACATAAAATAGGGCATCTAGGAAGAAGTGTTCTGGGGTTGCTGCTGACGATCTTCTTCTAAAGCTGCTTTCAGACAGGAATATTATGCGGTTTTAGCAATGTTGGGCAAGATTAGCTAAGGGGTGATGTGCTTCTGAGGAGGCTGCAATGCCTAGTTCCTAAGGAGATGTTGGTATCTAGCTCAGCAAATGTCTTGCATAGATTAATATCCCTATTCTCTTCTGCCTTATAAATAGATGTGTCTTAAAGGACCATTGTATTCCTACATTTAAAACTCATTTTCAAGAGCCACACTTGAGAATAGACGTATTTTTCTTGGAATGTGAAAACAAATACAGCATTTATTCTGTTACACTCTATCTATCTATCTATCTATCTATATATCTATTATTATTATTATCTTTATTTATATCGCGCCAACATATTCCGTAGCGCTGTACAGGGGTTAAGTACATAGCAGAAAACAAATTAAACACCTTGTAAAGAATGGAGGGCCCTGTTTTTGAGCATAAAATCAAATGTACATAGAGCTTGTTTCCAAGGCACTGATCTATCTATCTATCTATCTATCTATCTATCTATCTATCTATCTATCTATCTATCTATCTATCTATCTATCTATCTATCTATCCATCCATCCATCCATCCATCCATCCATCCATCCATCCATCCATCGCTATATATATAGTTCACCTCCATAATCACTTAATATATGGTGGGCAAAAGAGCGATAGAAGCCTTCCACCGTACAGTAGTTAATAAACCGTTATTACACTGCATTCTGGGAAGCTGAGCAGGGACCTGCAAATGTGTCCACAAATGCCTCTCTCTTCATTCCATAACCCATTCAAACATGTCTTCCTTTAAGCTTATGCCCGCTGCATTACACCGCTTTTATTCAAAGCCAAGGTGTGATTATACACAAGCTGGGAATCCTACTCAGACAGCCGTCTCAAGGTTACTGCCTCTCAGCAGCGCGTTTCAGAATTTTAACGTTTTTTCGGCCACCATTTTTCCCCTCGCTTAGCCGATTTTTGAGCAGCGAAAAACTCAAAATATGCCTCCATTTAGTTTGCAACCTCACCCCCAGGCTTTCTGGCTCTCCCCCTGTACTGTGTGTGAGTGTGTTATTATTTTGTTAAAATTTTTTGTTTTTTGGGTGTTTTGGAGTTAAGCGCTTGAATCAAGTGTGTGCCTCATGCACATTGCAAGTCCCGTGTGCTTCAACTGCTCGCCTTTGGCGCTCATTGCAGCCCAAGCCCCGCGTGGCCGCTCGCCTTAAGTACGTTACCAAGATCGCAAACGGCACCAAC
>CM050176.1:15397759-15747759 GCA_027410445.1 Discoglossus pictus
CTGTATGTGCATAGAATGACTCCATGTAATGTGTGTGTCTGATATAAGAAGCAGGTGTAAAAATAGGGAAACTTCCAGATCCCTTTAACAAATGGCGTCTATTGGATCAGATGGGAAACTGTAAAAAACACCACCAGGCACCTAAGACTATTACCCAGGAACGTACGAGGTACAAAATACACTATTAGGAAACACAGAAATTGCTCCAGACCCGCGTAACACATACACAATTGGCGCCATTTTACAAAATTAACTTGCAACTAATAACATAACCAATCTAAAATGCTGCTTTACACAACTAAACAAACGGTTTGGCCTCGCGCACGCAGCCCATTTTCACTGCACACTTGCCACATTGATGACACTTACACCTCAGGGCAGCAACAGTCCAAAAGTACATTGTAAGCTGCAGCAAAACAGATTGTTAGCTCTTCAGGTTATTGATTGCTCGCAATGCTCAGATGACCAAAAGTACATAAGGCAAGAGGCTCGCAATGGTCGCCGAAGGTACTCAGAGGACCAAAAGCCTTACATTGTGTAGCAAACAGCATTACCTGCCTTACAATTATATTGCGTCATTTCTTGACAAGCAAGTCGCTAGTATATTTAATATATGCTAAAAAAAAATAATAAAAAAAAAAAAAAATACAGCCGTCCGTGTATTGCTTTGTACATACAATTATATATTAACACATTGCAAAGAATGGGGGGTCCTGTCTTTTGAACTCAAAATCTAACGTACATAGAGCTTGTTCCCAGAGCATCTTACAATATATGAGTTTTTTGGCTTTTATACATCGTCAACTTTGTGAATACTCGTACCAAAAAATCTTTTGTTACAGCAACCAACAGCTCCGTTCTGAACATTTGGCACAAAATCCTTCTGGCCTTATATTTATTGTCCTGACACACGCAAGCGCGCAGTAGATTTGATAGCAGAACATTGTCAAGTTGTGAAGGTTCCCGGAGAATGAAGCGAGATTTCTGCAGAGGCCAAGCATGATGTTTATTCTGTATATGGTGAGCGTGCAGAGACTTGGGGAGTTGCTGTGCGTGGCACATGAAAGTGGTATATCCAAATGCTGTCTGTGGGATCTCACCCTTCACCCACGTGGGAGGGATGTGATTATACAGACGCCTGGCGTTGTGATGAGCTTATCATCCGAGTTAGTCTGCAGTAACATGCTCAGGATATCGTCATGTTGTACTATACACATAGTAACACAGAGTGGGCTGTGGAGCAGACATGGGATGTCTGTAGCTTTTGCGAGGTCTCACAGCCTTAAGTGTTTTAGGGTGTTACTAGGTCCAATTCAAAATGTTGAGGTACCTGTGTATTATAGCTTATTTATCAATTGGCATGATAACCGATAAGTCAGTAATTCCAGGTAACTTCACTTTCTGATCAGTCTGAAAGGACAATTGCACAGTGAGAATACATATACCGTATTTTTCGCCCTATAAGACGCACCTGCAGAAAAGACGCACCTAGTTTTTAGAGGAGGAAAACGAGAGAAAAAAATTCTGAATCAAACACAAATACACTTCACACACAGATACACACCTACATTACACACAAATATATATATATACATACATACATACATACATACATACATACATACATACATACATACATACACATTTTGCAGCATTTGGGAGCCTCCAGGATCTCTTGACCCTCCTGATCCTCACCTTTCTTCTCATCTCGGCCCATCTTGATCTCGCCCCAGCGCTTCCTACCAGCACTCCTCGTGTACTGCAGCCTTCCCTTGCGTCGCGTGTGTGACGTCACTAGGATGCACCGGCCGACGTGATGCATGCTGCTGGTGCTGTAGGAAGCGCCAATCAGGAGTGGGAAGAGATCAAGAGGACAGAGAGGCAGCTTTAAAAGGTGTATTCGCCGTATAAGACGCACCAAACCCCCCCCCCCCCCCCCCCCCCCCAGTTTTGGGGAAGAAAAAGTGCGTCTTATACGGCATATATTTATATTCTTTGTTGTAGTGAAGGGGCTTATGTACTTCAACAAAGCTGTGAGCTATACCAAATAGGGTCATGCAAGATTGGCAGGTCATAGCAGAGAAGTCAGATACATTTTGGTGCACTGGCGAAGAAGCTGGCAAGATAACCTTATAAATAAGCACAACCAGACACAAGGCATTGGGTCCATAGGCATGTAAATGAAGAAAATCCAATTGCTGGTACCTGGGGGAATCCATTCTTCTTTGCATGTTGTGTGTGAGAGGGACCTTTTCCATTTGTGGAGAGCACGATTTATGGATGGAAGCTGCCGGCCTCTGGGCCTGTGAGGGGGGAAGGAGGTGGTTTCAAATTCAGGAGGATTTAATTATATAGCAAATGCATCAGTACAAGTGATAGGGTCAAAACAGTGAGGGAATTTAAGCATGTGCGGGTTAGGCATAAGGCCATCCTGAAGCTAAATTAAGCCAAGATTTAAGGTGGATAGAATGGGCAGACAGTATGGCCCTTTTTTTAAGTGATCTCCCATGATATCTTAGTTTCTCAGCATACGCTGGCACCATGTCTATAATGTTTGTGTGAAACGCCCCAGTGGCATGAAAGTGGTTAAATCTACATTTCCTCTGAAAAAAAACACAAAACCAATCTTACAATTCACTCAGATGGCACACAGAGACGGTACGATGGTCCTGCCAGGCCTCCCAGCATAATACAGCAGTGCCAGGCTGGCGTAGCTACCTGGAAATCTGACATACATATGCCCAGCTTCACAGCTCCGCCAAGCTTCGATACTGGTGCATATATTTCTTTTTTTCTTGCATTTCCTTGCACTTATCCATTTTGCCAGGTTCTGTTTTCTAGAATACAAAGTGGCATGTTTCCTTTATGAATCCTTGTGCATTTCTATTGATTTTTGACTGATGTGTTGATTTTTTTTTCCTTTTCCCTTTTTAAAACCTTACCTTGCGCACTCTAGAGAATCCCCTGCCGCACTAATAATACACTGTCATCTTTAATATCTGAAATCCTTGACATGATGATATTCATATTAGTTTTCTCCTTTCCACCGATAAGCTGGGAATGAAGCTGCCTGTGATTTACAAGGCACATGAAGCTGCTGAAAGACCCGATCGCGGGGTGTATTCTGGGGAAATTCACTATTTAATTTATTTTTTTTCTTCATTAGATGTTGGTGGCAGATGATTGGTTCTGGCATTATTAAATCCTGGTTGTCTTATTATTATTTTTATTTATAAAGTGCCAACATATTCCATAGAACGAAGTACAGGGGATACAGTGAATTCATAAGATAAACAGGAGAAAAATGACATTCCACTATAGAGAGCATGGTGTCATAAGAGCTTACAATCTAATCAGGCTAAGGGTATTGGCGATGAAAGGAAAGCCTTGTCTTGTCTTGTCCAGTGAGGCAGCAGGATCCATATAAATAATGTGCTCACTGTCTAGTTTGAGTCTCAAATTGTAGGGAACAAGTTGCGGGCTTCTTTGAATGGATGCATTTTAGGGAGTATTTGATCCTGGGAAGAGTAGGAGAATATGACAAAGCGTAGTAGAGACTTCCACAGGGTGGAGCCAGCAAGCAAAGTCTTGGAGATGAGTGTGCGGCAGTGATGAGTTGACTGGGCAGTTAGGGGAGTATCTGGAGCTATGTAGGAGGGTGCAATGAGGGCTTTGTAGGTGAGTAAATGATTTTAACTTCATTATTGTGGGTATGAGAAGCCAGTGAAGGGATTGGGCAGAAGAGAACGGTTGGTTAGATATACGAGACTAGCGGAGGCATCAAAGATGGATTGGCGTGGGCAGAGTGTATTAAGCCAAAAGCCGGTTAGGAGTGAGGTGCAGGAAATGATCAGCGGCTGAATTAGGATTGCGTCTTGTGTGGCCATGGATGCTTGAGATGTTTTGCTGATACAATCAGCAGGTTTTGTTGAGCGATTGGAAGTAGGGAGAACGAGCGCGTGGAGTCCAGAGTAGTCCCAAGGCAGAGGAGTTTTGGTGTAGGAGAGATGGAGCAGTTTTCAAATGTAATGGTAATGTCTGGAGCTGGGGAGGTGGCAGACAGTGGGATTATTAAGTCTTAGATTAAACATCTAAAACCTTCTGTTATGCATTTAAGAGCATAATTTGTATAAAGTAATTTTTCTACTCTGCAGACCACATATTTTTGATACAACAATGCATTTTGAGTGTTTAAAATATTGTTTTTAAATGCAAAATATGAATATTTTTGGTAAGTGGCCCATTCATTTATATATTGCGTAGGTGCGTTTCTGCCCAATAAAATAAATCTCAAGTTTTAGCAAAACAAGCATATATTTAGTTAGCCATTGTTCTACTGATCTCATTGTTCTGCACTGCCCGATCGATCACTGAGCCATTAATATGTGTCCACTAGAACAGAAGACGGAGAAATTTACTATTGTCTAGGTAAACGGGACAGTGATTCTGCTGTCAATTACACATCCATTTAATCCTCTGCAACATTGGACGGATGTTCTCCTATTCATGAACCTTTTGACTTCAAAGTTGACTAAAGTGTTGAGGATTTTATTAAATTCCCAGTAAAAAAAGGTTTGAGATTGGGGAACTATGAGAACATCCAGATCAAGACGTTAAATGTGGCCTTGTATATCCCAGCAGTTACACCATTAATCTGAAGTAGACCCATATTTATTGTGAATAAGTACTTCTAAAAAAAAACTTTCATTCACGGTCAATGTTAAAGTAAATAAATACATCCATTAAAGGTTTAAATTCTGTATGGAACTATTTCATGTGGGCCCTATTTTTTTTCTGAGCTGCTTATTAGTCCTGCATTGAGCTACTTATTAGTCCTGTTGAAAGCACCGGCAATTTTAGCTGCCAAATTCCTTCTGTTCAGATTGAGGCTGCCTCTGCATTCAAAATCTCTTTACACATCATGAGTTGATGCACCCGTTTCATGGTGGAGCATAGGTAATAGTTGTGTAGGTACCTGCACATGCGGCTTTGTACCGTAATATGTTGCCACAATGTTTTACACCCCAATGAAGACTCTTCTTCTGTAGCTTCCTAAGGGGCCAAAGTCTCTCTTTTCTTATTTTGGATGTTTTTCTTTAGTCACCCCAAAGCTTGAACAAAACTATTTCAAGAAGCAGCACTTTGTCACAGTGTTTTTTTTTGTGTGTGAAGTATTAGAGATTGAAAATTAAAGAGCAGAAAGAAACTGTCAGTGGATGGATCTGCAATGCAGTAAATAACCTGTCTGGGGATATAAAGATATAAATATGTACATGGGATAGAGGCTCGGAAAAAACGCACAAGGGAGGCAGGCCGCACGGCCACTGGAAGATGGGTAGCAGGCCCGCTGTAGGGCCACAGGAAGGCGGGCAGGGCCACCTGGAGACTGGGAACACAAGGTCCATTCAGCTACATTTCCTAGTATTGATTCGAATTAGAAAATACTTTAAATACTTGTTACTGTGCCATGGAATCTGGCTCCCCACCCGAAGTGACCGCATCCTATCAAGAGGACAGATAGAGAGTTAATGGGGTGCACGTTACCTGCTGTGTGAGGTCACTGTGGTGTTTGCATGGTCATCTTGGTTGAGCAACAAATCTCCAGTGAGCAGGAGTGAGGGTTCAAGGGACACTCTGCCTAGCCCCAATAGTTACCACTACCACCAAAAGTGAAGTAGAAGAGAGGAAGGAGAGAAGAGACACATAAGTCCCATATAAGTGGACACCACTAGAGGCTATAATACATGAAATGGAAGCAAAATTCTGAAATTATGCTTATATATATATCTATCTATACACACGCGCACACACACAAATCTGCAAACATTATTTAAATTACCGTATGTTATAAAGTAACTTGTTAATATTAGAATATCTAGTTTTAATAGCATTGGTGAAATATGCATTGCTTTAATTTTTGTTTTGTTTATTGTATTGGTTTTATTTTTATTTTTTGTATTTTAGTTTTATGATTTTTTTTTTTTTGTTTGTCATTACAATATAAAAAAATCCAAGCCTACATCTGATACTACTGAGGATACAAAGAAACACATATTTTGTATATAAGAAATCTGATAGTATATTGAATGTGTCCTGTATTTCTTATAAAGCATCCAGTTTAGTGCTCAGTGAAGCAAGGTCACCCTCTGCTCCCGTCCTGGTGCCTGTATGGAAGTGATCTCCTCTGTCACTCTCCCCTCCCTCTATCTCCTGATTCCTCCAGAGGTACAGATGGCCACATTTGCAGGTTAACTAGAACAGCTGGAGGCATATTATTAGCTTCCTGCTGGTAACTCATATTTGCTTAGATTTTTTTAACCTAAAAAAAAAGCCTGCAACATAATTCACAAGTAGTAGGCCGGTAACAACACTCGCCCGAATCTCCGTCCGCCTCAGATTTATGCAATCTTGTTGTTTACCTGCAAAGGCAATCCTAATTATCGCCCCTGTTCCGTTAAATAGCATAAATACATAAAGTGTTCTCGGGATGGCAGAGGCCGGACTCCCCGGAGAACTGGAGACACATTTTTTAATGTAGCACATTTGTCTATGGTGGCAGGTTCTATGGTATATCATAATGTTGATAAATCTCGCTGGAGGAAGTGACATTTTATAACATTAATCCTGGTGGTGAAAAAAGACGTGCTGCAATAGGAGGAAGGAGAGGTATGCTGGGACGCCAACAGATGTTGTATGGGCCCTAGAGTCGGGTGTAGCTTTTGGTATCTCTACCTGCCTCATTATGTTTAGATTGGATTCATAACTTTGGCTTGTGAGGAGCAATTTCCATGGTAATGGTCTTACCACAAATTGGGGTATTAACTAGTAGTAGGGAGCAAAAAATGGGTTAATGACACGCTCGCTCGCTTTTTGACTTGATAAAGAGAGGCATTATCTCTCGAAAGCTCGTTGCTTTATTATGAATACCTTTGTCCAATCAAAAAAGGTATCGCTATTCACTGCAATACTCTGATTATTAAACTATATATATGTGTGTATGTATGTATGTATGTGAATGTCCAGTAATCTAGTAATTTAGCAATTATTAATCTATAATATATAAATGAGTATTGCAGTATCTTATGATACCTTTTTTGTATTGGACAAACGTCTTATTTATAATGACGAGCTTTCAAGATGTTTAACCTCTCTTTGTCAAGTCTGAATCAAAACTAACATGAGATGGAGCCCTTAGTTTGAATAAAAACAGCAGATGAGTGGAGAGAGCATCTGACATCATCGCGTAAATACATGTTGGGGAACTAAACCCAACATAGTATAGGAAACATATATATATATATATATATATATATATATATATATATATATATATATATATATATACACAAATACTAATAATGGTATAATAAGAAAAAAAATCACATGAAATTGTGATAATGTGTTAGAAAACCCACGTCCATATTAAGTCCTGTATATTTAGTGATGAAGAATGTGAACATCTTTATTTCAAATGCTTTTCTCTCTTGGATGTTTACACATTTTCCTCTGAGTATTTTGACTTTTAACTTTTGGATGGAGTGATCATTCTGGCTAAAATAGTGTCCCACTGGGCTACAATAACTGTCTTCATTATGTTTTCTTATTGAATTTCTTTTTAAATTCATCGTTAAGTGCAATTTTTGGCCGGTTTCTCCAACAGCCTGTGTCACATAAAGTACATTGTATTATATAAACTAATATATATATATATATATATATCACAGGAGAGATAAAAAGGATGGACTTCATAAACTGAAGTAGTAGCGCAGTGTATCATTGTATGTTGTGCCACTTTTAACCTTCATAACGTCCGATGTTTGTTTTCTGTGTACGTGTTGAAAGTCGAATGGAGCCTTCTGTCAGGCTGCGCAAAGGGCATTTTATTTTCTCCTGTCCGTCTCAGACTGAACACTCTTCCAAGAGCTTCATCATTATGCAAATGAGCTCAACTGGATGGGCTCCCAACGACGCCACACCAGGCATCACAGCGACAGGAGGCCTCTTCACTAGGACTGAGTTTGCGTGTAGGACGGCCTTTCTGCCCTTACAGACGCCAATGCCCAGTTTAATATAAAAGTCAAAATGGAATCTTGACAGCATTTTGGACAAACTACTCGATATTCCCCTTTGGAATGTGGAGGAAGAGGGAAAAAAGGGGCTTATACAGGAAATACAACAGCCATTTTTGTATATTGAGGTCTTTAATGCCTCATCGGTTAGTATATACCAGCTGAGGGAGTGATTTGTTCTTAACAAGCTTATAAAATACTTGAGTAATTTGTGAGTTTATTGGAGTACTGATTGCAAACATCCCCTCATGAACGTTGCTATGCTAAATTAACATCACCAGTAACAACAGGGTATCTTTACGTTTTTTTTCCTTCAGATTTGTCTTATACATTGTGATTTGGTTTATATTGTAGACAAAAAGGTCTTGTCCCACTTTATCTGAGTACACATACACATTTTATATATATATATATATATATATATATATATATATAATGTGTGAGCGTGTGTCTTTATGTGTATGTATTTATAATTTTATTTATACCGTTTTATATATATATATATATATAAGTAAATAAATAGTAAATTTTGCTCACATTTGAACGTCTAAAACAAGTTAAAAAAAACTTGTTTCCTTCCCCCGAATTCTGAAAAATACTTATTTCTGGGAACCTAGACAGGGACAAGCAAATATGCCCACAAAGGCTTCGCTCTTTATCCAATTTATCCAACTATACAAATATTTCCTTTTAACATTTTTACTGACATATACTGCATAAGTGTCCATATTATAAATTGTATTGTACATAGGGTAAACTCCAATACAGAACCATTTCATATAATTTTTGAATAGCAAGCACAAAAATCAGTCGCTCACAAAGACTCCTTGTAATATTGGGTTCCTTCCAGAAAACAAAATTGGGGACCGATCACAGACGGCCCATCACATTTTATTTAAGTTTATCAGAATCTGAGATGGTTTTGAATGTTTACATCAGATGTGACGGCACTGTGTAAAAGATGCTTTTTTCACTGGATGTTTTTTCTTTAAGAAACTGTTATCATTTTGAACGTCTTGCGTTTTTGCAGGCTGAGAAAATGTTTGCCAGCATTTATTGTATTTTATTGTCTATATATATATATATATATATATATATAATCTATCATATTTATATATATATATATATATATATATATATATATATATCTATCATATTATATATATATATATATATATATATATATATATATATATATATATATATATATATATATATATATAATATAAATAAAATGTGTGTGTGAAAGCATATGTGCTTGGCTCGAAAGACAGAGTGGCGGCTGTGCTTATATGGGTGCTTAATATTGTTAAATCATTTAAAAAAGAAAAAACCTTCTCCTTCCCTTTTGTAAGATCTTGCTCTTGTTGACCTTTGCAGTACACACTAATCATTTGTTCTAAGACTATTATCTTGGAGTACTCTGTTTTTTTATCAAGAACCTTTATTTATTCAATAATATCGACATTTGGTATTTAGTGACCTTTATTGAGATCAGAGCAACCAGTGATGTATGTGAGCCGGCTCGGTACTGTTACAACAAAAAGTCTTCTTTCTGACATTGTAAGACTTGTCTTTAATCTGGTTTGTGGTGATGTTTCAGATGCTTTGGTGCCCTAGGCCTCCTTACTTAGTTCATGTTTGTCACATTACTTTTCACACTCCAATATCTTTCCTTCTTGCCTTCTCATTTCTTTCTTTCTCTTTCTCTATTTTTTAAGTTTTCTCTTGCCCTGTTGCTCGCTCTGTCGCGCTCGCTCGCTCTCTGGCGGGCTCGCTCGCTCTCTGGCGGGCTCGCTCGCTCTCTGGCGGGCTCGCTCGCTCTCTGGCGCGCTCGCTCGCTCTCTGGCGCGCTAGCTTTCTGGCGCACTCTCATTTTTCTCTTTCTTTTCTTTCTTTCTCTTTCTTTCTTTCTCTTTTTTTCTCTCATTCTATCTTTCTTTTTTCTTTCTTTTTTCTTTCTTTTTTCTTTCTTTTTTCTTTCTTCTTTCTTTCTTTCTTTTTTTCCTTTTTTTTTTCTTTTTTTCCTTTTTTTTTTCTTTTTTTCCTTTTTTTTTTTTTTTTTCCTTTTTCCTTTCTTTTTGCCTTCTTTCTTTTTTTCTATTTTTTCCTTTCTTCTTTCTTTTTTTCTTTTTTTTTTTCTTTCTTTCTTTCTTTTTTCCTTCTTTTTTTCTTTTTCTTTCTTTTTTTCCCCTTTCTTTTTTCTTTCTTTCTCTCTCATACATATATTTATTATTCACACATACACAATGTGTGCTTTGTTTTTAGGAGTTAGCTGTCAAGCTTATTGGTCCATCTGTTTGACTGTCCATCCAGATAGACAGACCGACATATAGACACATAGATAAGCCTGATTACTAAGCTCCACGCTCAAATCTCACACTGCATATGTAACTTAGGAAGAGAAGATTTGGGAGGTAAATGGACAGGAGTCCAGTCTTAGATATATATTTGTAGAACTAAAAAATGGATTCTAACAATAGGTAAAAATTAAAAATGTCAACTGGAAACTTTGATACAACATTCTGTAAATAAACAAAAAAAAAGTATATATCTGTACTGAAAATGCAGCAACACTTTGTATTAGATTAGGGTCCTGCAGTACAAGCGCGTGCTGAATGGGTTTCCAGATCCCAGTTTTGTATTCAGGGATTTACAGCCAGCCCTAAATGAGGAGGACCGAGGCTACATTCACTTTAATTGAGCCTTGTTAGAAGTGAGAGCTCACGCAGAAGATCCTGTGAAAGGCGGATGTGTTCGGTTTCCACTCTTCAAATCAATCACTTCATGTGGAATGGAGGCTGCACGGACACACGGAGGCTGCCTCTGATTCTGTGCACTGGCTTATTATTTGTGGCCGGTTGGGTCCCAGTGGGAATGGAGTGTTTTTGTCATATTTCATACATGATTCACTATCAGAGCAGGAAGCTGCCTTTTATCATGGGACTCTCTGGTGCATGCACATATTTAGCTGAGAATGTATAAAAACAGATTCCACACTTTGCTTATGTCCCTATTGTTTTTGCCCTTGAGTGGCCACGTACAATTGGCACTGGTATTGTCCTTATTCCGTGCACCTGGGCCCCTAAGGGAAATGAGCTGGTTGCTATTTTTGTGGCTAATGGAGGCTTTAAAAAGGGCATCACTGTCGGGTTGCGTAACTGGCACAACAAAACGAATGCTTGTCACCGAGGATCAGTGAGATCCTGCCACCTACTGTTCCCAAACTCTAAAGGAGGCTCTGATCCTGTCAAATCCAGCTAAGCCTCTGGAAAATATCTCCACTAGGATGTCTCCAGATGCACCAAGCAAGAGACACTGACAATTATCTGTTGTCAGACCAAACGTAGCACAGTCAAAAACAGGCAAGAAGGAAGATGTCAGTGGCAGCGAGTTAAAATACAAAAACACCACCTGAAACCAGACAGGGCCGTGGAGATGGCGCTCAGAGCCTGGGAGTGTGTGTGTTGGTCTCTTTTTGTCCTTGTATTAAAACTGTAAAGAAATGAAGGAAAGCAAACAAGGCTAACTATCTATTCTGGTCTTCTCCCCCCCATCAAGCGATCCCCTCACTGTATGTCTCCATACCTTAGATTGTAAGCTCTTCTCATCCTTAAAAATAGGCTGTCTTGTCTTATTTATATGGTCTTCAAATGCAATGCGTGCATTTATCGAAGCTTCTCATAACCGAATCTGGAATGCTACAAATAAAATATAATATAAAAACATTTAATACCTAGTCATCCTTAGCATGTAAACACTTTAGAAGTGATATACAACATGTATACTGTTTATGTGAAGCACTGAATACATGCAGCCGCCTCCTACTTGCCAATAGTCCTTTACAGTGACAGCCCAATTGGCTATACAACAAATCATAGGTAAGGTTCCCACGGCTGGCTTCATATTCAGTGCTTCTCTGTGGGGCAGAATCAATGTAAATTTGAGCTTATCTGTTTATTTGTGTATTTAGTTGATTAAATGAACATGTTTTATTTTGATTGACACCGTTGTCATTGCCTATTATAGTTTATAAAATGTTTCAACTTTTTGCAGTTTGATTTGCATATTTAAATGGATAATTTCACTTTAATGTATATAATTTAATGTATATACTAGCGACTTGCCCGTCAAAAATGACGGCACGAAGATTGTAAGGCAGGTAATGTTTGTTTGCGACATTAATTTTGTTGCTGTCCCGAGATCCTTCGGCGCTCATTGCGAGGCTGTTGGCTGTTTGTGTGCTATCAGCAGCGTTGGTGTTTTTTTTTTTTTTGTATGCCAATGAAATAATAAATTAATATACTTTACCTATTTTGAAGTGATATATGCAGGAAGCATTGTGTTGAAGAGCTGGCAATCTGTTTTGATGTTCCTGCAGCATATAATGTCGGTTTGCACTGTTGTGATGTAACTGTCAGCAGTGTGTAGTGTAAATAGACTGCGTGCGCGAGGGGAAGCAGTTAGGGTAGCTGTGTACTTCCGCATTGTGTAAGTTAGTGTTGTAAAATGGCGCCTAATGTGTGTTACGCAGCTTTGGCTGATTTTGCGTCCGTGTTCTTGGACCTCGTATGGCTTTTTCGTGGTGTTTAGGGTCCTGTAGCCTTGTTTTTCGTTTTTTTCGGCAGCCATTTTTTTTCTCGCTTAGCTAAACTCTTGAATTTCTACTTAAATTCAGGTTTAGCTTCACTTTTAGAGGTGCAGGGTGCCCCCATTGCTGTGGGTAAGCTTTTTATGTGTTTGTTGTGTGTATTTTTTGTGGTTTTAATATTTACATGTGCACGGGTTTCGGGCGCTAATGTCGTATTTTTGCGAGGTCTAAAGTCCGTCGTTGCTGGCAAGGAGGGTGAGGGCCGCAGCGTTCGCAACAACTATTGACAACGCGCACTGATGACAACTATATATGTGATAAGTGCCTATTTACACTTGCAGTCTTTCAGTAGAATGGAGTAGAGATGTTTCCTGAATCCAAGGTTCCTTCAAGCTTTTTAATCGTTCTAGTTACAAAATAGTGGCAAATAAAACATTTAATACAATAGCTAAAAATGTCAGGCTATATTTATTTATTTATATAAAACCTTTTGCACATTATCCAGGGAAGTTCTTCATAATATCATACTATAAATAGGACATTGTAATTTGCTACTTATTCCATTAAAAAGTTATCCGTGGGTACAAAAATAATCAGTTGTGTGTAATGTCTGCCTAGTTATGGTTATTTATGGTCAATAAGAGGCCATGGTAGAGTTAGTCAATGGAGGGGCCCGGTACACAATAATTTGGGGCCCCTTTGCAACTTCTTTATAAAGTTTTTAGGGGTCAATAAAAAGCTATATATATATATTAGCTTGCCCCTATGATGATCAATCATCTTTCATAAAGTAATTATCTGCCATCCTCATCTAATAAATCAAATCCCTCCTATATACTGTTGTGGGCCCTGGTGCTTTGTACCTGCTGCACCATCAGTAGCCCCGCTCCAGTTATTTCCGTGTTTTCTGTAGTACTATGTACTTGTAAAGGTTACACACAGGCGCCACTCTGCCTTTGGAGCCAAGCACTTTGTATTCTTTCTAATACATTGGGTTTTCCAGATATAACCTCTCTAATACGACTGAAGATCTCAGCCATCAACCTGGATAAATAAGTGGAAATATTATCCTTTTTTTTTTCTTGTTGTTGATATGTGACCAGATTATTTTCCAGTTGATTTCCAGCCCCAGCCCCAAGTGGCCAATGGATATAAAAAAAAAAAAAAAAACAGGCAAGGGTCAGTTACGAGGTTGAGTTCTTTCAGTGTTTCCATGGCAACTGACCTAATCCAAGCCCTGGAGGATTTTGGAAGGCTCCCCAGGTGATGAGCGCGCTGTCCGTACCATCAATCCCCAGCCTTTCAGAACCCCAGAGTGCCTTATTGTCACAGAGCGGTTTTGATGAGCTCTCTTTGTCCCCTCCTCCAAGGTGAGGCTCACAGACCTCATTTGTGCTCTCAGCACCACCAGGAGCGAGTGGATGGTCCCGTTTTTACCTGACACACATCGGAAACAGCACCTCCTGGGGAATACATAATGGGAGCTCAGGCATTTCCTCCTGGATTAATTAGAAAGAGAGTAGGAGCGGGAAATATAGGGCAAAGGAAGGAATCCGTGCTACAGAAACAAACACAAGGAAGGGGAGATCTTATCAGGAGCAGCACTGCCAGGGAAGTAATTAAAAGGAGACTTTGTCCACCATGATGGTTTTTAATTACTAGACAAGAAGCAGCCAACTCAATGGAACAGAATACTTAACACCCAATGTTAAGAGTCCCTTTAAGATATAAAGTTTATCTTAAAGGGACTCTTGCACCCCAACAGGAAGTTGATTTGATTTTAAAGAGGATTAAAATTGACTATACATTGACTAGCAGTTGTTCTCAACCGTAAATAGTTTCCAAAATATTTAGAATTGATTTTGCAGTCCCTGCATGCAAATGTGCGGCTCCTGCATGCAAATGTGCGGCTCCTGCATGCAAATGTGCGGCTCCTGTATGCAAATGTGCGGCTCCTGTATGCAAATGTGCTGCTCCTGCATGCAAATGTGCTGCTCCTGCATGCAAATGTGCGGCTCCTGCATGCAAATGTGCGGCTCCTGCATGCAAATGTGCGGCTCCTGCATGCAAATGTGCGGCTCCTGCATGCAAATGTGCGGCTCCTGTATGCAAATGCGCGGCTCCTGCATGCAAATGTGCGGCTCCTGTAGAAGTTTGTTTTGAATGTTATTAAACAAATTTCTACAATAAACCTACATTGACTTTGCTAATTTGTAACAGCCAGTCAGCCTTTCAGATCCCTTCACAAAAAACTGTGAGAATCACTTGCTAGACATCATATCCTAATAATGACACATCATATCCTAATATTGCTGGGAGTCAGAGCCCCAGGAGGTATGATCCTTCATTAGCAAGTGATACAGTAACAGCCTTTAGTGGGTGGATCAGAAATGCTGATTGAAAGTTATAAATTGCGAACGTCAGTTTAAGTTTACTGCAGGAAAATGCATTTTTATGGTATTTAATTTATAAAACTATGCGATAATATGAAGTCTTCAATTGTAATCCCCACTGTGTACCTTTAAATTTACTGTGGTAGCTTATTTCCTACCCTATTTATACCTGTAATTATAAGATTATTTCATCACTAGCCCCGGCCTGAGAAATAAGATAAAACCCAGCGACACTGGAGAATTCGTCGGTGTCTCATGTTACATCCTAATGACAGCCGAGCGCCAGCGCCAATCCTTCTGCGCATATATGTGCTGCTCACTTCTTTATTCTCAGCCATTAGCGAGCCTTACACTGGCACAATTAAAAAAGGCAATTGATGCATCAGCTAAATACTTTATTATTAATTACACTGCAGGCCCAGCAGGAGGTTGCTGTAATTGACACAGCCCGTAAAATTGGTAAGAAATGTGGAAAACAATGCGCCCTGTGACGGGCATTTACGGGGCAGCGCAGATTTACAGGAAAACGGGTCTCTGGTTGATAGAATAATAAAAACAGAGAGTCTTGTAAAACGCTTCATCTATGTAATGATTGGAGAGCGGTCGTTCTATATAAGTTATCAGATTCATGTAATTAGCCATCATTGCCAATAATTCTAATGGTTACTTAGTAATTGAGGTTGAAAAAAAGACTTTTAGTCCATCAAGTTCCACCTTTTTAAGATCTCCTCTGATCTTTGTGATATGCAGATGAATTGTTTATTGAAAATTGAATGTATTTAATAGCATTTAGTTCAATTTGTCATTGTGTACATACTATTAGTATACATTATCGTGTCCCTTTAATGGTATTCTGCAGCAGTTTAGTTTTCTATTCAGTCCTTTGATTCTCCTTTTAACACTTTCATATCCGGCTGCTTCACATTCATTTTGGGTCCATGGAGTTCTCTGGTAGGTATCATGCATAGAAAATGAATAGAGAGCTATAAGCTTCTGTAATAATTGTAATATTTTCGAATGTTTCAATGAGAAATAAACGGAGTTAAACATGACAGAAAAGGTAAACAAGAACTCCCAGTGAACTGGTCACAAAAGAATGGGGATAAAAGCAGCAGGTTGCTGCAGATGCTTAAACCGTCCTGTCCTGTTTACTTTAAAATATCAGGACAGAGGAGAAGAAAGTAAGAATGACGCCCAGAGGGGCATGCTCTCCAAACATACATACTGTGCCATCAGTATGATAGCGGGAGGCGACTAGAAAGTGTATTTGTGTACATTGCTAGCAGCGCCTGCTACTAATGTGTCTTATTACAGTGTTCTAAAAAGGTTATAGTACATCCCCTGGGCAGCTCCCACTACAGAAATAACAAATCATTCAGATTGTTATTATTATTATTATTATCCCTTGTTTGTAACGTGCCAGCATTTTGCGCTATACAAGGCAAAGACCATATTAAACCATTGCAAAAGAATGGAGGGCCGTGTCTCTGAGCTTAAAATCAAACGTATATAGAGCTTGTCCCCAAAGCACCGACACAAGATTGACAACTGGAGATTATGAACCCTGGGACTTGATTAATTTTGATTGTTCAAATGCAAAGTAAAAAAATTTTATACATAATTTTTCTTATCAAGCCCTACTTAACTATTTAAGAGCACCCTTTACAGGACTAATAAAGTGGCCTTGATAAAATAGGAGAAAATTGTAGACTCAAGTGCCCCTTTAAAGTATCCTCTGTATCTTGGCACATTTGAAGGCAGTGGCGGAGCACGAAGGCCAACGCATCCTATAATTCCCACCTAACGGGCAGCAAATTATATGCCTAAAAATTATCCAAATTCCTGCCTTTGACATCAGTAGACAACGCCCAGGTTTCACCTTCAGGATTCACACCATCATCTGAGATTCCTCACAGGCCCCCCTCCTCCCTCCAGACCTTTATGGAAATAAGTAGATGTCTGTCAAGGATCAAATGCTTTCAGAGACAAAAGTAGGTAGTAAGAACATTGCAGGATACTATCATCTCCCCATGACACTCGCACACAAAGCTCTCGCTCTGCCTCGCTTGGCCTGACTTAGTTTCAGCCTGACAGAATCCAGCGCCGCCGCTCCTTTTAAACCAAAGCACATCCCTATTATTTTTTTGAGAAGTGAAGTGGAAAATGAGCTCTTATCTTTTTCTAAGATAATCGTGTTTGCATCTCTCAGCGCTAATGGATCGGATGTAATGCGTTGAATATCTGTTCAGTGAGGGGGTTAAATGGAATTAGGGCCAGATATCCCAGCATGCACGGATACAATGACAGGGGACCCTCGGAGCGCAGACCTGGAATATGGGCACAAATCATTTTGTTTATCACTTTATTTGCTGTTCTGTACACTCTGAAATGGTTTCAAATGCATGTAAAAATTAGCTTGTTTTTAGAATAGTATATAGAGAATAATAACAATAATTGCAATAATGTGTGTGTGTATATATATATATATATATATATATATATATACATATATATATATATATATATATATATATATATATATAAATATGATGTAGTTGAAAGACAAATACATACATAAATAGTCATATATATATATTCTGCCAGCTCTTTCATAAAAGCCAGGCAGTGTTTTATCTATGACACTGTATTGTCACAAAGGAAGGAAGAACAAGAGGTATGTTCAGATGTCAGGTGCACCTATGGGCTCATACATAATTCAGCAGCTGTCCTTGGTGAGATCCATGTCCACATAAGTATCTGTTTGTGTTTGCTCAGTGCTATAAAACACAGCTACATAGCTCCCTACAAATCAGTGTGTGCTGCGATATGTATATAGAGCAATGTTTGGGGATTAGGAATTCAGAGACAAGTGTGTCGTACTTACAATTCCTCTTCCTCTCAATTGTTTTGGAGTCTTAATGGACTCCTCAGGGGATACAGAGGATCCCCTACAGATGAGAATTCAAAAGTGGATTTGCAAATCAAAATCTCTTGCCTCGAGTTGGAAACGTTCCCAAACCTACAAAAAATAATGCATTGCTTTTTTGTTTCACAGAACCTGTATTGTTTTTTGTTTTTTTTTAAGTTGTTGCATATTCTGTTAGATCCCACTAAATCCAGATGTATATATCAGTGAACCAAGCAACTCCTCATCCCCTTCATTTCTCAATATCCTCCTACCACAACCTTCACTTCTCAATATTCATCCTATACCTCCTCCCACAACCTTCACCTCTCAATATTCATCCTATACCTCCTCCCACAACCTTCACTGCTCAATATTCATCCTATACCTCCTCCCACAACCTTCACTTCTCAATATTCATCCTATACCTCCTCTCACAACCTTCACCTCTCAATATTCGTCCTATACCTCCTCCCACAACCTTCACCTCTCAATATTCGTCCTATACCTCCTCCCACAACCTTCACCTCTCAATATTCATCCTATACCTCCTCCCACAACCTTCACTGCTCAATATTCATCCTATACCTCCTCCCACAAACTTCACTGCTCAATATTCATCCTATACCTCCTCCCACAAACTTCACTGCTCAATATTCATCCTATACCTCCTCCCACAACCTTCACCTCTCAATATTCATCCTATACCTCCTTCCACAACCTTCACCTCTCAATATTCATCCTATACCTCCTCCCACAACCTTCACCTCTCAATATTCATCCTATACCTCCTCCCACAACCTTCACTTCTCAATATTCATCCTATACCTCCTCCCACAACCTTCACCTCTCAATATTCGTCCTATACCTCCTCCCACAACCTTCACCTCTCAATATTCGTCCTATACCTCCTCCCACAACCTTCACCTCTCAATATTCATCCTATACCTCCTCCCACAACCTTCACTGCTCAATATTCATCCTATACCTCCTCCCACAAACTTCACTGCTCAATATTCATCCTATACCTCCTCCCACAAACTTCACTGCTCAATATTCATCCTATACCTCCTCCCACAACCTTCACCTCTCAATATTCATCCTATACCTCCTCCCACAACCTTCACTGCTCAATATTCATCCTATACCTCCTCCCACAACCTTCACCTCTCAATATTCATCCTATACCTCCTTCCACAACCTTCACCTCTCAATATTAATCCTATACCTCCTCCCACAACCTTCACCTCTCAATATTCATCCTATACCTCCTCCCACAAACTTCACTTCTCAATATTCATCCTATACCGCCTCCCACTACCTTCACCTCTCAATATTCATCCTATACCTCCTCCCACAAACTTCACTTCTCAATATCCATCCTATACCTCCTCCCACAACCTTCACTTCTCAATATTCATCCTATACCTCCTCCCACTACCTTCACCTCTCAATATTCATCCTATACCTCCTCCCACTACCTTCACCTCTCAATATCCATCCTATACCTCCTCCCACAACCTTCACTTCTCAATATTCATCCTATACCTCCTCCCACAACCTTCACCTCTCAATATTCATCCTATACCTCCTCCCACTACCTTCACCTCTCAATATCCATCCTATACCTCCTCCCACTACCTTCACCTCTCAATATCCATCCTATACCTCCTCCCACAACCTTCACTTCTCAATATTCATCCTATACCTCCTCCCACTACCTTCACCTCTCAATATCCATCCTATACCTCCTCCCACAACCTTCACTTCTCAATATTCATCCTATACCTCCTCCCACTACCTTCACCTCTCAATATCCATTCTATACCTCCTCCCACAACCTTCACCTCTCAATATTCATCCTATACCTCCTTCCACAACCTTCACCTCTCAATATTCATCCTATACCTCCTCCCACTACCTTCACCTCTCAATATCCATCCTATACCTCCTCCCACAACCTTCACTTCTCAATATTCATCCTATACCTCCTCCCACTACCTTCACCTCTCAATATCCATTCTATACCTCCTCCCACTACCTTCACCTCTCAATATTCATCCTATACCTCCTCCCACTACCTTCACCTCTCAATATCCATCCTATACCTCCTCCCACAACCTTCACTTCTCAATATTCATCCTATACCTCCTCCCACTACCTTCACCTCTCAATATCCATTCTATACCTCCTCCCACTACCTTCACCTCTCAATATCCATCCTATACCTCCTCCCACAACCTTCACTTCTCAATATTCATCCTATACCTCCTCCCACTACCTTCACCTCTCAATATCCATTCTATACCTCCTCCCACTACCTTCACCTCTCAATATCCATCCTATACCTCCTCCCACAACCTTCACTTCTCAATATTCATCCTATACCTCCTCCCACTACCTTCACCTCTCAATATCCATTCTATACCTCCTCCCACTACCTTCACCTCTCAATATCCATCCTGTATCTCCTCCCACTACCTTCACCTCTCAATATTCATCAAAGACCTCCTCTCACCACCTTCACCATTGTATTCTGCAGGTACCCCCTCTTACCGTTTTCACCTCACAATATTCACCAAATACAAAATTAGCTCTTATCCCTTTCACCTCTTGAAAAATACTTTATAACGTTGTTGATACCGGAGGACTTGTGTCCAGCTTCTGTTCTATGGATCCCATTTCTCTGTTTGACACTTGTACTCTCCTGTGGCAATACAGGAATCTATGCCTGATACATTAAAGTTGATGTAATTGTTTATACAATTATTCATATTTTTTCACATTACTTTTTCACTGTCAGGCCACGTATGCCCCATCTTATCATTTTCCCCATCAACAATCTAGAATTGTTTTATTTTTATTTTACGTGTTGCAAACAGACTGCCGCTTTTCAGATCCTAACCAGTGTTTATCATTTGAACCTTACAGAGGAAGGGATCAATCACGAGTGCAAGCTGTGTAACCAGATGTTTGATTCTCCGGCGAAGCTCCTGTGTCACCTGATTGAGCACAGCTTTGAAGGGATGGGAGGAACGTTCAAATGCCCAGTTTGTTTTACAGGTAAGAGACCTGGGTGTACATGGCTTGGTCAGAAAGTACACTGATTAATTCAATAAATATAGTATTTGTTTATTCCAACATTTGTTATATCTTTCAATAGAGGAAGTTTGTCCTTCACCGAAAATGAATATACAATATTTTGTCTCAAATTAATTATATTGAAGTTAAAAGGACATTATTTTCACAAAAAGCAGACTTTGCTTTACTTTTTTTTTATTTTAATCCAGAAAAAACTTGAATAATGCACAAAGAAACAATAATAGTATTGCAGTCAATTGGTGTACGGAAAGTAAATGATTTCTCCATAGATCTCAATAACTCAGCTGGTGCAGTGCCCTGGTACACACTAATGTGCGAAGGGCGGACTTTTGCGGTGTAAATAAAATTAAATCATAAAATTAACTCCGACATGCTGGTGTAGTTTAATATCCCCCCACTGAATGATAAAAGACTGTAATACTCTGAATGGGAAATAATGTTTCTAGTTATTTTTTACTTATATTCACACTATTTTCCTTTCCAAGCTTTTATTACCCCACTTGTTGCTGTTACAAGTCATTTTGTATTTTTTTGACCAGCCCTGACATTATGCAAAGACGTTATGATCCCTCTAGTCCAGAGGTTATAGACCCACATTTACAATATGCCTTTTCATTAGGCGCTCATAATGGATAAAATTATCCTTTAATTGATTATCAATACTATTATTCTGTTGTGGGAGCCACCATTTTTTTAACTCTTCATTACAAATAAGAGGTTATATTGGAAATAGAAAATGATTTCAGATGCTTTTATGGTAAGATAGGAAAATGCTTGTGCTCTCATAATAGGAAAAATGGAAATCTAATCCGTTTATCATGTCCTCCTGTGTTTAGGAATCAGGATATGTAAACAGTGCCAGCCTACAATTGAGAAAAACTAAATATAATGGTTAACAAATACATGTTTCCCAATTGTCCAGTCTAGTCTTTTCATACTACAAATGCCAGACTTCAGTGGTCCTTTAAGAAAACGTGTATTTAGCTAAAATAACCTAATACCAGGATGCATGTGGTGGCTTATTTGGTTTATTGTGATATCTCAGACAAGAGGTATTCCGTGTTCTGCCATTTTGTACCATCATTATATAATAACATTGCATGAGCATGTACTTTATTCTTGCCGCCCTGCACCTGTGCACATTGCTCTGCGCAAGGAATTAGACATTTATGTGACTAAGTGTGTTTACACTTAAGATGCCACGTCTCTGGGCTGCGTGTGTGGGAGTTTTTACCCAGAAAGCAATGAAGGTAACGCTGTGAAGAGCATGATGAACCGCAGGCAACAGTTGCGTCCTGAATGCGATTCCACACGTAGAGACCAGAGCTTGTCTGGAAAATGAGTTATGGCCATAAACCTGAACGATTGTGTGACGTGAGGGGGACTAATACCTGGCTCATGCTGGGATAACCGGGCCCTCTATTTGTGTACCCAAATATACAATCGTACAGCTGCCCATTAATACCTGGTCTGGAAACACTCAATCTGATATCCTGTATTTAATATCAATGCGCTATAATATTATAATGGGCAAAATGTTTGTTTTATTTCACCCTCCATCACTCACAACTTGTACTCCCTTCCTGGCCCATCCTAAATCATTATCTGTTATTCTTCTCAAGTTTCTGCCCTCTTCCACGCCCTTTAAATTATTAACTTGTGAGATTACAATCTTGTAAGGTGCTTTGGGGTAAAAGCACAAGATTTTAAGCCTAAAGACAGAACTGTCCTTTTTTGGCGTTTAATATTATAGATTAACAGCCTTATTAAATTGCGATTCGGCCAATTGAATAGGGCTCTATATAAGCATAGAACATATTTTTTTTACAGAAGTTTTTAGTTAGTGATCTTCTATCCAAAAGCAAGGTCTTCACTAACTTCTGTAAAGAAAATATGCTCTGTGCTTATATAGATCCCCATTCAATTGGCCGAATCGCTAACTAATTAGAACTAATTAGAATCTCAATGTTCTTGTCTGTCCCTGTGGTGGTCAAAACAATGACCCCCAATGTTGTCATTCATTTAGAAGCATTGTTAGAACTTCCCTTCCCTCTTATGAACTACTTTGATCTGCAGAGAATGCTCTACTTCTCATGAATGATTCACTGTAACTAGTCTATTACAATGTAATCTTTAAGATGAAGCCAACTTCCTGTTTGGGTCACAGTGTCCCTTTAAGTTATTATTTAATATATGCAATTAAACTGCATGTTGGTTTCTGGTGATCAGCAAATGAGACAAAACTCTGAATTTAATGTGTGACAATGGAAGTGTGGCTACTTAAAATGCCAGTGCTTGACTAATGGAAATCTCTGCCTGTCAGATATAGTATTTAATGAATTCCTTCCATCATTTCCCAAACAATCTAAATATCTTGCGGTGGCCATTGCTGTCTTGTTATACAGTGTTCTGTGTTTGATTGGTCAGGACTTCATTCTAACCTTATTCCTTCTCTCTAGTTTTTGTACAGGCCAATAAGCTGCAACAACATATCTTTGCCGTTCATGGACAAGAGGATAAAATCTATGACTGCTCCCAATGCCCACAAAAATTCTTCTTCCAAACAGAGCTTCAGGTAAGATGCTTGTCTGTGTCGGATAAAAACTTTGTATTGTGCCAGACTGATGAGGCAAAGTGTGCATAAAATATTCATCTCTAGTTGCTCCTTTGACATCTGTGTGTGCTGTTTTGGTAGGACACTTGTGTATGATTTAAGGGAACAGTATTATAAGGGAAATTAGTGTGCCAAATGGAGCAGGAATCTTCAAATTATATATATATATATATATATATATATATATATATATATATATATATATATATGAATATGTAGATGTATATAGATGTAGATATATATAAATATAGATGTAGATATATATATATATATATATATATATTCATTTTTATTTAAATTTCCATGAATAACACACACACATATATATATATATATATATATATATATATATATATATATATATATATATATATATATAATTTGCTGAGAATTTTTTCCCAAGCCAATGTTTCTGCTGAATAGTAGGTCTAATCCCAAACTTCATATGATACAGAGCCAAGAAAAGTTAAGGGAAGTCAGCAAAATATCTAAAAGCTTGTCTATCTGATACCGCTTATCTCTTTTTTTTTTTTTTTTTTTTTTTTTTTTTTTACATAATTGTCCTAGTATAATAAATCTGCAGCCCAGAGCGCTGGCCTTGGTACTGAAGCAAAACATCACAACCATTGAAGCTTTTCTGTAGATAGAATGGGTTGGTTAGATTTAACAGCAGCTAAAAGACAAAAAGGCGAATCTATCTCTCAAAGCAAAAAGGATTAAGTTTTCTTCCGGGTTTTAGTGCCCTATGTGATGTGTCCATATAGAGTTTGTGCGCAGTCTGTCTATAGGGTTTGCTTTTGAGTTGCTAACGTTTCTATCCTGAGTTGTAAGTACACCGTGTACAAGTGCGTAAATCATTTATAAATATCTTTCTGAGAGAGGGGAAAGCAACTGCTTAAGCAGTTATTGTTGGAGATTTTGCACGGATAAAGAAAATAGGTATGGAAACCAGTGCGCAATGTAAAGTGATTGATAGATGTTTAACCGTGGAGTGATTTTTTCCTCATATGATAAATGTGAATCACTGGTGTATCTCAGGTTCTCATATGAATAGAACGTGTGATGGGGTTATTTCTATATGAGGCAATGCAGGTGATAAGGCATGAGATTACACACTGATACATATATTTTATAGATAGATAAACATGCATATGTGTGTATACATCAATCTCCAGAAAGGAATATCTAGTGAATCCCAGAGGCCAAAGCATTGTTGATCTCTGAAATGTATAATATATTGCAGCAAATTTTTGGCGCTGCTGTATTGTTCACGATTATTGTTATTACCCCCATCTGTTATTGCACATCCATGGATTCAAATAGATTGCATTGAGCCAGGAAAGGGGTGTATTCGTAGGGATTAATACACTTACAAAAACAAAAAAAAAAGTTTAGCGACTTGGGCAACATTTTTTAGAGTTTGGCTGCCTATAAAAGGCTGTGTAGGTGGCAGGTTCTTGCCTCCATCTCACATAATAATATATATTATATATCTGTATTGCCACTGGATGGATTTTTAGCTAAGAGCATTGTATTGTTGTGGATGCTGTCTGCCTCCTGGTTAAACTGCTCCCCCAGGGTCTGTTAATGCATCTTTCTTTTATTATCTGACAACATCTGTAGAGCAGGTACCGTTAGAATGAGATCAGGTCACAGTAAATGGGTCGTGCATCAGCCCAATTCCAAGCAGCCCCAGTGATTGGGCAGGGAGCAGCACACGTCTCTGTTCACCTCACATGCTACTTCTGTCATTTGGTGCTAATCCATGTGAGTGAGCCTTGCGTTACTGACTCTCAGAGGAGATTAGGCCTCTGCTGCACCCACTGAAGTGGAATCTGCCGCGCGATACACATACGCAGAGCATTTATATCATGCAGTAGTGACCATATCACATAGACATGGAGATATGAACCATATCTAGAATGCTCGTATTCCGATTTTAATATATATATATATATATATTTTATTTGGATCGCGCCAACATATTCTGTAGCACTGTACAGGGGATAAGGGAAATACAAGTTTAACAAATTCAGAAGTTAAAGGGCCCTGTTTTGAGCTTAGAATCTTAGCAGAAAGTGCTTTATCCCAAAGCACCCTACAAGACTGGAAATTATATATTAATGTATATATAGTGTGGTTATTCATCACTGTTGCCTTATTACTCACCTTACTTATTACTCGCGTTATCTCCGATTCTTCAACTCTCCAACTTAAAGTACCTTGTTCTAATATGTCTCTCTCTTTTTGAAATGTACTCAACTCCTGAACTTATTAAAGCCCATCATATACTTGAAGATCTCTCTCTCCTTTACCGTCTGTCCTCTAAATCAGTGACTCTCAACTTTTAGATCTGGGAACCGGCTAGTTACCTTCCAGTGCTCACGCGATTGACATTTTTTAACTGGGTGATACTACATTCATCTATTTTTTTTCACTTAGAATAGAGTACAACTCAATTCCAGATACCATGGTTAAAGTGCTAGGCTCTCCTCATCCCTTTTGTCCCCTTGGATAAGGTCTCAGGAACTGGCACCGGTCCTAGAATCTGCGTTGCAGACCAGTGCTCTACCTTATACAAGTCTTTACTTTCTGACATTCAGATCATTTTAAATGATTTCTTGTATATTTCTGAAAATACTTTTTCATAATCATTCACTTCAGAAAGTTTAGTGTAATCTACAAAAAAAAAAAGTTTAGCTTTAGAGAGATGCAGCTCGAATACCTCAATACATATCGAATACCTCTATACTTTACGGACAACTGTACTATAAAAATAATAGCTTTTAAAATGAAAGTACATATGGAAGTATAATTGATTTACAATGTTTAAACTTTGTAATATCAGTAGTTCTTCTTTAAAGCTCTTACCTTTATAGGTTTCTGCCTGTTACTCTGTTTAGCTACACTTCTTTTGAATATTTAGTGCCAGGCAGCTGTTGTAGACTTCCTGTGTTGGCTGGCTGTTGTAGATCTGAGGTCTTATCTACACAGGTATACACAAAAGACTTCTATAACTACCCACCCCTAATTATGCAAAAGAGGTGGAACTAAGCAGCACAGAACAACGGGCAGAAACCTATAAAGGTAAGAGCTTTACTACTAGCTAGCATTACTGCTACTCTACTCCTACTAGCATTACAAAGTTTAAACATCTAAATTAAGTATACTTATGCATGTGCTTTCGTTTTAACAAGCTTTATTTTATATTGATCCTTTAAATGTTAAATAAATAAAGGCTTGCACCAGAAGTCACAATGATATCACATTACAGAAAGCTTATATATTTGCAGAACTCTTTCATAATATAATAATGTCTTTATTCCTGTATTGGGCTGGCTGTGTGCACAGTAATCCCCTTCCCAATCTGAATTTTGATGCCTGGGGCACAGGAAGATAAAGAAAAATTGCCTGAGGTGTCGCAGCCTGTTCCTGCCTCCACATGGCACACAGTGGGTTAAATATGCATATTCCAAGTTATAAAAAAAAATAGGTTTCTTATTAAAGAGCTAGTGAAGCGAGACAAATTACTAGAATTACAGAATCTGTGCAAGGCAGGAGCATTATGTCCGCCATGTTTGTGTCAGACATGGAAATTAGCTTGCTGAGCTTCCTATACTGAAGGGAGGAAGAGGACAGAATGATATTTATATGAGAAATACAGTTGGATTTTGGTGGCAAAGCAGTAAATTCCAAAACCATCCCATGTAATCTTTTTTTATAGGATTAAGACATAATACATCTACGGAAAACCATATATTTTATCTCTGAACAAAATAAATTTATCAAAATCTCACGGCCTTTCTCTTAGATAATTATAGTTATTAAAAAGAAGCAAATCTCACTAAAGGAACAAAAGCTATTTTATCTTTGGTTGTGCACACAAACTAGGTATTTTTATAACTTCCTTTTGTAGCGTATACACAGTGGATGTCGCAGAGTGAGTACTTATTCATTAGTCTGCCCTAGTATTTTTTAAAGACTAATGGTGGTTGTAAGAAGCTCTCTCGACGATTTAATTACAAATGCAGTTGTCCCTTTAAAGGCATTTAGATGCTGTCACTGCCTCAATTTTTCAACTTGGTAAATACAATAAACCAGTGTCCTGATTATAGTCTTAATGGCCAACTGTTTTACCCAATTAGCAGTCTTAATTACATGCTACCTAATTTCATAAGAGCTGCTCATAGCAATTCTGTGTAAATATCATCTTTCAAAGAGGCGGAAGTTTAATTTTTTTTAATTGTGATTTTGCGGTTTGCATTATAGTGCATAGAGAATACACCGAAACCAAGAATATGACAACACAATAAACCAATCATCGCAGCCAGTGAAACCTCCGAGTCTGGCATTAGAACTTGTATATAAATATACGATATTGGATGATTTCACTTAAAAATATAATGAGCAGTTTAATTGCCATATAAACAATATGCATGTCTGAAGAACGATGATTAAAATTGGATCAATGTACTGCCCTATTTACATATTGCTCTTTTGAATAACTGAGTTTGATTCTAGAGGATTTATAAATGGTTATACAGGTAGGTTTAGTATAATCCTTTATTATTCTTAATATAAAACAAGTATGAAAACACAAGAAGTCCTAGTTATCAGTTATAGTTACCAGGCTGTGGAATAGGTTGATTTACAGGACAACAAGATGGTTTGGTTAAGCAATCCACTCGTCGCCTTAATATATTTTAGCTGACCCCCAAAGCAAGTCTATGAGCCAATACTCTTTTAAATAGAAAAAAATGAAAGATGAGAGTATAGTCCTCCCTTCTTGTGTTGACATCACTTTCTTACTGTCTTCTTGAAAACGGCATATTTTAGATGAACAAACATCACTCAGTGGGTGGGAATGCTTAACTTGTTAACAACCTCTCCACGACTTTCTTGAGACTCTAATCTATAAAGCATAAGTGACAGGGGGGTATAACTAAGGAATATAGAAGTTTCATGGATTATGACTGCATCTGATAGAGGAGAATTGGTTTATGCAAATATATTTAACATGAAAAATATCCCAAAATAAACTTACCTTAGAGTTTGCAGAATTTCTTTAGTTTTCTGGCTGTTGTTTTTGAGAAGAAGCGCCCCTTAAAATCCAAGCTAAATTTGCATAAAATTTAATTGTAGCCAATCAGTGGCAGCTAGAAGATTGTAGCAGTATGGAAATTCAGTCTCTGCAGCAAAGCATCCTGGGATTTTGCAGTCTTTTTTTTTCCTCATCGCACACCTTTTCCCTCCTTTGAATGAGGCAGCTGCTCTGTATCTCTGCACGGAGTTGCTGTTGGCTGGAAGGCTAGTATAGGGCAGTGGTTTCCAAACCTGACCTAAAGGCACCCCAGACAAACCAGATTTTCTATTTAACCGTGTAAACACAGGTGAGTCAAATGGTATTCGACAGGAGCCAATCATTTTTTCACCTACGTTCACACCGTTAAATCAAAAATCTGGCCTGTCTGGGGTGCCTTGAAGGCTGTTTAAAAGACATACTTGAATGCAGTGTTTCTATTGGTTAGTACCAGGTGCCATGTTGGTACCTTTTGTGGGTGTGGAAATCAATTTTTCTTTTTTGAACAAAATCATTCTGTATCTGTGAGTTTCTGATATAAATACGTTTCATACACCTTTAAATCCATTTGGAGGAACAGGTCCTTGTCTGCGGATCTTGAAGGCAGGTTGTTGGACAGTTTCTTTGAAGACACCCCCATTAATAAGTACATAATACAGATCCTCTCTTATAAAACCAATGAGCGTTGGCCTTCCCATAGCACAATATTGTATGTATCAAGCACAGATATCTTTGGAGTATCCTTACTACAGTTTTTCTCTCGGACCATTATATGCTTTTTCATGGCGTATACCTCGGCTGCCATGATATGTCTGAGTGTTTTTACAAGAAATGCTAAGATCATTAAGCCTAATCTGTCTCAGCTGCTGTTTGGATCACCGGAGCATGCACACAATTCATCACAGCAAATTAGCTCTGTCTTTATAACTTATCTTTCTCCGGTTTGCTGCCACTTTTGAAGATCTTGAAACTTATAAGTACGGCAGAATGATTTGGAGCGGTGCCCCTCTTAGGTAGACGCAATTTTAGTAATGGTGGGAGCGTTCTGTGTACCTGCTCCAAGTACTCCAGGAACGAACAGCGGTGGAACGCGCGCAGATCCCCAACCACATCTATTATTTATGGGCTATAGTGAATTTCATGTCTGCAGTAAAAGAGATGTAGGCTGCAACAATTCAGTCTGTCTGGGCTACATTTGTTTCAGGAAAAAGACGCTGCTTTGTACTCTGATTCATACTGTTTATTATATCGACATTTTGTCCTGACTAACCGACCAAAATGTCTTTTTATTCCAGGGAACAAGTTGTCTCGAGTAATGCTTTGCCAAAGCTAAAACTCTGTACTGCAACTAGGGTGTAGAAGTTGGGGAAACGGACACTTAAAACACAGAGGATGTGTTTGAATTAATGTATTTGTGATCTGACATGAGTATAAAATCATTTGTAGGAAAAAAAAATTAATCTTACAAGTTTTTGCTTATGTATGAGGGCTTCCATGTTGGCTTCAAACTAGGATGAGCGCTGTGTATTCTTGTATTGAATAATGGAGGTAAGCGAAAGGGATATTTGCTATTACATTAGTGGTTCAGATACATTTTTACCATTAAATACCACCCCAACAAACAACTCAAGCAGGTATTATGTACCTAAATAAATCCAGAAACCTTCCATATCCCTTTAAGGCTGACATTTTTGTAACGATAATCCCTATTTTCCCTGATCCATACTTCCTTAAGCCTTAAACATGCTCCATGTCAAGCTCTATACACTTAGCATAGTCTACTAGAACTAAGATTTCCTCTTATAATGATTTCCCAGCTGCACCTAGGAAAGTTACTTATTTAAAGAACCTTTGTACTTTAAAGGGATATGGAAGATCCCTAGATGTTACTAGGTGCTGTATATACCTATGTATCTGGTTGGTTTTAGACCGTAAAGACAGAGCTTATAAGCTCTCCTTAATAAAGTAAAGTACATAAAAGCAAACAAATATGCCCTTTATGGGTCTGTCCTCTACAACTTGTGAAGACACAGCCTCTGTAGGGCTGGATGTACAGAATCATATTAACCGATCAGTGACCACCTCTCAGCAACATTCAGCAATGCGCAGTGTAGTGTCCTAGCCTATAAGGGACCACGTCTCTGCAGCACTTTGCAGAATGATGCTGAGGGGTGGTCCCTTATAGGCTAGGACACAGCACTCCATCTTTGCGCGCAGGACACTAGCATGCCGGCAACAGTTGTGCGATGTGTGAGAAGGGGCGACAAATGCGTGTCGTGAAAAGCGTGCAAGCATCTAATGCCTGGCTACCCCAACGCCCTGAAGTTCCTAAGCCTAACCTTAAGACCACTAAACCTAACCCTATGACCCCCTAAGCCTAACTCTAAAACCTCTAACCCTAACACCCCTAGGGCCACCTTACCTGCAGTCTAGCGCGCAGTAGTCGGCGCACATTTGTTGGCTGCGCACTATGGTCCTGCGGGCAAAGGACGTGCCACCCTAGGACATTACACTGCGCATCCAGCCCTACAGAATCTTTGTCTGCATACGCTGCAGTGGTTGAACCCATACAGGAACTATATGTTTGATTTTATGCAACAGAGCTAATAAGCACTTCTTAATTTAAAAAATAAAAAAAAGTAGATGCAAGTAAATAGATCCGCAGGGACATTGTATACCTAGTAACTTCCAGGAACATTTCATATCTTATAAGACCGTTTAAATGGTTTTGAAGTTATCCTTAGGAGCAGTAGATCTAACAAAGGGCAGGTGGGATGACCCTGTTTTTTATCAGACACTTTCGGTAATATCACCCCCAATATGGAGCACGTGCAGGTTTCCCATAGGGAAGAGTCCGACGTATCCAAATGACATACAAATTATGAACAACATTTCAGTAATTATAGAGAAACCTTCTCTAGGATGCAAAGTTGACATACTTGTAAGTTCATTAAAGATAGTTTTACCATTGCTGAATAAACCACATGCATGAAATCCAAAAAGATGAGATGTGCAGCCAAGAGCCTCCTGCTTATTAAGTTAATATTATTTAATAAGTATTAGCCTCCTTTTTTAGTATGTTAATAATAATAGACAATTGTTCATAATAATTAATAGCTTCCTGCCTATTAATTTGTGTGACATATTGTTTTATTACAGAATATCCCTCTTATTACCAAATCACCTCCTTTGAGAAGGATAAATATTTTTTTTTGCGTTGTTCAGTCGTTGCCGACTCTCCATGACCTCATGGACCATAACATGCCACGCACATCTTTATGTCCATGGTCATGCTGATCCACTTGGTTTTCATGGCAGAGATACTGGTGTGGGTAGCCAGTTCCACATCAAACAGCTCCAGGTATTCCAAGGTGGTCTCCCATCTTAGTACTGACCTGACCCAACCCTGCATGGCTTCAGGGTGGTCTGACCTCTTGGTTCCCTTACTGGAATTGAGCCCAGGTTGCAGCAGTGAAAGCACCGAATCCTAACCACTGGGAACCCTAAGTACATTTAGTAAGGTGGTAATGTCCTTTCTAATCCACATAAAACTATATAAAACACGGGCCATGCAGATGAAACTGATTGTAACTGTATTTTATGTTGGATTGTTGCTGGTCTAGTGTTTTCCTTTAGTATATTAATAAATAAGATTCACTGCTTTTTGGATACTTGGGTATATAGATAGTTCCTTCAGGCTCTCTGAGCCCCCCATTCCCCCGAGCCCCCCGTCCTGTTATCACTGCATTGGTGGGTGCGCTTCTTGCGAATGGCGGTGCGTTTCCAGTCTGCAATATCTCTGTGAACGATTCCTCCAGAGACCTTTATAGTCTAAACACACAGGTAAGCGGCAGCTCCCAGGGCGCAGCGGCATCTCCTTATCTGAGATCTGAGAGGTCTTTGGTTTGTTTCAAATGGAGACAAGAAGGGCCAGGTTTTCTAAACATCAATACAGCAATTGCACATAGATCTGGATAAAAAGGGGTGGTGGGTATTCAACACATTTTTTTCAGCAAGAATTCTTCAGAATGGCTTTTTATAAATATGGAAGTTTAGTGGCCCATAAAGCACAAGCTACCCGACTTGGGTTAGGTTAAAGGGAAGAGTCAGGGGGCTTATTCTCTTATTATTTCCATACCTACACTTTTAAATTATTTTTATATTTTACACCTCACTGGATTTAACATATGAGATTGAATGGGTGAGGGTCTGCCCCCCGACACCCTCTGAAAGCCTCTGTACTTAACTGAAATTGGTGCATTTGCTATGAGGGTTGACTGACATTAAAATGATGCCATTACATTAGCATAATGCTATTCAGGATTTTTTTTAGCATAGATTTTTATATTCTGAATATTTATTAGGAGCATTTTTTTTTTTTCAATTTAATGCATTGACGTAGAAATATTAGACATGTCGTGTGGATGTAGAAAGCGAATTGCACCTAAAAACTGTAACTAAATCAATTAACGTGATATTTCTGCACTTCTACAAGGCAGTTAGCTGGTTTGGTTGCATTCATCCTCTTTCATTAGACAATAAAGTCGTGAGAACTCAGTATTTTAGGTAATAAACTAGAAAGTAACCTGAAAGAATAGAGGAACCAGTCTAGCAAAGAAACCTTGTTTTAACGGACAAAGCATTGTGCAGAAGCAGACACTTTATATGCCTTAAAGCTTCTGATGTTATCCTTATTTATACTAGCCGGCATGCTCTTCTGCTTATAACCTTCCATAGTGAGACTAACTTAGATAAAGTTAATAGCATAGACAAGTTCAGTCCTTGAGAGCCACACACAGGCCTGGATTTGAGGATATCTCTGCTGCGCACAGGCAAGACTATAACTTTTTCAGTCAACCTGATTGACTCTGAAAATCCTCAAATCCAGACCTGTGTATGGTTTTCTTGAACAGAAGTGCCTACTGCTGGCAAAGACATAGGATCTTTTTAGGCAATGTATGCTTATAATGACCATATTTCAATTTTAGTCATCCAACCCTCAAAATGTCATTTTTAATAACTAGTTGCAGTTTTACTCATTTACATATGTACTTATTCCTGATAAATATAGTCTCTGTATGGCTCTGCCCACTGCTGCATATGCAGACACAGACTCTGTAGTGCTGAATGTGCCGTGTAATCTCCTAGCCTATCCGAAACAATGTCTCATCAGAATGTTTTCGGAGACGTGATTCCTGATAGGATAGGACATTACACTATTCCACTTCACGTCCAGTCCTACGGGCACTATTTGTAGGATTTTATGCAGTAAAACTGAACTCCTAATTGTTTCTAAACAAAGCAAAGTACAAGCAGGTAAATAAACACATAAGCGTATTACATACCTAGTAAAATCCAGAAACCTTCCAGATCATTTTAAGTTTTTTTTTTCTTTTGTAACAACCTAGTTCTTCAACAAACAAAAAAGGTCAAAATAAATATTCTGGTGCCTTTTAAACCTAAAATAATTTTTTAGGTCAACTGAAATCGATCACAAGTAGCTGAGCGGTTTCCCTGCGCTGTTATGGCCCCAGAATTTCCTGTTATTCTGTGTTAAACAGTTTATACTGCATCGACAAACTGATACTTCATTTTAAATAGCATTAATTTAGGAATTTTATACTAAAACCTAGGCCTCCATTATAATCCTATATCGCAGACTACACCGTGTTTAAGAGCAAAGCAGATCTCCCTAGAGATCTTAATTGCCCAACCCAGAAACATTGCGAGAGAACTGCTACGAGTGACTGCGACAAGTCAGCCGAAAATTACGGCAAACTTTCCACTGATTTTTGCACAAACTAAAGATTACAAGTTACTGCTTTTACACCCAAACCCTGTGCTAATCGGACTTTACGGATCACTCGCAAACCAGGGCAGTGCCGTAACTACAGAAAGATGGAGAAAATATTCCGGGTACGAAAGATCACTCGCAAAGGGTTTTAAAACCATCGCTGAGTGCGGGAGCAGAAGCTACAAAGACCGTATAGCACCAAATAATGATACAAAATGATGAAAGTTAACCATTATTTGACACTTAACATTACAATATACACATATGTATTATTAAAACATATGATATTTTATTATTATGTCTGTTTCATTATACAACGTCCAGGGTAATGCACAACTCAATGCTCAAAGGGTTAATACATATCAGAAAATATAAAAAATATCACCAAATGTAATGTTCAGTATTGCTTTTTTTCTGTAGACCCGAGATGCACTGAAGATAAGATTTGTATAGTGGGTGGACTAACCAGAATTTCGTCACCTTCTAACCTAGAGTGACTTTGCGCCCTCCCACACACCGGCCGGGCGCTCTAATTGTTCTGATACCTTAGTAGCAACAGATTCATTTTCATCATTTAATACCGTTGCTAGGTTTCAACTTTCTGCTGGTTGCAATGTAAAGCAGAAGGTGCTGCAAGCATTTACCAATATGGCGCCCGTACCCTGGTTATTTAAAATTGGTAATACTACAGTGGTTATTCCCACTCACTACATATTCCAGACTTGCTCATCATCACATCCGTTATTGTAGTATGGTCAAAGGTACTAATCCCACCATGATATATCAGTTGGGGGTGTGCAATCATAAGGAGATGGCTAAAGCCACTAAGTAGAACCGGCAATCACCTTTTAAAGGAACATGAAACACAACAAGCTTGTTTTAAAAATCACAAAAATGTTACTTTGCATGAATTTTTCTTTTAAGCAAAACATGTTTAAGTTTAATTGACACTAACCAGAAATACTATAGCCTGTAGATCCCATTGGCTGGCAGAGGGCAAGCCCCCAAGAGCAGTTAAACTGCAAAATAAGTATTTAATGCGGGAGACCTTTATTTGAAAAAAGAAAACACACCGTGATCCATTATTAAATGCTCTCTTTCAGATGCAGCTACTTATTGCCATGACACTTTAAATGTATTCTTCTCATTAAAGCACTTTTTGTATATACATACAATATCAGGCACCATCCCCTTTAATTTCATAAAAACTAAAATCATACATATTTTAATTTTCATTAGGTTATGCCACATATTTTCTATTAATATATTTTATATACATTACAAAAGGGCTAAACAGACACAAGCCTCCAGTTTCTAGACATGTTAACTAGTATTTATATTACATTTTTGAGTTTTATTGTTAATATACATTTTCTAAATTTTAGATTAATGAATTGCAGTGTAAAAAAAGGTATTTCATATATATTAACATCTTTGGGCTTCAATGTTCTATTAAAGCATTAATTGTTTAATTTAGTTAAGTGTGTTATATTTATGATACTTCTTTATTTGATAATGGGATTTTATTTTTATCAAAAAGGGGAAATGTAATTTTTTTTTTTTACAATTACAGTGTTTCATTTTTAACTAACATACAGATACAATATCTATTCTGTTTTCTTGAAAGTCTACCAATGTTGAAGCAGTATGTTTAAATAGAAGTGCAACTCACTGTATTATGACCAGCTGTCCAACATGGAAGCCTCCAGATACAATCTGGAAAAATAAAGTGATTATAATCCCATGGCTTACACAGGAGAGTATGCGGTGTGTTTTACTTCACAAACACGTAACGCTTTTCTCAAACTCCAATGGTCCTTTAAGCACTTGAGCAAAGTCATGTTAGAAATGATCTTTATTAATCGCCTTAGAGTCCAATGTCTTGGACGTTGCACAGTGTATGTTATTCCGTGTAACCGTAGGAAGTAGATGAGCCCACTCAAGGTGCAAATACACCATACAGCGAGGGGCACACCTGCTATATGGGAAATATTACTGATCAGTTTTAATGAAGTGCACTAACTGAATGGCACAGGAGAATTCCTCCGCCTCTGTTTATGGCATTCACTCGAGTACATTTACTGTTTGTCAGAAGTGCAAACTAGTGAACATATGAGGCTCTAAGACTCGCCATCTGTTAGTCTAAGGCTCTTGGATGGCGGTCAAACTGCTCTAAAAATAAAGCACATCCAACTGCAAGGACCAGAGAGCACCATTTGCATTCATTCGCCCGCTGGAAGGAAAATGGATATAGAAGTGTAGGTATATTTTAATTGTTTATTCTAAAGCTTTTACATACATTGGAAACCATCTAGATGATCCCTTCACTATATTCATTTTAAATCCGTACATGTCATGGACATTTTGTTGTACAGTCTCTATTGCAATGTACCAAGGAAGGGCAAAACTCATTGTTTGGCCCCAGGTATGATACCTGTCCCTCAGGTGTTCAGTTTTCCCTAAATACAGGAAATCCTATTGGCAAATGAAGCCTTTTTTTCTGCAGCCAGCTGATTACTTTCTTAGTTACAGGTCTTCTGAGACGAAGCTTCCTGCGCGACTTATAAATAACAAATTATACCTTATAATTAGTACATGAGGACAAAGATTTCATTGGAAATATTTATAGAGGTAGTATTTACAGTTTGTATACAAAAGTGTGTTTGTGTGCATGAATGGGAAAAAAAAATATATATATAATGTGTGTATGTTTGGTATTGGGAATTGTAGTATACAATACAAACCTCTAGTGAATATTATTATATGCTTGTTGCACACATTTTATATTAGAGATATGCTTGTTGCACACATTTTATATTAGAGATATTTGACGTCCGATGTGTACCAAAAGGCTGCCATTCTAGCTACTTATTAAGCTTCAGGACGGCCTTGTGCTTATCCCAGTCATGTAGGAATACTTATACTATAACTCTTTCTGTAAAGTAGTTCTCATATTACCTCTCTTTCACCTTCCTTTTTTTTCAAATCATTACCTTTCTAGATGATACTTCCCTCCTGAACCGTATTGTATCCTTTGCTATGTTTGGAGATTTCTATTCTATCACCACACTTCCCTCTCAGCAACACATATTAAGGTCATAAAGTCTTTTTTTGTATTTTTTTTTTGTATTTTAGACTATATACCATTTTAGTCACCCTACATTGAATCACATGTTCTAGCTTCCTACCTCACTCTCTCTCTCTCTCCATCTCTCTCTCTCTCTCTCTCTCTCTCCATCTCTCTCTCTCCATCTCTCTCTCTCCGTCTCTCTCTCTCCGTCTCTCTCTCTCTCTGTCTCTGTCTCTCTCTCTCTGTCTCTCTCTCTCTCTCTGTCTCTCTCTCTCTCTCTCCATCTCTCTCTCTCTCTCCATCTCTCTCCCTCTCTCTCCCTCTGTCTCTCTCTCCCTCTGTCTCTCTCTCCCTCTGTCTCTCTCTCCCTCTGTCTCTCTCTCCCTCTGTCTCTCTCTCCCTTTGTCTCTCTCTCCCTTTGTCTCTCTCTCCCTTTGTCTCTCTCTCTCTCCCTTTGTCTCTCTCTCTCTCCCTCTGTCTCTCTCGCCCTCTGTCTCTCTCGCCCTCTGTCTCTCTCGCCCTCTGTCTCTCTCTCTCGCCCTCTGTCTCTCTCTCTCGCCCTCTGTCTCTCTCTCTCTCTCTCTCTGTCTCTCGCCCTCTGTCTCTCTCTCTCTCTCTCGCCCTCTGTCTCTCTCTCTCTCTCTCGCCCTCTCTCTCTCTCTCGCCCTCTGTCTCTCTCTCTCTCGCCCTCTGTCTCTCTCTCTCTCGCCCTCTGTCTCTCTCTCTCCCTCTCTCCCTCTCTCTCTCCCTCACTCCCTCTCTCTCTCCCTCTCTCTCTCCATCTCTCCCTCTCTCTCTCCCTCTCTCCCTCTCTCTCTCCCTCTCTCCCTCTCTCTCTCCCTCTCTCCCTCTCTCTCTCCCTCTCTCCATCTCTCTCCCTCTCCCTCTCCATCTCTCCCTCTTCCTATATAAAGGTGTATTTCCTTTTGTCAGTCCAGTAGAGTCTATATAATGTAGCTGGGTTCCATACCTGCTCAGTGAATGTGTTCTCTCTGTATTGTTCAGGCGGGAGGGTTCCCATTGAGAGGTTCATTATCAGATTTAGACTCGCATGCTATTTCTCTATTGACCTGCCCGTTCCAATCAATGCAGCAGCCACACGGCCTCCAGATCCTGCTCCCTGAATGCAGACGGAGCGCCCCCCATCTAGTGCTGATTTTGCATTATCTTTTACATGACACTTACTAAATGAGTATGGATTTGTGTTGAAGGTACAAACCATTTGTGTTTTTATGTTATTACTCAACATAACCTCAGATAGCAGCCACTAGGACGAGCCAAGAACCTTAAGAAATTGTATTTGCAATAAGTAGAACCTTTCAAATCTTGCTACAATGTGGCAGAGGCTTATTGTAGAAAATGTCCAGAAAAATATACTATACTAAATATACTATATATTTATCGCGAGCAGTGTCGGTACTAGTGAATGGAGGGCTCCAATTTGAAGCCCCCTTACAAATTTTCTATCCACCTCTTGGGGGTCAATAAAAAACCCCAAATATATGTAAATGATCAGATCGCCTTTCTATAACAAATTATCTGCCATAATCCTCTAATAAATTAAGTTTCTTTGTTTACTGCCAATAGCAGATGGCCCATAACATGCTGCACCACAGTAGCTCCGCCATTGATGATGAGTCTTATATATTGAAAAGTACCATTCTAAGAATGGTCAAGTATTGCCTCCATAAATAAACCAGACTAAATCCAACAGACCAATAAGAAGTTACCAGAACATCAACGCCAATGGAAATTATCATTATTAATGATAGATTTTCCATTTTTTCAAAACGTAGAGTTAAACCATCATCTGTCACTCCAAAGGAGCCCAGTTTTTGGCATAAAACCATCCCTGAGCTGCACATGTATATGTAGAAAGGGTTAAATAGACATCAGAATATAATTATCCCCACTTTAGATGGCCTAATAATTTGTTAACAAATTAAAAAAAAATACATATAATAATTGTATACATTTTAAGGCTATTTTCTCAGGTGTGCCTTGCAAGATACCAAAAGGGCAGGAAATCTCATAGGAGAGGAGACTAATATTAGGAAACTGAACTGTGATGATTTCTGGCATTGAGGCGTTCTCATTGCACCCACTATACAGAGCTCAGATGTTGCTTTTTTTCAGTATTGTTTACTTTTAGCTTTTCCCAAAACTTATTTAAAAGCACCATTTGTTCCTATTGTCTGACCCCTGGTGGTCACTTGTGATAGGTGCAGGCATCTGATTGTTTAAATGGGGTCAGTGCTCCTCGGGAGACCAGGCCTCCGAATAGAAGGTTCATTAGTTAACTATTTCCTCAAGACAATTGTCATTAAGGAGATGTCGTTAGAGTGACAGAGTGTCATTTATCAACTTCTGTGGGTATTTAAGAGGTAGAAATGGAAACGTTTATATGGGAATTATTTTGTATTGTGTCAATAATAGATAGGAACATAGATTTGGTGGCAGATAAGTTAATCTAGTCACTAAAAGCTTGGCTTAAAGGGACAGGGGTAGAATATTTTCTTAGTATCAAAATGAAGGTTTTTGAAAAACGAAAAAACTCAGTAAGGTATTCTGAAATAAAGGAAGTTTTTCCTAACAAGTGTTGTCTTTTTTTTTGGATCATGTACAGTTTTAGTCCCCTACTGGGAATTGTCTTCCGATAGATGCAATATGTCTGGTATAATACAGTGGTCAGTGTTTGATATATATATAGCTGACCTTCAAGCCAATTACACAAATGTATCACTGCACCAATGGGAGACACTAATCCAGAGAGAAAAATGGCGGCTGGTATGACAAGGTTACATGTAAACAGATAAGAACGTGCATAAGCAACCCTCCAATTTGTAACCCCAAGTTGACCAAGTTGTTGATTTTTTTTTTTTGTTACTTTTTTCTCTGAATTTAAAATGACCATTAATGCTGCCTGTCCATGGAAAAGTTTCCATTCCTCTTTATACTACAGTATATTACAACACATTCTTGTGGTTAGATATTTTAGGTAGCGGTCGCCTTTCTGACTTTTGCTGGTCGGAAAATACGTTTATTTAATATCTGGCACAAGTAGCGACATAATCACAGTTATGGGAGAACTAAAATATGTAAATAAAAAGAAAGCTAAATATAAAACATGGGCAAGAAGCGAATTTCAGTGAGTTATTTTGGAAAAGATGTCATTCTTACGCGGCAACTTTGTGTCCGAATGTGCCATGTTTGTACTTGGAACGGAAATAGGACATGTATGTGTGGTTTAGGGCTTTAACACATCGGATGAGGACTATGGCCCAGTACTACGGACAGGGGGCAGGACAGATGGGCCAGTACAATCTTGGGTACGAGTTTTAAAAATGGACATTGTAGGGATGGAAATGGCACAGAGAAGGACAACAGAACTATTAAGGGGGGCGGGGGGCTAAGTTATGAAGAAAGACCTTATCAAGTGAATTTTATGTGCCAAGAGGTTTTCAACTGACATGAGGACATCCCTTGAGGTTAGAAGTAAAAAGATTCCATCTTAAAGAAAGAAAAGGGTTTTTCACAGTAAGGGTGATTAATCTGTGGAATCCTCTACCAAAGGAGGTTTTGACAACCGTTTTGGCAGATAATTTTCAAGAAGAGACTGGATATATTTTTCAGTAAAAAGCATATAAAAAGATATATTGTTTAACTAGAGAAAAAGGTTTAGTGATCCAGGGAGGAGGAATTGGTAGATGCCGAAAAAATGTAGTTTCTGGTTTCTTGAGAGGCCTAGATTAGCTGCACATAGAATGCTCTGCTAAGTATATTTGTCAGTGAGGGGGTTAATATAATTTTTATTTAGTGCAGTATTTAATTTTTTTCTGGTTAACTGAGAGTCTGCTGTATTACAAGGATCAGAGGAGAGGTGGGACTAATATACTTTTATTACCTCAATTACTATGTTACCATGTAGTCCGATTTTACCTGCTATCACATTATCTATCTATCTATCTATCTATCTATCTATCTATCTATCTATCTATCTATCTATCTATCTCTATCTATCTCTGTATTTGTATCTATCTATCAGTGTATCTATCAGTATATCTATCTACAAGTTTTCTTAAAAGCACAGGCCTTTTCCCAGAAAGCATGGCAGCAGTTTAAAATATCTTTATATTATAGACCCCTATATAATAATTTTGATTTTGAAACCATTGTCGTATAAAATAAATATAATTTCATGAAAACTATAAGCAAAACGCTTTGTCCGGGTCCAGCTTTGTGGGGTGTACAAGGCTGTAGCTGGATACAGGCCCCCTCCAGCAAAGCATTTCCTTAGTTAATTCTGTCTGCGGTTTAAGCAGCCTGATGGCCACCCTTCGCCTTCCTATACATAGCAGACACCTCTGGCACTGACACGCCGGCCCCAGATTGAGCATGTGTTGCTGTGGCGCGGTTTGGAATTCAGCTGGAGCTGCTCAGGCATTTCTAGAGTCGTAAACACACATCTCTGCCAATTCCTTTTCTCTTGGCAAAGGAACTCTCTCTCCAGTTGTTGTAGAGAACAAAGGATACAATACGGCAAACGGCCTGAAGGTGACAGATGATTTTTTTCTCTTCTATAGTTGCGGTCAGGATAATAATTTAAAAAAAAAATTAAAAAGTCCCCCAGGGTAGATTTTCTCCCCTGCGTTTGCTACTTATTTTTCGTCACCTCTCTGTGTGGATTGAAATCCTGGTGGCGACACAAGACTGGTACAAGGAAGGAAAATAAGACTGTGTGCGTGTCAGCATCCGCTACAAAGACTTGAGTCATATTGGCAGCTATTACTTTTTTTTTTTTCCCTTCCATTTTTTTTTGTAATAAATGAGAGGCTTTTATGTGGAGTTCTTCATAAATGGTACTGAGTAGGAGGGTATGGGCACGGATTCTTTTATTGCGCCCCTCATGCATTTCTCCTTTCTTCGTCTTTTTCAGAACCACACGTTGAGCCAGCACGCGCAGTGAGCCGATGGCACGACAGGACTTCGCTCTGCGAGAAGACTTGACGGAGGCACAGTGGGGAGGACCATTTGAACATTACATCCAATCAAAGTGTCATTTGCAACCCAGATGTAAAACTCTAATGATTCGGCCATGAGGCGCTGCTATTATAAGCAGCTGGATATGAATATTAATGGAAGAGATTAAAAGTATTTCATGCACAGTATTTTTATTGTCCTGCTTCTTACTAGTGTACTTTAGAGCTTCTGCTTCAGACTGAATTTATAGTGTTAGAATAATCAGTTCCAATGTTGTCTTTTGTTGCATCTTGTATTATATTGATAGTTCGAGGCCTGGAGTGTTTTTATTTTTATTTTCATTTTTCATTTTATTGATACATTTTTTTTAGTTGTGTGTTTTTGTGATGTGATGGTTTGGCAGCTGTCTAATTCCATTTATTTGTTGTTTTTTTTTTGTTTGTTTTTTTTTACTTAAAGAAAAATTAATGCTTTGATTGGATTTGTCAGTTCAGAGGACAGTCTAATGAATATAATCCGCAAAAGGATGGTCTGCTTTTATTAAATGTGACTTTATCTGATTTGCAATACGTACAAGTTCAATAAAGGGAATCCGTACAATCCTGAGAGTGTTGGCCGTTTTGTATGAGACGAAGAGACCGTTTTTCTTTATATAAATACTGTTTAGAGACGCACTCGGGTTAACAAGTTCTTTATGCAATGTGTTTACATCATTGGTTGTTCAGTACTAAATACTGGAATTTCTTTTATCTGAATTGTAAGAAAAATAAAAACAAAATGATTCATTTATTGCACTGCAGAATAATGCAGTATTCTGTCTACGTCTTGCATACACCTGCCATGCTAGAGAATATAAATCTTACAGTGTGGGGACAACCTTCTCACAGGTTAAGCGATTTTGTCAAATACTTGCAAAACTACATAGTAGTATGTACAGTATATATTTATAAATAAAACCATAAGCTTCTGATAGAGACCCAGATTGTTTAAAAAGTGCAGGATGTTTGGGGAAATAGTGCTCTGCCAAACATTGGGCAAATTTCACCAGGGCATGTAAAGTGGATCACTACAGGCGGGGCGGGGGGTTATTTTTGTGTGGGAAATTTCCATTTCAGCCATAGGTAGTCAAAGCTCCACCATTGTTACAGGAGAAAATAAATATCCAGCACCAGGGGCAGGGTAAAGGGGAGGAGACAGTACATGGAACAGCAGGGACAGTCTGGGTGAACATGGGGAAGCAACAGCTAGCCAGGCCAATTTTGGAGGAGCAGATGCTAGCCAGGGCAAACCTAGAGGAGCGGCAGCTAGCCAGGCCGAGCTTGGAGGAGTAGCTGCTAGCCAGGGCGAGCCTAGAGGAGCGTCAGCTATCCAGGCCGAGGTTGGAGGAGCGTCGGCTAACCAGGCCGAGCTCGGAGGAGCGGCAGCTGTCCAGGCCGAGCTCGGAGGAGCGGCAGCTGTCCAGGCCGAGCTCGGAGGAGCGGCAGCTGTCCAGGCCGAGCTCGGAGGAGCGGCAGCTGTCCAGGCCGAGCTCGGAGGAGCGGCAGCTGTCCAGGCCGAGCTCGGAGGAGCGGCAGCTGTCCAGGCCGAGCTCGGAGGAGCTGCAGCTGTCCAGGCCGAGCTCGGAGGAGCTGCAGCTGTCCAGGCCGAGCTCGGAGGAGCTGCAGCTGTCCAGGCCGAGCTCGGAGGAGCGGCAGCTGTCCAGGCCGAGCTCGGAGGAGCGGCAGCTGTCCAGGCCGAGCTCGGAGGAGCGGCAGCTAGCCAGGGCAAGCTACGAGACAGATAATCAGGTCTAGCTTGGAGGATGCAGCACCTAGACAGGGCGAGCTTGGAGGAGCAGCTGCTATCCAGGTAGAGCTGGGAGAATGTGTCACCTTGTCAGGGCAAGCTGCGAGACAGATAATCAGGGCGAGCTTGGTGGAGTTGCAGCTAGCCAGGGCGAGCTTGGAGGATGCAGCACCTAGCCAGGACGAGCTTGGCGAAGTTGAAACTAGGCAGGGAAGAGCTTGGGGGAGTTGCATCTAACCAAGGTGAGGTTGGCGGAGTTGCAGCTTGCCATCCAGGGCAAAGCAAGAGAGGCAACCAGACAAAAGGAAGAAGAGGGACTGCTAGTTAATGCAAGGGAGGCAGCTGAGCAAGGCACATTAAACAAACTGGGATAGAAGCAAGTACATAAAGGTTTTATCTTCGTATGATGACCAAAGAACACAGGGTTGCCATATATATCTTTATAGTCTTATCATTGCTTTACGGTTTTCTTGGCTTATGTACTGCTAGAGGGTATCTTGACCCATATAACAGGAGCACCACCCCTTTCAGACCTGTAACAGCGCCATTGTTATTTCTGACCTGACTTTAATACTGCCTGATACTATACCCCGATGCAGATTTCTAGCCTAGGAAGTCTCTGCTGTGCGACACGAATACAGAACAAATGACTCACGCATGTGTATGTTTCCACTTGCACATGTCAAGGTGATTGCACAGGGAGCTGTTGTACACCGGAAGATGTTTCCGTGGTTCTTATTATGACGTGCAATGTTTCTTTATGAAATACGAGACTTGAACAGATAAAATGTGTACCCTTAATTTATACATATAATGCTCCATATGTTACACTACAAACAAACATGCAGTTTGTTCTCTGGAAATGACACACAGATGATGTGTATGTATATTTTATATTTGTTCAATGTTTCTTTCATTCCCATTGTGTTTGACGGCGAAATATGTTATTGCTGTAAAAATAACTGTTTATCATAAGAATAAAAAAAAACATTTTCTATGAAATTCAGATGTCATTTAATTCTGCCATTAAAGGTCTACTGTGTTTGGGGGGAAAACTCAAGTTTCTGGACTATATAACAAACGAACATTAGGAACCATGCAGTTATGAGCATACAAGCATTTTTAGGAGATATTCTCATTTTAATATATTTAGCTCCATATGATTGCTTGGACCCTGAGGGGCAGGGTTATCCTATTGTTGTTCAGTCCTTCAGTCGTGTCCAATTATCCGTGCCCATATGAATGCACTCACACCCACAATCTACAGTACAACACACAGACCCCTCCACTTTACTGAACCAATTGCTTTCAATTGTATTTGTCACCCTCTTGTATCACACCTAAACCCTTAGATTGTAAGTTTGCGAGTTTTCAATCTTGTGTCAGGCCTTGGAAACAAGCTCTATGTACATTTGATTTTATGCTCGAAAACAGGGCCCTCCATTCTTTACAAGGTGTTTAATTTGTTTTCTGCTATGTACTCAACCCCTGTACAGCGCTACGGAATATGTTGGCGCGATATAAATAAAGATAATAATAATAATAATAATGCAGCACACCGGGCACATCTATTCGTGTGGTTGTCCTAATCCATACAGTTTTCCTGGCAATGATACTGGGGTGGGTTGACAGTTCCTTCTCCAGTGGACCACAATTTGACTAACCTCTCTGCTATGATCTGCCGATCTTAGGTGAATATATGTTATAGCTCACAGCTTCATTGAGGTACGCAAGCCCCTTCAGCACGACAAGGTAGCTATCCAGAAGGGTTGTCCTACTGTGAATGTAATCCTATTAAGTGCATGCCACAATATGGATGCAGCCTTACATTCATCCAAGGTGACTAATCCTGTAAAGAACAAAAAATAATCTGCCTTCACTAAAAGAAAATTTAATATATTAGTTAAAAAATTACAGGCTGTATTTATTCCTTCGTAACATTTTCTAAAGATATTAAGTACAATTGTCCGAAAGAGCCTACCATAAATATGACTCTTTAGTGGTTATATATACGGTACATATATATATATTTATATATATATATTTATTTATATAATTATTTTGCATTGTTTACGGCTCTCCGTGACCTCATGTACCGTATCTTTATGTCCATGATCATGCTGATCCACTTGGTTTTCATGGCAGAGATACTGGAGTGGGTTGACAGTTCCTTCTCCAGTGGGCCACAGCCTACTTGCGTTATTCTCTATGGAAGTATTAGACTGGTGTGTGTAATATATTAGTGTGTGTAATATATTTGTTGTTGTTTTTGTCGTTCAGTCATCCACTTGGTTTTCATGGCAGAGATACTGGAGTGGGTTGACAGTTCCTTCTCCAGTGGGCCACAGCCTACTTGCGTTATTCTCTATGGAAGTATTAGACTGGTGTGTGTAATATATTAGTGTGTGTAATATATTTGTTGTTGTTTTTGTCGTTCAGTCATCCACTTGGTTTTCATGGCAGAGATACTGGACCGAGTTGCCAGTTCCTTCTCCAGTGGGCCACAGCTCCTGGTATTTGTAGGTGGTCTACCATCCAACTACTGATCAGGCCCAACACTCCTTGGCTTCAGAGTGGTGTGACCTCTTGGTTCCCGTACTAGTATAGAACCCAGGTCATACTGGTGAAAGCACCGAATCCAAACCACGGGACCACCAGGGAACCCGGTCCTGTATTAAACGGCTAATTCAATAAAACCTATTGCAAAATATTATATGCATTACAAGAAAGTACTGCACTACAGGCACTTAACAAACATATTTATTTAGCATTCAGATTTTGTGTGACAACCTACATTTGCAACAACATCAGCACAAACTCTTAGAGTGTCTTGTGTACCAAATTATACAGATTTATGGAGAAATAAATTATCCCAAATCATAATTTCTCAGTGGGTAGGTCTTGAAGGTGCTGCAAAGCTGCATTACTAAATTATTAAAAGGGTATTAAACTTTTGCAGTACTTTGTCTTGCATGTTTAGTATGAAAAACATGTGAGTTGCTTATCCTGTTTTGCAAACTTGTCTACCATGCCTTGTTATGGTAGGTTTCTGTATAAGTGATGGGGTTGCCATGTGTGTCATTCAGCCATTTCCGACTTTCCGTGACCTCAACACACCATGTTGATGCACTTTGTATTCACGGCAGAAATATTGGAGTGGATTGTCAGTTCCTTCTCCAGTGGACCGCAGCACACCGCTCCTGGTATTCCTGCTTGGTTTTATGCCTGTGTGACCTCTTGGTTCCCTGACTGGAATCGAACCTGGGTCACAGCAGTGAAAGCACTGAATTTTAACCACTGGACCCCCAGGGAAGCACCTTTATCTCCAAAACTATCAGCTTGAGATGTAATTGTTCCAAGACTTGAAAAAAAAACTCATTTAGAGAACATGATCCATCAGTCTTAAGCCTGATACAAGTTCAAGTCAAGCAGAAGAAACCCTCATGGACCTAGAATAGGACTGGGCAAGTTTGGACCTGGAGGGCCACACACATGCCTGGATTTGATGCTATCCCTGCTGCGCACCGGCAAGTCAATCACTTCAGTCATCCTGATTGACTCACCTGTGCACAGAAAATATGTCTTCAAAGCCAGGCTTGTATGTGGCCCTCCAGGACCCTGCTTGTGCACCCGTGATCTAGAAACATCTCCATTTTTGAAAAGTTTATGAGCTTGTTTGGAATAATCTAAGTGGATGCTAGTTCCCTGGTGGTCCAGTGGTTAGGATTTGGTGCTTTCACCACTGCGACCTGGGTTCGATTACAGTAAAAGAATCACCCTGAAGCCATGCAGGGTTGGGCCTGGTCAGTACTTGGATAGGAGACAACTTAGGAATACCATAAGTTGTATGCTGTGGCTAATTGGAGGTGTAATTCTGCTCAAATCGGAATGGAACTTTGGATTTAATTACATTTCATACTGGATGACTATTTTTTACACTACTTCTCCAGAAGCCTTTGTTATCATGTCTTTAAAAAATGTTAAATAGGTAGAATCCCCAGCTGCTGAGTCCACTAATCAAACTGTGATCTATCGCCCGCCTGGATCACCCTCTCAATTTCTGGACAACTTTGCCGCCTGGCTCCCTCACTTTCTCTCCTCCAATATACCTTCACTCATTCTTGGTGATTTCAACATAGTCACTGACACACCCACCTCCCCAACAACTGCAAAATGACTTGCACTTACCTCTTCCCTTGGCCTCTCACAATGGACAGATTCCGCAACTCACAGTGGTGGGCACTCCATTGACCTTATTTTTACTAATCTCTGCACTATCTCCAACCTTGACATCTCCTCACTTCCCCTATTTGACCACCACCTGCTAACTTGCAACCTCCCCTCATCTTCCGCTCACCACCCTTCTTCAAATCCTGCCTCCAGAACACGCAGAAACCTACAAGCATTCAACCCACAACAGTTTTCAAATGTACTAAAACCCCTTCTCAGCCCCCTCACCACCCTTGCCTGCCCTGAAATCGCCACTTCACAATACAACACTACTCTAACCTCCACCCTTGACTCTCATGCTCCCATAATCACAAGCAAACACCCTCGCTCTCATCCACAACCATGGCACACTACACAAACACTCTTATCTACAGAGATGCTCACGCACTGAAGAACGACTATGGAGGAAATCTCGCACTTCAGCAGACTTTCTCCACTACAAGTTTACCTTGCGCTCCTACTTCTCTGCCCTCAATCTTGCCAAACAACACTTTCTTATCACTAATATCAAACCTGTCCTCCAAACGTTTATTTGCAACATTCAACACCCTCCTCTGCTCACCCCCACCTCCTGCCCCTTCCTCTCTCACTGCTGATGACTTTGCCAGCCATTTTAAAAATAAAATCGAAACCATCCGAAATGAGCTCTCTTTTCAGCTTGGCCCTATCCCACCATCCTCTCCACAAACCAACAACACCTAGCCTTTCCCCAATCCCTCCTCCACTATGGCCTCCTTTGACCCTGTTACCGAGGATGAAGTATCTACTTTACTATCAACCTCTCACCTTACAACATGTCCTTATGATCCTATTCCATCACAGCTAATCCCTCCCCTATCCATCACACTTATCCCAGCTCTCACACATCTTTTCATCATCTCCCTAAACACTGGCAGGTTTCCATCCTCTTTAAAACATGCCACAATTACAACCATTCTCCAGAAGCCCTCATCTGACCCAGCTTCTGCCTCCAACTACCGCCCTATCTCACTACTTCCCCTGGCTTCTAAACTGCTTGAGCGGCTTGTTTACAATCACCTCACTCAATTTATTTCCTCCAATTCCCTTCTTGACCCCTTCCAATCTGGTTTCCGTGCCCAACACTCTACAGAAACAGCCCTCACAAAAGTTACCAATGACTTGCTAACTGCCAAATCAAAGGGTCATACTCTATTCTAATTCTCCTGGATCTCTCTGCTGCCTTCGACACAGTTGACCACCCTCTTCTAATCCAAACTCTCCGCTCTTTTGGCATCCAGGACACAGCTCTTTTATGGTTCACATCCTATCTTAAAGATCGTACATTTAGTGTCTCCTTCTCCGGCACCTCTTTTTCACCTCTCCCTCTGTCTGTTGGCGTTCCCCAAGGTTGTGTCCCCCTCCTCTTCTCCATCTACACCTCCTCCCTTGGCCCCCTCTAAAATTCTTTGGATTTCAGTATCATCTCTATGCAGATGATACTCAAATCTACCTCTCTGCACCCGATCTATCCCCCTCTCTTTTAGCTCAAGTTTCCAACTACCTCTATAGCATATCCTCCTGGATGTCTACCCGTCAACTCAAACTCAACATGTCTATGACTGAACTCCTAATCTTTCCACCCTCTACTACAGCTTCCACTCCTCAAATATCTCTCACTGTTGACAACACCATCATCACTCCCACCTCCCAGGTCCGTTGTCTCGGGGATCTACTGGATCCCGTCCTCTCTTTTATTCCTCACATCCAATCGATAACAAAATCTTGTTAGTTTCACCTAAAAAACATCTCCAAAATTCGTCATTATCTTACACAAGACACAGCTAAAATTCTAATACACTCTCTCATCATATCTCACCTTAACTACTACAACTCTCTCCTTGCTGGTCTACCCACCTCTCGTCTGTCTCCCCTCCAATCCATAATGAACGCCTCCGCTAGACTCATCTTCAATACCAAACGCTCAGTGTCGGCAGCTCCTCTCTGTCAATCACTCCACTGGCTTCCCATAGCTTCCCGAATCACATTTACAATCATGACCCTAACACATAAAGCCCTCAACAACAGTGCACACCCTTTTATCTCTGCTCTTGTTTCAAAATACTCTCCCAACCGCAACCCCTTCCTTCTTTCCTCCTCTCTCATGACCTCCTCTTACTCCCGTCTTCAAGACTTTTCTTGTGCTGCCCCTACTATTTGGAACTCCTTGCCTCGCTCCATAAGATAATCTTCCTGCCTCAAAACCTTTAAAAAATTACTCAAAACACACCTGTTTAAAAAATCTTATCACCTTCAGCCTTAATATGCACAACTGCACACTCCACAGCTTAATAACACTCTTACCCACAATCTACAGTACAACACACAGACACCTCCAATTAACTAAACAAATTGCATTCACACCGCCATCTTGCATTTGTCACCCTCTTGTATCATACCTAAACCCTTAGATTGTAAGTTTGCGAGTTTTCAATCTTGTGTCAGTGCCTTGGAAACAAGCACTATGTACATTTGATTTTATGCTAAAAAAAAACCTCCATTCTTTACAAGGTGTTAAGTTTGTTTTTTGCCATATACTAAACCCCTGTACAGCGCTACGGAATATGTTGGCGCGATATAAATAAAGATAATAATAATAATAATAGCACATCTATGTAAAGAGAAGCATTTTGAAAAACATTCTGTTTCAAAAAATCGAAGTCCTACACAAAATCAATGCTTGCAACAGCCTGCTTCTGGGTAGGTGTCAAATACCAAGCGTTCCAATGATATAACAAACTCTTTGTCCTCTCCCATCCTCTCCACTGATTGATGTTGTTGTTTAGTCGTTCAATCATGTCCAACTATCGTTGACCCTGTGGGCCGTAGCACGCTAGGAGCAATTATGTCTCTGGTTACATAGTAATTGAGGTTGAAAAAATAATTTTAGTCCATCAAGTTCCTCTGATCTGCAATATGCAGATTAGTTGTTAATTGGTTGTACTTATCTGTATCTTTCCAGTGGACCAAGATCTGTCTGAACTCTATGCTATGACCTGCCCATCTTGGGCATATTGTGTCTGGATGTGTAAATCCATAAGGTTTTCATGGCAAAGATACTGGAGTGGGTTGCCATTTGCTTCTCCAGGAGACCGTCTGACCTCTCTGCTTTTGCCTGCCCATGTTTGGTGACCCTACATGGTATGGCCCATAGCTTCATTGACGCACACAAGCCCCTTCACCACGACAATGTAGCGATCCAGAAAGATAAGGTAGCCAAATCATGTAGAGCTTCTCTAGTAGGCCTTTATGATCATGGCTGGCACAGCCAGAGTGTTTGGGACTTTCATAACAGGCTATCCTACAACCTGTATTATTTTGTCTGTTAGTATCCCTTTAAAGCCATGCCGTCAGCTCTGCTAAACAAGACATGCTCCCCCTCTGCTCTGTGTACAGCTGATTTTAGTAGAAATGTGCAGTGCAGCATCAGGAGGCCTTGCTCATCTCTGTGAATAATTTGTGCCAGCTCTAGGGAGAAGAATCAGTTGGCCAGTTCTGTGATTCAGATCCAGTCCCCAGGCTGCCTTTTTTTCTAGTTCACTGGTGCCAGACTTTAAAGTAAAACGGAGCCATTTTAATATTCAACACAGGCTTTACTATTGTTATATGCAGAGCGATGGTCTGACCTGAAGTCTGCACATACAGAAAATAAAATCACCTTTTATACTGGACATATGGCTCGTAAATAAATATACTCAATAATACTATTTCTTTGGGGTGAAAGCATCAGGATATTGCTAATGTTAGTGCACGTAGAACCAGTGAGCCTTCTTCAGCACTTTATATTAGCGTTCGCAACAACCCGCTTTCTGAGAACTATATATGTGACTAGCGAATTGCCCGTCAAAAAATTATGGCAATAAGATTGTAAGGCAGGTAATGTTGTTTAGGTGCAAAATTAATTTTGTTGGTGTTTTAAGATCCTTGCGAGGCTCTTGGTTGTTTGTGTGCTATGAGCAGCGTTGGTGTTTTTTTTTGTTATGGCAATGAATAATTAAGAAAATAAGAAATTAATATACTTTACCTATTCTGAAGTAATATATGCAGGAAGCATTGTGTTGAAGAGCTGGCAATCTGTTTTCATGTTGCTGCATCATCAGTGCTGTGGAGCTGCTGTGTAAGCGTCATGAATGTGTGCAGTGTGTAGTGTAATAGTGTGCGTGCGCCAGGCAAATCCGTTAGCGTAGCTGTGTACTTCCGGATTGTATAAGTTATTGTTCTAAAATGGCGCCTAATGTGAGGTATGCGGTTGTGGCTGATTTAGCGTCCTTCGTTTTGGATGTCGTCCGACTTTTTCGGAATATCCATAGGTGTTTGGTGGTGTTTTGCGTGTTTAGGGACCTTTAGCCTCGTTTTCGTTTTGTTCGGCGGAAGTTTTCAGTTAAATGGAGGAGTAACTTCACTTGCAGAGGTTCTGGGTGCCCCCCCCCCCTTGCTGTGGGTAAGCTTCTTATGTGTTTGTTGTGTGTATTTATTGTGTTTGTAATGTTTTTGGGGTCGCGCGGGTTACGTCCTTGTTTTTGGATCTTGTACGTCTTTTTCGGGAAATCCGTTGGTGTTTCGCATCTTTAGACTGCTGTAGCCTCATTTTCGTTTTTTTCAGCGCTTATTTTTTCTCTCGCTTAGGGGATTTTTGGGGGTCTAAACGCTTTTAGTTGGAGTTAAATTGAGGTGTAACTTCATTTTGCGAGGTCCTGGGTGCCCCCCCTTGCTGAAGGTAAGCTTTTTACGTATTTGTTGTGTGTATTTATTGTGTTTTTCATGTGAGCGGGTTTCGAACATTTTTTGCAAGGTCGTAATGGGTCGTAACGTGTCTCGTATTTTGCTTTCGTAACTACGTAAATTTTGCGAGGGCCGCAGTTGCTGGCAAGGAGCGCCTTCGGCTGCGCGCGCCCTCAAGTGTTAGCAACAGCCAGCATGCTCACAACAATATATATGACTGGCGACTTTCTCGTCAAAAAATGACGGTCAATAAAAGAAAGTGTTGAAATGCTGTTTGTCACACAATGTGAGTGTACTGTGTGCGTCAAGTAACTAAATTCCTCAAAAAGCAGAAATCTACATTACATAAAATAAGAAAAACTAAAATCACCAAAAATAAAAAAAAGTACATTACAGAACAAAAAAAAAAACTAAGTCACAAAAAATAAAAAAAGGAACATTACAGAAAATAACAAAATACATTACAACCCCCCCTCACTACAAAATGTTTAAAAAAATTACACACCTGAAAATGACATACAAATAATACAATACAACACAATTAAATAAAATACAATACAACACAATTAAATAAAATACAACACAATTCAATTAAATACAATACACCACTATCTAATATACATGCCACTATCTAATATACATGCCACTATAAAATGTAATATACATCCCACTAATATACAATACTATCTAATAATACATCCCCCTATCTATCTAATATACAATACATTCTATCTATTTATATATAGCTACCCTAATTGTAAGCTACAATAAAATAATTAAGACCACTTACCTTTGAGATGTTTCTTCAGATCAGCAACCTACGGTAAAAAAGATTAAAAAATTAATACAACACGTTTACATGAAATACCTAAACATTCTAAATATTCTAAATATTATTCTCACCTTTCCAGCATGTCCCGTTCCAGCATGTCACGTCCTCCTTGTTGCGTCGTCCATCTTTGCGTCTTGTCCAGCGATACTCCTGTAAAAAAAAACATTACATTAGTAAACATAAACCAAATTTAAATAAACACAATCTACATTATACTTACCTTTCCGCAATGTCTCTGGCCTCCTCGTCTTCTCCGGAAGCATCCGCGCATGAAAAAAAAAAAAAAAAAGCAACACACATCCGCCCTGGCGGATGTCTCTGATGCTAATGACCTTCCTATGGAGTGTTCCAGAATAAAATTGGCAATGGTGGCTTCTGATTGGCTGAAAAGGCTGTCTATCAAATTCAGCCAATGAGGAGACCCCATTTGTGAACCAATGACAAAAATATACACCCCAAAATACAACGGTGATTGGATAACACACCTGTCAATCTTTATTTGAACCAATCCTAAGGCTTTATTGCCATCAGCCAATCACAATGGAATATACCCCCACGTACTGATTGGTGAAGACATCTGCGCCTTCCCATTGGCTGTAATATTGATTGATATTAACAGTAGCCAATGAGAATGCGCAAATCCTTCACCAATCAGTATGTGAGGGTTTATTCCATTGTGATTGGCTATTGTCAGTGCAACCAATCAGAATGCGCAGAGGCTCCAACCAATCACCCTGTGGGGGTGTATTCCATTGTGATTGGCTAAAGGCATCTGCGCCTTGTGATTGGTTTAAATAAAGATTGACAGGTGCATTATCCAATCAGAGTGGGATTTTAAGGTGTATCCGTTTGGGATTGGTTCACACATTGGCGCCTCCTGATTGGGTGAATTTGATAGACAGCGTTTTCAACCAATCAGAAGGCGCCATTGCTTATTTTCTTCCGGAAAAGTTTCCTGGAGCCTCTTTAGCGTCGGGGATGTCCGGGAGTGCGGATGTAAGTATATATATATATTTTTACAGGGCGTGGCAGAAGAGGATCCGGAGGAGGCCGGAGTCATCGCGGGGAGGTAAGTAGAATGTAGATTATGTTTCTTTTATTTTGATGTATCTGTATTTTAATGTTGTGTTTTTTTTAACAGGTGCCGCGCCGGAGAAGGATTCAAAGAATAAGGAGGGGACATGCCGGAAAGGTGAGTAGAATATTTAGAATGTATAGAATGTTTATTTTAGAACTGTAAACATGTTGCACTTATTTTATTTTATTTTTTCGTAGGTGGCTGATCTCAGTGGACATCTGCAAAGGTAAGTGGTCTTAATTATTTTATTTTAGCTTAGACTTAGATTAGTTAATATATAGATAGCATTTATTGTATGTTAGCTAGGGGTATGCGTTTTATATACATAGCATAGGATGTATTGTAGATAGATTGTGGTATTTATTTAGATAGATTGGGGATGTATTATTATATAGATAGCATGTATATTAGATTATGCTATTTATTTAGATAGATTGGGGATGTACTATTATATAGATAGGATGTATATTAGATTATGTTATTTATTTAGATAGATTGTGGATGTATTATTATATAGATCGCATGTATATTAGATTATGCTATTTATTTAGATAGATTGTGTGATGTATATTAGATAGGGGTGTCTTGTATTGTAATTGTATGTATTTGTATTGTATGTATTTCCTTTTTAGGTGTGTATTTTTTTTTTCTGTAGTGAGGGGGGGGGTGTAATGTTTTTTTGTTATTTTCTGTAATGTTCCTTTTTTTATTTTTTGTGACTTAGATTTTTTTATTTTGTGTAATGTAGTTTATTTTTTTTGGGAGTTAGGTTTTTTATTTCATGTAATGTAACATTATTTTTTTTTGTGACTTTAGGCTTTTTGATTTTCTGTAATTAGAGTGGTGGGGGTTAATAGGGGGTAGGTAGTGTAGATGTTAATAGGTTAGTGTAGAGGGTGTTTAGTTGATCTTTAATGTTTTATTGGGGGTGGTATAGTGCAGTATAGTGTTTATACTTAGTGTCATGATGGTCCTTGAGGACCATCATGGCACTTATGTGGTTAATGTAGTGTTGTAACAGGCCCATAATGGTGTTTATATACCCTTATGGGACTGATGGGGTTAAATAAGGCTTATGGGGGTCTGTATTGACCCCCATGAGTGACAGAGTTAATGAAGGGCTTATGGGGGTCTGTATTGACCCCCATGAGTGACAGGCTTAATGAAGGGCTTATGGGGGTCTCTATTGACCCCCATGAGTGACAGGGTTAATGATGGGTTTATGGGGGTCTGTATTGACCCCCATGAATGACAGGGTTAATGAAGGGCTTATGGGGGTCTATATTGACCCCCATGAGTGACAGGGTTAATGAGGGTTTTATGGGGGTCTGTATTGACCCCCATGATTGACAGGGTGACAGTGTATATTTTTTTTCTTTTACAACGGGTCCTTTAAGGACCTTTACGGTCCTTTAAGGACCTGTAACGCGTGAATTTTGAATTTTGATTGCAGCGGGGGTCGCTCGGAGCTTATCTCGGATCCCCTGCGGTTAATCTGGTTTCCGAGCTTATCTCGGATCCCTTCTTGGGTAAAGTTGTAGGTGGCTGGCGGTCCTGGGTCTTTGAGCCTTGTTTTCATTTTTTTCGGCGGCCATTTTCTTTCTCGATTAGGGGATTTTCGTGTGTCTGAACTCGGGAATTTGGACTTCAATGGAGGTGTAACTTCACTTTCAGAGGTCCTGGGTGCCCCCCCTTGCTATGGGTAAGCTTTTTATGTTGTTTTTGTGAGTATTTAGTGTGTTTTGACTGTTTTTAGGTGCGAGCAGTTCCGCCATTTTTCGTGCGTGTGGGTGTTTGTTACGTTAAGTTTGGTTCTGAGGTTAATGCAGGTTTCCGAGGTGAGCCTCGTTTTCGTTTTTTTTCGGCGGCCATTTTTTCTCTCGCTTAGGGGATTTTCGTGTGTTTGAACTAGGGAATTTGGACTTAAATTTGAGGTGTAACTTCACTTTCAGAGGTCCTGGGTGCCCCCCCTTGCTATGGGTAAGCTTTTTATGTACTTTGTGTGAGTATTTGGTGTGTTTTCACTGTTTTTAGTTGCTTGCGGGTCGGCCGTTATAGTCGGATTCTTAGTGCGTGTGGGTGTTTGTGCGGCGCTCATTGCCTCATTCCCTAAGTGCTTTGCGAGGACCCGTATTTGCGGAGACGTTAGGATGCTCCACCACCGCAAATGCGGCCTTTGCGGAAGCGAGGGCCTCAGTTGCAAAACAAGACTAAAATAATAATGCAGAGTGATGGTCTAATCTGAAGTCTGCAAGTACATAAGATAATATATATATAAATTGTTGTTCAGTCATGTCCAACTGGAAGCATCAGAATATTGCTAACATTAGTACCAGAACCAGTGAGTCAGACATTCTTCAGAGCGATAGATAGAAATACAGAGACAGATAGATATATACAGTGCCTGGCAAAAGTATTCACCCCCCCTTGGCATGTTTCGTGTTTTGTTGCCTCACAACCTGGAATTAACATGGATTGTTTGAGGATTTGCATAATTTGCGAACATGCCCACAACTGTGAAGATGTTTTTTTTTTTTTTTTTTATTGTGAAGCAAACCACAAATAGGACAAAATAACAGAACAAGTCAATGTGCATAACTATTCACCCCCCTAAAGGCAATACTTGCGGAAATCACAGCTCCAAGTCGCTTTGGATAAGTCTCTATGAGCTTGCCACATCTTACCTCTGGGATTTTTGCCCCTTCCTCCTTGCAAAACTGCTCCAGCTCCTTCAAGTTGGATTGTTTGCTCTTGTGAACAGCAATCTTTAAGTCTGACCACAGATTTTCTATTGGATTGAGGTCTGGACTGTGACTCGGCCATCCCAACACATTTATATGTCCCCCCTTAAACCCCCCAAGTGTTGCTTTAGCAGCGTGTTTGGGGTCATTGTCCTGCTGGAAGGTGAACATCCGTCCTGGCCTCAAATCACGCACAGAGTGGTACCGGTTTTGCTCAGGAATATCCCTGTATTTAGCACCATCCATCTTTCCCTCAACTCTGACCAGTTTCCCAGTCCTGGCTGCTGAAAAACATCCCCACAGCATGATGCTGCCACCACCATGTTTCACTGTGGGGATGGTGTTCTTTGGGTGATGTGATGTTTTGGGTTTGCGCCAGACATAGCGTTTTCTTTGATGGCTGAAAAGTTCAATTTCAGTCTCATCAGACCAGAGCACCTTCCTCCATACATTTTGGGAGTCTCCCATATGCCTTTTAGCAAACTCAAAACGTGCCATTTCGTCTTTTGCTGAAAGTAATGGCTTTCTTCTGGCCACTCTGCCATAAAGCCCAACTCTATGGAGCGTACGGCTTCTTGTCGTCCTATGTACAGATACTCCAGTCCCTGCTGTGGATCTCTGCAGCTCCTCCAGGGTTACCTTAGGTCTCAGTGCTGCCTCTCTGATAAATGACCTCCTTGCCCGGTCCGTGAGTTTTGGTGGGCGGCCGTCTCTTGGCAGGTTTGCTGTTGTGCCATGTTCTTTCCATTTGGTTATTATAGATTTGATGGTGTTCCTGGGGATCATCAAAGATTTGGATATTTTTTTATAACCTAACCCTGACTTGTACTTCTCAACAACATTGTCCCTTACTTGTTTGGAGAGTTCCTTGGACTTCATGGCAGTGTTTGGTTAGTGGTGCCTCTTGCTTAGGTGTTGCAGCCTCTGGGGCCTTTCAAAAAAGGTGTGTATATGTAATGACAGATCATGTGACACTTAGATTGCACACAGGTGGACATCATTTCACTAATTATGTGACTTCTGAAGGTTATTGGTTGCACCAGAGCTTTTTATGGGCTTCATAACAAAGGGGGTGAATACATACGCACATGCCAATTTTCTGTTTTCAATTTCTAAAAAATAGTTTTATGTATATATTTTTCTCATTTCACTTCACCAACTTAGACTATTGTGTTCTGCTCCATCACATAGAATTCAGATTAACAAAACATTGAACTTAAGGCTATAATGTAACAAAATAGGTAAAAAGTCAAGGGGGTGAATACTTTTTCCAGGTACTGTAGATAGATAGGTAGAAATACAGAGATAGATAGATTGATAGATAGATAGATAGATAGATAGATAGATAGATAGATAGATAGAAAGATAGATAGATAGATAGATAGATAGATAGATAGATAGATAGAAAGAAAGAAAGATAGATAGATAGATAGATAGATAGAAATAGATAGATAGATAGATAGATAGATAGAAATAGATAGATAGATAGATAGATATATACAGAGATAGATAGATAGATAGATAGATAGATAGATAGAAATAGATAGATAGATAGATAGATAGATAGATACAGAGATAGATAGATAGATAGATATAAATACAGAGATAGATAGATAGATATAAATACAGAGATAGATAGATAGATAGATAGATAGATAGATAGATAGATAGATAGATAGATAGAAATACTTAGATAGATAGAAATAGATAGATAGATAGATAGATAGATAGATAGATAGATAGATAGATAGATAGATAGATACAGAGATAGATAGATAGATATAAATACAGAGATAGATAGATAGATATAAATACAGAGATAGATAGATAGATAGAAATACAGATAGATAGATAGATAGAAATACAGAGATAGATAGATAGATAGATAGATAGATAGATAGATAGATAGAAATACAGAGATAGATAGATAGAAATACAGAGATAGATAGATAGAAATACAGATAGATAGATAGAAATACAGATAGATAGATAGAAATACAGAGATAGATAGATAGAAATACAGAGATAGATAGGTAGATAGAAATACAGAGATAGATAGATAGAAATACAGAGATAGATAGATTGATTCTCTGGAACTCCTTGCCTTGCTTCACCAGACTATCCTCCTGCCTTAAATCCTTCAAAACTTCAATAAAAACGCACCTCTTTAAAGACATGTAGATAGATAGATAGAGATATAGATAGATAGATTCTAAGATTCTAAGCTCAAAACAGGGCTCTTCAACTTTTGAATTTTGTTAAACGTGTATTTCCCTTGTTCTTATCCCCTGTACAGCGCTACGGAATATGTTGGCGCGATACAAATAAAAGATAATAATAATAATAGATAGATAGATCGATAGATAGATAGATAGGAATACATAGATCGCTTTTGTATCTATGACACGGTTCATCCACTTGCAAAAATAAATACTCTTTATAAAAAATGTCTTTAAAGGACTACTGTAGTATTGAAAACCCATCATATTCTTGTGTGTAACAATCAACACTATGCAAAAAATAATAATAAAAGCAGATCTCACAAATCCCTCTCTGCTTCCCCTACTACCAGATAAAAGACCTCATCTCTCCATCTCTTGTGCCTTCAGTCTTTCCCAGCATCAGAATCTTATCTAGGGAATCTTGACGCCAAAATATTTGAGCTTCAGCCTCATGATCAAACCTTCCAGTGAACAGTTTGTCTTCATTTCCGGTAGTATTGATTTATTGGATCTTCTTGCAGTCCCAGGGACTCTAATTAGTTTTCTCCATCACCAATATTAAAAGGAATCAATTCTACAGCGCACAGACTTCTTTATGGTCCAGCTATATATTAGTTGATAATATTGTTAGTTTGTTACAAACGTCACAAATATGTGAAATTTTCCCTAACTCCATTGGTCCTTTTTAAACTTCCTAAACATTTCCCCATCATGAAGTTTAGTTCTTCAAAAACAGCACTTTGTACACATTTGATTAGAGGTTTTTAAATAAAGAAATGACAGATTACAAAATGTTTTCACGACATTTTATTTTTGCTTTGGGGATTTTCAGTTTAACTGAAGCTCTACTAAATCTGAAAAGGCACATAATAATAATAAATCAGGAGAGTTTTTATTTAGCAAAGCACTGATGTAACGGACAACATAAATTCAGTTTAGATTTCGGTGATCAGTGCAGTAAATTAAAGTGCTGTTTTATTTTACAGCCTTTATTTTCTGCAAATAAAATCTTTTTCTTTTTTTTTCCTTTTTGAGGTTGTCGCTTTTAGGTTCACTTATCTAACTGTGATAGATCTTGTCAGGACCTACAGGGACTAAAGCACAGCTGGATATTGTGGTAATAAAAGGTATTGTGGAAGAGAGATATACTGTCACATCTCTGTACACACTGCCAAGTGACAGCTGATGTGACAAATGTGTAGTCAAAGATACATAACAAATATATGTCCGTCTACTAAAGAAAACCAGCCTGATAGCGAGGATCCCCTCTTTGGGTCCAATAAATATACGTTTACACAACTTAATTTTTACAAATGTATGTGCATACAACTTTAAAAAAATAAATAAACAAAGGTACACCTTTTATTGCGTTCCCTGGTGGTCCAGTGGTTAGGATTCAGGGCTTTCACTGCTGTGACCTGGGTTCGATTCCGCACAGGGAACCAAGAAGTCACACCATGAAGCCATGCAGGGTTGGGTCTGGACAATACTTAGATGGGATGGTATTTGGATGGTAGACCACCTAGCTGTATTTTGTGGACCATTGGAGAAGGAACTGGCAACCCACTCCAGTAGCTCTGCCATGAATACCAAGTGAATCAGCATGGTGTGCTGCAGTCCATGAGGTCACGGAGAGTCAGATACGACTGAATGACGCAAACACAAGAGCCCTTAGTGTTCCCTGGTGGTTCAGTGGTTAGGATTCAGTACTTTCACTGCTGCAACTTAGGTTCAATTCCAGTCAGGGACCCAAGAGGTCACACCACTTGAAGCTATTGGATGGGAGACCACCTAGGAATACCAGGAGCTGTTTGCTGTGGCCCACTGGAGAAGAAACTGGCAACCCACTGCAGTATCTCTTCTATGAAACCAAGTGGATCTGCATGGTATGTTAGGTCCATCAGGTCACTGAAACACAAAAACACACCTTTGTTAATGCACTTAAGATAGCTAGCTTTATACATTGCATGTCTTTCCCCATCTAAATATTAGAAATTAATATTAAAGTATGTAACAAGCAAATATGTGCATAACATATTTTTTAGAGAAAATCATAAAGATTCTGCTTGTGTATAGAAAGTTCCTTTTTGCTTGGCTTCAGCACATCCCGCTACTTTGGAGCATTGATATGTTGTTCTTATGTCAGCTATTAGTCGGGGGAGGGAAGAGGAAGAGGGGATGCAATTTTTTATATCATTTTAGTGTCTAATATTTGCACCTATCCGCTTCTCCTGCACTCTCAGAAGCAGGCAATCACACCGAAAATGGCAAGCACCTCTCCTGCAGAATGTTTTAGAGAGGGGTAAATGGAGGCACAGGGTGATTAGCAGTGATAGAGGTGGGTGATGTGAGAGAGAGTGAGTGGTGGATGGGGAGAGAGGGGGAGCCTGGGTGTTGATAGAGATTGAAGATGGAGAGTGAGTGGTGGATTAGCGATAGGGGTAGATGATGGAAAAGAGAGTGGTGGAAATATTTTAGCCAGTCTAATAGCACTTTTGCTGCCTTGTTAGTTTCCTTGTACTCACGTAAAGCAGTCTCTGTCCCCTCTTGTTTGTATCCTTTAAATGCCTGTTTTTTACTCGTATGTATATTTAGTACGGATTTGAATGTTGTCTATTTATGTTCAGTGTTTTTACCTATCAGTTCTCTGTCCCAGTCTATACCTTGTATTGCTGCCCTTAGACTGTTAACATCTGTCCTTTTAAAATGAAGACTTTTTGTTGGCCCCTTACAGTTTTGTTTTTTAATTCAATCTCAAATGAGACTGTGTTGCAATCACTGTTTCACAAAGGTTGCCTATTTCAACATTTGATACCATATCAATATTTTTGTGATGACTAAATCAAAGATGGCCTCATTTGTCGTAGAGTTTTCTATAACCTGGACCATATAATGATCCCTGAGTGTACTCAAGAACCTGCTCCCCTTAGCTGAACTGCTGGTCTCATTTATCCAGTTTATATTCAAGTTTAAAATCTCCCATTATTAGAACTTGCCCATGCTTAGCTGCATTTCCAATCTGTAATAATAATTGCATTTCCTCACTTTCAGATATATTTGGGGGTTTATATCATACTCCAACCAATATTATTTTAGAATTTGCTCCTCCGCTATTGAACTCGACCCACAAAGATTCAACATTATAACTAGTTCCAGCATAATACATTTTCTTGACTATAGGCTTAAATTCAGGCTTAACATACAGACATATCCCTCTTCCTCTTCTACCTAAGCCCCTATCTTTCCTAAATAGGTTATAGCCATCCAAATTAACAGTCCAGTCATGAGATTCATCCCACCATGTTTCAGTAATGCCTATTAAATCTAATTTCTCATTTACTGCTAATAATTCTAACTTCTCCAATTTTGCCTGACAAGATTCTGGTATTAGCGAGCATACTTTATGCTGCTATCACTTTGCATTTTTGTGCTTTCCACTGCATTTCAGTTAGGTTGTTCTGCTGGAGCAATTTTTTTCAGCTTTGCCCTCCAGCAATAAGAGTCTGGGCCAAGACTGATGACCCACGCCTGCAGGAGACGCTGGTTGCCTGGTAGACAAGTACAGGGAGACTCAGGGAGAAGTTAGAGTGCCTCCCCATTCAGTGCTCTCCACCCAGCTATGCCACCTGGACCAGTGCTCCTCGGCTCAATAGTGCAGCTTGGACCACAGCTCCAACCAGAAGGGCGAAAGTAACCACAATCCTCCTAGGCTATCTAGCCCACTACTACTGCCCAGACAACCCTAAGGAATGGAGGAGCCTGGAGGGAGGTAAGCTGCTTTTGTTGCCAACAGCTGGGGCATCTGAAGCAGGATTGTCCCCATGTACAACAAGGAAATCCCTAGGGTTCTCCTTGTCTTGTCCTGTGTGTAGGCAAGTGGGTAGCTTACCCAGCAGCAATGGTGGATCAGTTCTTTAAATGATATGAGGATGGAGTCTCGTCCAAGGAGCAGTATTTTGTAAGCCCGCCCCAGACTACCAGAATCTCCATGTCCAGCTTATTACAGTGGATATCAAGCGCGGGAGGGCTTTATGAACACTGGATTGTGTCTGATCCTGATACACACAGGCCTCTTCTGCCCCTTCCCTGTCGTGAAGAAGCAGGTTGGAGACAATGGAGCTGGGGGGCAACAGCCATCTATCCCCTTAACTGGGTACATATCAACTGGAGCATGGGCATGAAAGAGGTGGGAGTCATGACCGTAGTACCCATGTATTGTTGGGGCCCATGTAGTTTTGTTATGTGGCTGTTGTAACCTGAAGCCAAGCCAAATGTGCCACACCAGGGGGGATACAAGAGGAGCCAGAGCCAGCACAACCTACGGTAAGCCAGATGTCACCCGGGGAAAGCTGAGGTCTACCCCCATATCATCCCCAGACCAATATATTGTGTGAGAGGTTAAATGGCATTCTGATGGCTAGAATTAGAGCCTTTGTAGACCAAGAGACTGATTGTTCTCTCCTTTCAGCTCTTGTACACGTAGTGAGTGAGAGCTTTATTGCACCTGTTACAAGAGTTTTGAGAAGGGGAGGAACTATGTGCCATATGTTCTGTGGCTCAGAGATAACCTGGAGAAACTGACTGAGCTATCCAAGGAGCATCTGCCTGCAGCCAAAGGCAAGCAGAAGTGCTGGTATGGTCAGAAAGCCAGGACTAGGAAATTTCAGGTAGGCCAGCAGGTATTAATGTTGGTACCCAATCTCCAGAACAAGCGATTTAAGATGGACCCTTCCAAATTGTCTGCAAACTAGCCAACACCACCAATGTGGTAGCCCTGGTTAAGCAACAGCAGATTCAGAAGGCAACCCACGTGAACATGCTGATGCCAAGTAATGGCCATATGCCTAGCAGAGTAAGATTTTGAGGATAGCGTACTTCCAAACATGCTTGCCCCTCCGGACTATCCCATTTCCATTATCCTAACCAACTTATCAACTGAACTGTGGTAGCAGCTTAAGGGGGTACTGATTTGCTACCTAGGCTTGTTCTTGACATGACCAGGTAGGACGGACCTATTGGTCCACGAGGTCCAAACCCTGACACTCCGCCAATGAATCAGCCCTCAACATTAATTAATTTTAATTTAAAATATAGCTTTATGACCTTTTACCTACCTGTGATGATCCAGGGGTGTAGGGGTTATTACTGCCCAGGGCCACCTGCTATAGACTACAGATTAACAACCCACAAGGACCGTTTGGGTTCTTGGAAATCCCAGCACCGCCACCCTGATATCGTCTTCTGTATCAGTCAGAGTCTCTCCATCAGCAATCAGCACTTCCAGGAGTCTTGGTAACCTTCCTATAGTAGTGACCAGGACAAGTAACTTGCAGAGTGGAGATAGGATCAGTATCACAGCCAAGAGGAGCAAATAAAAGAGAACATGCCATTTCTATATGTCTCAGCAGTCACCCATTTTATTTTTGAGAAGTCAGCAATATTTAAAGCAGTTAAATGCAGAGGCGGATGTATACAATACAACAATGACAGGGAGTGGCAGACAAACACAGGAGATTCACATGGGGTTCAACATTAGCATTCTGTATTGCACCTGTGAACAATAGGCCAACCTTCAATACACATGTCAACTCTAGCTGTCTAGCACATCAGAGATGTAATTAGCTTATCTGGCAAACAAGGAGACAAAACAATACAATTACTGGTTCCTGTCTGTCTATATTGTAGACCTGTTTTGTTTAACTGTTTCATGACCATTTAGTTAAAGTTTAAACATAACACAAAACACAGTAATATTACATGGGGAATTACATACAGTATACAGGATAAGGCAGAGACATATGCCATAAGACCATTTGGAGCATGGTGATACACTATGGCCCTTTGTTTTGGTGCTAATTACCCCACCACCCACCGGCCCACATTTCCCATGTGGCAATATAATTCCCCTACCCATTTTCCAATGGGGTGGTATGTCCTCTATGGTGGCACAATGCACCAGGATCCAGACCCTTTCAGATTCCCCTGGATTCTTAGCTACAAATCCAAATCCAACATCTTAATCACTATAATACTTCCCCCAGATTCACAAGATTTGTAGGAACTTAACAGTAATCATGTGTTCATGCTTTATGCATCCAGTCCTCTATAACAATTTTAGAAACAAAGACAAAACAACTGCCATTATGAAAGCAAAATTGGATACAATAGTTAACAATAGTTAATCAATTTTGTCCAGGTGAGAGAGGAGTGGTCTGCCTGTGTTAAACTTGCATTACATTTTGTGACTTGTCTGGGTCTGTTTGCAATTGTGATTTACTTCTTGAAAGTAAAGTGTGTTTACTTTTGTGTGCAGTTATTTGGTACAGGTGAGTAGTCATAATCTCATTTAAACAGGGGAAGGCGCGAACTTCTGAACATTTCTAGCATTAAGTGCAATTCTAGTATAAAAGTAGAGGTTTAAATAAACTGAGGGACTGCAGTTTTAGTATAATTGTAGGAGTTTAAATAAAAGGAGGGAGTTGCAGTTCTAGTATAAGTGTAGGAGTTTAAATAAAAGGAGGGAGTTGCAGTTCTAGTAAAAGTGTAGGCGTTTAAATAAAAGGAGGGAGTTCAAAGAAAAGCGGGCAAACTTATAGTGCAGAAAAGGGGAAAAAAAAGTTGTGTTTTTTTAATTTTTCTATAAAGCTTTACACAAATATTATTTTTTATTATTGTTTATTTTTCCCACTTAATTTTTGTAGACAATAATTATGAGTCAGTCCAGTGGTAACCTCACTCAGTGTACATCCTGTCATATGTATGCACTACCGGAACAGATGATCCATGGTCAATACCTTTGTGACAGGTGTGAGCATGTTGCCTATCCTGAAGCTCAAATTATAGAAGTGGAGAGGAGAATTGCAGCACTTAGTGATATTGCTCCACTGGAAAGGGAGTTGGTGCTCACTGAGCACAGTTTAGATGGGCCTAGCATGGAGGGTGGAGCTGGGGCTAGTGAGGATGTCCAGGGAGGTCGCTGGGTTATAGTTAGAAGGGGAAGCAGGGGGATCAGGAGGAGGAGTCGGGCCAGTTCTGAGTTGGCAAACACCAACAGATTTGCCAGATTGAGTGAAACTGTTGTGTATGTCCATTCAGGAATGGCAATGTCAGATAGAACTGTATCCTCCAACAGCCGGGAGAACAGTTCTACTGGAGGAGTGGAAGGGCAGCATAGGCAGAGCAACAGACAGGTTTTGGTGGTAGGGGACTCTATTATTAAGAAGGTAGACAGGGTGATTTGTCACCCAGATCCCAGCAAGCGAACAATTTGCTTTCTCCCGGGAGCTTGGGTTCGGCATGTTGTGTATGAGGTAGATACAATTTTGGAAGAGTCTGGAAAGGAACCAGCGATCTTGGTACATATTGGTACCAATGACAAAGTTAGTGGAAGATGGAGTGTCCTAAAGAATTAGTTTAGACAACTAAATAAGGGAAGGACCTCCAATGTAGTATTTTATGAAATACTACCTGTGTCACGTGCTAGCCCAGGGAGACAGAAGGAGCTTAGGGAGGTTAATGAGTGGCTAACGATGTGGTGCATTAAGGGGGGTTTGGGGTTTTTAGAGCACTGGGCTGACTTCTTACTTGGGTACAATCTCTATAGCAGGGATTGATTGCACCTTAATGACGAGGGAGCTTTTGTGCTAGGGGATAGGGATGGTAGAAAGGCTGGAGGAGTTTTTAAACTAGTAGGTGGGGGAGGGACTAGATGATTGTAATGGGGTAGAAAGTGTAGAGGGGATAAGGGATGAATTAACTATTCATTGGGGAGGAGATGGAGGAAGGGTTAGTATAGTGAATTGGGAGGTATTACTTAGTAATTCAAGTACAGAGTCTGGCACCTCAGAACTAGACTCATAACATAAGGTCTATGCTTGCTAATGCCAGAAGCTTGCCACAAAAAAATTGGAGATTTTGAATTATTGGCAATTAATGAAAAATGGGATTTAATAGGCATTACCGAAACATGGTGGGATGAAGCTCATGACTGGACTGTTAATCTGGATGGTTATAACCTATTTAGGAATAACAGGGGAAATGGTAAAAGAGAAGGAGGGATTTGTCTTATGTTAAGCCTGAATTTAAGCCTATAGTAAGAGAAGATATTTATAGTGAAACTAGCGATCAGCAGTTCAGCGAAGGGGAGCAGGTTCTTGAGTACACTCAGGGATCAGTATCTGGCCCAGGTTATACAAGAACCTTTTAGAAATGAGGCTTGGATTTAGTTATCACAAATAATATTGATATACACAGTGTCTTGCAAAAGTATTCACCCCCCTTGACTTTTTACCTATTTTGTTACATTACAGCCTTAACGTCAATGTTTTGTTAACCTGAATTGTATGTGATGGATCACAACACAATAGTCTAAGTTGGTGAAGTGAAATGAGAAAAATATATACATAAAACTATTTTTTTAGAAATAGAAAACAGAAAATTGGCATGTGTGTTTGTATTCACCCCATTTGTTATGAAGCCCATAAAAAGCTCTGGTGCAACCAATTACCTTCAGAAATCACATAATTAGTGACATGATGTCTACCTGTGTGCAATCTAAATGTCACATGATCAGTTATTACATATACACATTTTTTTTTTAAAGGCTTCAGAGGCTGCAACACATAAGCAAGAGGCACCACTTACCATACACTACCACGAAGACCAAGGAACTCTCCAAACAAGTAAGGGACAATGTTGTTGAGAAGTACAAGTCAGGGTTAGGTTATAGAAAAATATCCAAATCTTTGATGATCCCCAGGAGCACCATCAAATCTGTCATAACCAAATGGAAAGAACATGGCACAACAGCAAACCTGCCAAGAGACGGCTGCCCACTAAAACTCACGGACCGGGCAAGGAGGCCATTAATCAGAGAGGCAGCACAGTGACCAAAGGTAACCCTGGATGAGCTGCATAGTTCCACAGCAGAGACTGGAATATATGTACATAGGACAACAATAAGCTGTATGCTCCATAGAGTTAGGCTTTATGGCAGAGTAGCCAGAAGAAAGCCATTACTTTCAGCAAAAAAACTAAATGGCACGTTTTGAGTTTGCGAAAAGTCATTTGGAAGACTCCCAAAATGTATGAAGGAAGGTGGTCTGATGAGACTAACTTTTAACTTTTCGACCATCAAAGAAAACGTTATGTCTGGCGCAAACTCAACACATGACATCACCCAAAGAACACCATCCCCAGAGTGAAACATGGGGGTGGCAGCATCATGCTGTGGGGATGTTTTTCAGCAGGGGACTGGGAAACTGGTCAGAGTTGAGGGAAAGATGGATGGTGCTAAATACAGGGATATTCTTGAGCAAAACTTGTACCACTCTGTCCGTGATTTGAGGCTAGAATGGAGGTTCACCTTCCAGCAGGACAATGACCCCAAACACACTGCTAAAGCAACACTTGAGTGGTTTAAGGGAAAACAAGTAAATGTGTTGGAATGGCCTAGTCAAAGCCCAGACCTCAATCCAATAGAAAATCTGTGGTCAGACTTAAAGACTTATCCAAAGCAACTTGGAACTGTGATTGCCGCAAAAGGTGGCTCTACAAAGTATTGTTCAAAGTTATGGCCATGTTCTGTAAATTAAATGATGCAAATCGTCAAACAATCCATGTTAATTCCAGGTCGTGAGGCAACAAAACATGAAAAATGCCAAGGGGGGTGAATACTTTTGCAAGGCACTGTAGTATAAAATTTTGAAATAGGTCAATATTTGGGAAACAGTGATCACAACACAATCTCATTTGAGATTGAAATAAAAAAACAAAACTGTAAGAGGCCAACAAACATTCTTAATTTTAAAACTGAAGATTTTTACAGTCAAAGGGCAGCCATACAAAGTATAGACCGGGACAGAGAACTGACAGGTAAAAACACTGAACATAAATGAACAACATTTAAATCTTTACTAAATATACATACTTATCACCATATACCAGGTGGGAATAAAAGTAAAAGGAGTAAATCCCATCCAATGTGGCTTAACAATTATTTAAAGATCAAGATACACAGTTAAAAACAAGCATTTATATTATACTAACAAGAGGGGCAGAGACTGCTTTACGGGAATACAACAGTAGCGGCTCGTCCACAGGGGCGTCGGGGCAAGCGCCCCCCAAAATATTTTCGTGACCAGCAATAAAAAAAACACATTATTTTATTAGTAAAACATAAATAACAATTAAATATAATGTGTACATCAGCATTCAAGTGTTTTAAAGTAAGGAATGAAGCAAACTATTCCCTGGGACACTGTCACTTTAAGATAACCCCTTGTGTGTATGCTGTACTGCTGTGTGATACACTATCTATTGCAGCTTTCCCCTGCACGCTGTGTGATCAGATTACACTGCACTTACACAAACCTTTAGACTCTATGAATGAGTCATGACCGTTAATGGATTCCGCCACCAACCAGGGAGAAGCTATGCATGGGCAGTGAAAATGTATCCATTTCAATGACTGACAGTCTTCCATCATTGACCAATCAATGATTGAAGGCTGTACAGTTGTCAGGAGAACCACCTAAGCCCACCCAGACCGTTAGCCCAGGGAGCCCACTAGCTAATAGAGCAGGGGTCACCAAACTCGGTCCTGGAGGGCCGACCCAGGCCTGGATTTGTGGATATCCTTGCTGCAAACAGGTGAGAATCTTGTTTCTTCAGCCATCCTGATTGACTCACCTGTTTGCAGCAAGGATATCCACAAATCCAGGCCTGGGTCGGCCCTCCAGGACCAAGTTTGGTGACCCCTGTAATAGAGCCTCGAGTTTAAGTTTGATTGACAGCTCCCCTGTTAATATAAACCACCATAAGCCAGCCACCGTCTTTTCGTTTTCTTGCTACCGCTGAGACTGAGACCTCCCTGGCTGAAACGACTCAGACTGACGTCACTGACCCAACCTACTACAGTAAGTCCTAACTGCCCTGGCCAAACCCCTAGTCCCCCTAATAAACTTAGGGCTTCCCTAGTAGTACCCCACTATGCCTGCCTGCCTGCCACACAATTTCCCATGTGGCCTTGTGCCAAGCCCGGTGATGACCCCGTTGTCATGAATCACCCAGGGGCCATATTGGATTTGGTGTGAACTATGCTGGGGCCATTTTGTGACTGGCAGCAGTGGCCATCTGGGGCTGGGTTATCTTCCACATGCTGTTGCCATGTGGAAGAACAACAGGTTTGGGCTCACAAAGTCACTGCTTGTAAATGGTATGAATAGGGGGTTCCACTGTCACCTTTAAATAAAGTCAGCATTACTGCATAAAATGGATTGACGTGGAAAACTTGCCCCACCCTGATACCATGTGGGAATGGGGAAATATGGTTTGGGTTGTAAGTATTAATTACAGTATAAGCTTGTATATAGTATCATGGGGTGATTGTATTTAGTTAACCATCCCCCAGTAGGTAAACACTGAGGCAGGAGCTGAGCCAAATGGGGTTATCCTAAACAAGATAAACCTCACAGGGTGTCGCCAGGACCTAAACAAAGAGATTTGCCAGACAGCCAGGCACCTAGATAACAATGGAGGGGGGGGGGGGGCCTAGGAGCTCAAACAGGAAGTTTCCACTGGGAGAGTCTGGGTTAGAATGAGCTTAGTAGCCACGCCTGGGGTTGGCCCATGGGAGGGGTCTGGTGGTTCCCATAGCCTACCTCTGTTACATTGGACAGAGGTAATTAGGTTACTCTGGAGGTTACCCTATTGGCCAGAGAAAGGGGAAAGGTTGATCCACTCCCTCCACTGTGTGTGTGTGAAATGTTTTAAATATGTTGTTCCAAAATAAAACGTTCATAATTTTCATCAAGACGTGGTGTGTAGATGTATTATTTACCCGGGGACATATGCTTGCAGTAAGATTCGTCAGACTTACTGTCAATATTGCTCAGTCTAACCCAAGGGCTGAGACATGATGTTCCTGTAATCAAAGCTACTCCAAGGTCCAGAGTAACCCAAATCCGGTCAGCAGACCCCAGCCAGAGAGTGGGTCGTGACAATTGGTGGCATAGTGGTGGGGTACTCTGAGAAGGACCAGAAAATGGAGCAGAGGGAAGCAGAGGACTACAGACTACTCCTTCTAAATCAATGGATGGCATTCATGCAATTATGGCATGGCCATGAGCTGGCAAGCTGGTTGGAGGAACTGGTAGAGAAAGAGATGGACTTGGAGGAACAGTACCTTGCCAGGATAGAGTCCTTGGGTGGCTGGAGAGAGGATCTCTATTTTCGTTTGGATCTAGAATATGGGGTCGGTGAGATTCTGAATAGTGATCCGGAATGTGGCATGGGAACTGCAAGGAGGCATAATAACTTGTTTGTTGAACGCTGCCGGGGTCTGGGACTGGAACCATGGTTCCCGGAGGCTCCTTTGCTGGAACCCCTGATTCAGCAAGAGCTGCAACTGGAGGCTGAGTATGTTCAATTGTGGGATGCGATACCCAAGAAGTATTTTTACAACTCAGACGGTATGTACCAGAGGGAGTATGTTCACTGGAACTGGGGAGAGGCTTTTATAGACTTTAAACAAAGTGAGGAGTGGGAAGGGGTAAACACTGTTCCTTTGCCAACTCCTGGGGATGGAGAATGTTTGCCCCTAGAACATGCAGCGACTGTGTCAGGGCCTAGTCGCCAGCCCAAAGAGCCAGAGACCCAGTGGAATGTACCCTTGGTGGGGTCAGATAATCCATGTCAGCCCCCTGATACCCCAAAAGATTTAATCCCAGAGGAAGTGGGAAATGCTCACAAGCTAGGGCCAGATAAGTTAAGTCTGCCCTCAGAAGTTCTAGGCAAAGTGTGTTGGCCAGAACTGCTAATGGAGCCAGAGGCTCGGGATGATTATGTGATGGATGGTGGGAAGGGAGCCTTAGAGGCCAGGCTGGGTGGGAATGATGAGATTCCCCAGCCTGCATCAGATAACCACTGTCTGTACCCTGACACCACAGGGGAGTTGTTCCCAGAGGTGCTAGTGAAGCACAGAGCCCAGGAGGGTTTTTTAAGAGATTCTGGTGAGGGAAAGGAATTGGTTTCTTGCTACAGGGAACCTGACCTCACACAGCAAGAGAGTGCCAGGGGGACAAAGAGCCAGGCCAGGACAGCAAGAATGCCAGCCTTGGCAAAAGCATTATGGGTGCAGAGTGGCACCATGAAAGAGGGTGTACCAAGTGGGGAGATACCCTGGATAACCATTGTCCATGGGCCCACTGAAAAAGACACCACTCCAAAGATCCAGTTCAACATGGAGGACTGGGATAAAGTTGCTCAACCCTGGGCAATGGATGGGAGCAGCAGAGCCCCCCAGCCAAGTCAGAGGAGTGTAAGCACAGCTTGGGTGGGAGCAGCGTAGCTCCCCAAGCTGCAACGGAAACAGCTGGACCAGAGGAAGAAAGCCAAGAGGAGCTGTCCCTTTGTAGTCCCATAGGCCCAGAGACTGTTTTAGAGATCCCAGCCCAGCTGTGGGGACTGGCTGGAGGGAAAGGGGTTGCTACGGGACAGGGATTGTATGGGGTTCCAAAAAATACTGTGTTGCCTCAGAAGAGTGTATGGGGGCAATCCTCTGTGTCCCCAGTGACTTCCATGCTGCTGCCAAAAAGAGAGAGATGGGATCCTGAAATATTTGGGTGGGGGTTGCATGGGAAGAGCAATTTGCTCTATACAGTGGGTGCAAGGCCAAGGGCTGGGGGAGGTCTTTACTCTGCACTTTGGGACTGTTTTCTAAAGGACTGGAACATGGAGAGAGTGCAGATGGTCTAGCCAATCCAGAAGAGTCATGACTATCAGCGTAGCTGGGAAAATCCTAGGGGCATGGATGTTCCCTGCCATGCTGGGGGAGGTGTTGTCATGAATCACCCAGGGGCCATATTGGATTTGGTGTGAACTATGCTGGGGCCATTTTGTGACTGGCAGCAGTGGCCATCTGGGGCTGGGTTATCTTCCACATGCTGTTGCCATGTGGAAGAACAACAGGTTTGGGCTCACAAAGTCACTGCTTGTAAATGGTATGAATAGGGGGTTCCACTGTCACCATTAAATAAAGTCAGCATTACTGCATAAAATGGATTGACGTGGAAAACTTGCCCCACCCTGATACCATGTGGGAATGGGGAAATATGGTTTGGGTTGTAATAATTAATTACAGTATAAGCTTGTATATAGTATCATGGGGTGATTGTATTTAGTTAACCATCCCCCAGTAGGTAAACACTGAGGCAGGAGCTGAGCCAAATGGGGTTATCCTAAACAAGATAAACCTCACAGGGTGTCGCCAGGACCTAAACAAAGAGATTTGCCAGACAGCCAGGCACCTAGATAACAATGGGGGGGCCTAGGAGCTCAAACAGGAAGTTTCCACTGGGAGAGTCTGGGTTAGAATGAGCTTAGTAGCCACGCCTGGGGTTGGCCCACGGGAGGGGTCTGGTGGTTCCCATAGCCTACCTCTGTTACATTGGACAGAGGTAATTAGGTTACTCTGGAGGTTACCCTATTGGCCAGAGAAAGGGGAAAAGTTGATCCACTGCCTCCACTGTGTGTGTGTGAAATGTTTTAAATATGTTGTTCCAAAATAAAACCTTGTTCATAATTTTCATCAAGACGTGGTGTGTAGATGTATTATTTACCCGGGGACATATGCTTGCAGTAAGATTCGTCAGACTTACTGTCAATATTGCTCAGTCTAACCCAAGGGCTGAGACATGATGTTCCTGCAATCAAAATGGCTCCGGTCCAGAGTAACCCAAATCCGGTCAGCAGACCCCAGCCAGAGAGTGGGTCATGACACCCGTCACCCCGGTCACCCCCCCCCCCCCCCCGGAGGCCCATCTGGCCACCTCAGTCGCCGACGGACCATGTGGTCACCCACCCAGCATAAGCCTGACGGACCCGGTCACTCCTACCCCCCCAGACCCGGTCATCACTCCCCCTAAGGGGGAGTGCCAACCCTGATGTGACCCCACTAACGACCCTGACCTAAGTCTCACCCAGCTACTACCAGCTGAGGTCACTTGGTCTTGGGGGTAGGTAGGTTGCTTCGTAGTACCAAGCCACCTACCTACAACCCTGACCCAGTGACCCCACCCCACCATGGCCCAACTAGCAACCCACCTACCAGCCTGACCTAATGACCCCCACCCTGACCTAACTACCAGCTTGGTAGTTGAGCCAGGGTGTGGTCACTGTGTCAGGGTGATAGGTAGGTGGCTTGGTAGTACCAAGCCAAGACACCGACCTACAACCCTAACCCAGTGACCACACACCACACGTTAGCCCAACTAGCAATCCACCTAACAGCCTGCCTGACCTAATGACCCCCACCCTGACCTAACTACCAACTTGGTAGTTGGGCCAGGGTAGGGTGTGGTCACTGGGTCAGGGTGATAGGTAGGTGGCTTGGTAGTACCAAGCCAAGCCACCTCCCTACAACCCTGACCCAGTGACCCACAACCCATCCTGGCCCAACTAGCAACCCACCTACCTTACAGTAAAAAAAAAAAACAATACAGCCCCCCCCCCCCCATATTTTTATTCCATTTTTAAAAGTAACAGGCAATGTATCTTTAACATTGCAGTTAAAATAAAAAGAATACATTGCCTGTCACTTTTAAAGATAAAAACAAAATAAGGGAAGGGAAAAAAAATAATAATAAAGTAAACAACAGCACATACTTACCTGTCAAATTGACCCCTCCAGCGGTGGCCTTCTGCCCTGGATAGTCAGGCATTCCAATCAATTTTGATTGAAGCCCATGTCCTTCAATCTTGATAGAAGCCCTTGTCCTCATCTTGATTGAAGCCATTGTCCATCCATTCTGGCCCATTGCAAGAGGCCTCCACCTAAAAAACCTGATGCTCTAAAAAAAAAAAAAACAACAATCTAATGAAGCTCCTCCTACAAGGAGCTCCCCCGGCGACTAATTGATTTTTTCCCACGCTCCTCCTTTTATTCTATTTTTGAAGGACTCTGATTGGCTGAAATTTTTATTGACATTGATTTCGACCAATCAGAGTCTTTAAAAAATTAGCAAAGCAGGTATGGAAGCCTGTAAGGGCAAAACAGGTTAGTGTGAACTTGTGTGACCCTGTATGTATTATACATATTACAGGGCTATTTATGTGATATACATGTTACAGGATAATATCCTGTAACATGTATAGCAAATAAATAGCACTGTAATATGTATAATAAATAATGTCTAATAAAAATACATGAGCAATAATCAAATAATTAATAAATTACATTAATTAATCAATTAATAAATATCAATTAATATATTTTTTTGTTTTATGTATATTGTTTTATGTGTGTGTATATATGTATATGTATATATATCACATATATAGTTGTGAGCGTACGCGAGGGCCGCAGCTCGCGAAACAAGGGCCACAGGCCCTCGCGTAGCAACTGAGGCCCTTGCAAAACTAACGGTAATATGGAGCACTTTGGCAATGAGCGCCGCAGGCGAGCCGTTAAACCGCAGCCCAAAAATACGGACGCAACTCGCGAACATGAAAAAAAAAAACACAATAAATACACACACCAGCTTACATAAAAAGCTTACCGACAGCGAGAGGGAGCATCCACGACCTCAAAAAAACAACTTACAGCTTCATTTACCTCAAAACTAAAGAGTTTACACACTAAAAAATTGGCAAAGCGAGATAAAAAATGGAGGCCGAACAAAACGAAAACGAGGCTACAGCACTCTAAGCACGAAAAACACTTACGGTTAATCCGCTAAGATGCATACCACACATTACGACATCGCAAAAATCGGACGCAAGCCGCGTACAGGAAAAAAGCAAAAACACAATAAATACACACAACACATACATAAAAAGCTTACCTACAGCAACACGAAGCATCCAGCACCTCAAAAAAAATACTTACAGCTTCACTTAACTAAAAATAAAAGAGTTTAGACGCTACAAAATTTTCTAAGCGAGAGAAAAAATGGCGGCCGAACAAAACGAAAACGAGGCTACAGCACTATAACCACGGAAAACACCTATGGATAATCCGAGCACGCATACCACACATTACCCGCCATTTTACGCTAATGCGGAAGTACACAACTACGCTAACGGTTTCGGCTCGCGCACGCACACTATTACACTGCACACGTTCATCACGCTCACACAGCACCTGCACACCACTAATGCTGCAGCAACATCAAACAAGGCTCACAGATCTTCAACACAATGCTTCACAATAGGTCAAGTATATTCATTTATTAATTATTAGTATATATTTCAGTAGTACACACAAAACAACATTAGCTACCTTACAATTCCATATGTATATTAATAAATAAACAACTTTCCAAACATACACATCTCATTGTCGTCATTTTTTGACGGGCAAGTCGCTAGTATATATATATATATATATATATATATATATATATATATATATATTAATTGATTTATATATTGATTGATATATATATTGATTGATAGATATATTGATTGATTGAGATATATATATATATATATATATATATATATATATATATATATATATTGATGTCTTTTAATGTTATTAAGGTGCGGTTGGGGCCTATTTGGTCACACTTGGTCTTTTAAGGTTTTTAAGGTGCGGTTGGCGCCTATATGGTCACACTTGGTTATTTAATGTTTTTAAGATGCGGTTGGGGCCTATTTGGTCACACTTGGTCTTTTAAGGTATGTTTGGGGCCTATATGGTTCCACTTGGTCTTTTAAGGTTTTTAAAGTATGGTTTTGTTCTTGAATGGTCTGATTGATTTGCTTGTTTTCTTTCAACCCCAGGTGCAAACCCTCTGCGGCAGCAGATTTCTTTGTACTCGTTGGTCAACTTACTGAACGTGAATACCCTGAGAAGAAGAGCCGACTAATGGTAAGTGTCACTGCTTTCATTTTTCTGTCCATGCGTATAGGTGCAATTATGATATTGCTGTAGTCTTGTCACATGAGTTTTTTCAATCTATATTATATACCAATGAATTTAACACATTGTTACTTTACTTCTTGACATTGCTGCATTGCTGATCATGTATTTCAATGGGCGTTGCAAGTATAAGGTCATTGGGCGGGGCTTATAAAGGTCATTATGATGCCAGGGGAGGAGTTATAAAAATGGGTGTGGTTTGAAAAGGGGGATGGGCTACGTTTCGCCCTGGCGCCCCTCCAACTTGAAAGTTCACCAGCCGCCACTGGAATACAAGGAAATCATCAAGGCAGCAAAAGGGCTATTAGACTGACTAAAATAGAAAATGAAAAATGAGTTGCAAAGGAGAGAGTAAGTATTTTTTTAGTATATTAATGGGAAGAATGCGAGGAAGGAAGCTATAGGAACATTACAATGTGACACAGGCCAGGCCGTCTGACAATTAGTGACCAGGAAAAGGCAGATAAGCTAAATAGGTTATTTTCTTCGGTATACACAAGGGAGGTACCAGTGGTTGGGTCACTGCAACATAATGGGGCTACACTACCTTCACCAAATAATTGGGTAACGCAGGAAGAAATCCAGGAGAGGTTGGAAAAAAATAAATGTTTATAAAGCCCAAGGTCCTGTTGGAATACATCCACGGGTACTGAGGGAACTTGGCTCTGTAATAGCCAAACCATTATATTTAATTTTTCAAGATTCACTCAACACTAGGCCCCTACCAGATGACGGGCGGAGCAAGAGCAAATACGGGGAATTATAGACCAGTGAGCCTCACTTCTGTAGTGGGAAAGCTTTTAGAAGGGTTAATAAGGGATAATATACAAGAGTATGTCTATTTGAACAGGATTATAAGTAGGAGTCAACATGGATTTATGAGGGATATGTCATGTCAAACAAATCTAATTAGTTTCTATGAGGAGGTTAGTAGGAACCTGGATCAAGACAACTCAGTGGATATAGTCTTTTTGGATTTTGCAAAGGCTTTTGATGCAGTGCCACATGGGAGACTATTGTGCAAACTAAGGGATACAGGAATTGCAGTAAATATATGCACATGAATTGAGAGCTGGCTAAAAGACAGGAAGCAAAGCGTTGTTGTAAATGGAACATACTCCAATTGAACTAACTTGGTAAATGGGATTCCTCAGGTTTCAGTATTAGGTCCTCTCCTTTTTAACATATTTATTAATGACTTAGAGGCGGGATTGTAAATGTGTGTCTCCATTTCTGCTGATGACAAAGTTGTGCAAGGTAATTAAATCAGATAATGATGTACTTTCCCTCCGAAGGGATTTACATAAATTGGAGGAATGGGCATCTAAGTGGCAGATGAGAATTAATACGAATAAATGTAAAGTTATGCATCTGGGAAGGAAAAATAACCATGCAATTTATAATCTTTTTGGAGTGAATCTAGGGGTATCTGATATTGAAAGGGATGTGAGAGTGCTTGTGGACAACCATCTAGGTAACAGTGCTCAAAGCCAAGCAGCAGCTGCAAAGGCAAAAAAATATTTGCATGTATTAAGAAGGGTATAGACGCCAGGGAAGAAAATGTAATTCTACCACTATACAAGTACAGTTTTGGGCACCACTTCATGAAAAGGACATTTTAGACCTGGAAAAGGTACAGAGAATGGCAACATAACTAATAAGCGGAATGGAGGGGCTAAGTTATGAAGAAAGACTAATCAAATTAAGCTTATTTTCTCTAGAAAAAAGGCGTCTAAGAGGAGATAAGATTACCTTATATAAATACATCCAGGGTCAGTATAAAGATTTGTCGGGGGAGCTTTTTGTGCCTAGATGTTTTCAACTGACAAGAGGACATCCTTTGAGGTTAGAAGTAAAAAGATTCCACCTTAAAGAAAGAAAAGGGTTCTTCACAGTAAGGGTGGTTCATCTGTGGAATTCTCTTCCAAAGGAGGTGGTGACAGTGGATTCGATATATAAATTTAAAAGGGGACTGGATATATTTTTTATTAAAAAGGGCATTCAGGGCTATCCCAGATAATTAGAGAGGGAGTATTGATCCAGGGAGGAATGAGATCGCCAGTATCTGGGGTCAGGAAAGAATTCATTTTTTTTCCCTTTTGAGACGATTGGCTAAGTTTCACTTGTTTTTTTTTCTTTTTTCCTCTGGATCAATTATCATTGCAGACCAGAGGAGATCTTAAAAGGTTGAACTTAATAGACTGAATGTCTTTTTTCAACCTCAAATGCTATGTAACTATGCAATGGCTGTATTTATTTAATTTAAACTTTGTAACAATGTTCCGCACATCATAAATATGGCAGATAAATGGTCATTTAAGCTTTGCAGGGGTTATAAAGCATATTATTGCATGTTGCAATGGCTATTTCCTACTTAAAATATATATGCAACCTCCCCAAAGCTTAGCCAATCTACCCCTTTCTTACCTTGCAGCACAGTAATATGAGTACATTTTTACTAATCTGTTTATAAGTTTATTTCGCAAAGAAAACTAAATCTAATAATGCGCAGACATGTAGATGTATATCTATATGCAAGCACAACATCTGTTATCTCTTACCCAGGCAGATGTGTTTGTAATTCACCGGGAGTGATATTAAAAAATCTACAGCAGTATTTCACTACAGGTGATTTGAATTCGAACTGCAAGTTTCATGCTGTAGGGTTGCTAACCATATACCAGAGTGCACAGAAGAATGCTGGATGGAAGCCCCATGCTGCAATAATAGTCAGGAAGCCATAAGCACTCAAACACATAATTCATACATACTGTTCGTACATTTCCTGCTAGATTTCCATGATAACTAATTTATTTAGTACTCAGGAGAAGGCATTTTTTGAAATCACATTTCATTCTTTTTATTTCCAATTCATCTGCTTATGGAACTTAGTTTTTAAAGTTTGTTAGTAGAGAGGGGTTACAGAGCTTCTCAGCGGAAATCAAAGTGTAGAGATGGCGGTAACAAGTGGTTTGGAAGAGCTGACACGTTGCCTAGAGAAAGGAAGGAGTCCAGGTCATTGAATTGGGCAACAACTGTGACATTGACAAAAGCAGATTCATTTATATTCAATAATACATTTTATGACAGATTGATGGGATAAAATATTGAGTAATCAGCTTCTGTCGTGGCATAATTAGATTTAGGAATGAGGTTTTGTGATAACAAAAATATTAATATATTTAAAAAAGCACTGAAAAAATGGTATTTATATGTAACTAGAATATTGCCGATCAAAAAATGATGGCAATGAAAGTGTAAGTGAGCTAAGGGTGTTTGGTGTATATAATGTGGCTGATGTAGCGTCGTTCGTTTTGTATGTCGTGCGAGTTTTTCGTAATATTAGTTTTCTATGTCGTGCAAGTTTTTCGGAATATCCGTAGGTGTTTCGTGGTGTTTTGAGTGTTTATGGTGGTGTTTTGCGTGTTTACGGACGTTTAGCCTCGTTTTCGTTTTGTTTGGCTGCCATTTTTTCTCTCGCTTAGGTGATTTTCGGGTCTCTAAACTCCGAAATTTGTGGTCAAATGAAGGTGTAACTTTACTTGCAGAGGTCCTGGGTGCCCCCCTTGCTGTGAGTAACTTTTTTATGTGTTTGTTGTTTGTATTTGTTGTGTTTGTAAAATAGTTTTTGGGTTGCGTCCTTGTTTTCTAATCTCGTAGGTGTTTTTCGGCAAATCCGTAGGTGAATGGTGGTGTTTTGTGTCTTTAGACTGCTGTAGCCTCGTTTTCGTTTTTTTCGGCGGCCATTTTTTCTCTTGCTTTAATTTTTTCTAAACTGCTTTAATTTCAGTTAAATTGAGGTGTAACTTTAGTTTTCGAGGTCCTGGATGCTCCCTCTTGCTGTAGGTAAGCTTTTTATGTATTTGTTGTGTGTATTTGTTGGATTTTTGATGTTTTGATGTGCGCGTGTTGCAGCCATATTTTGCAAGGTCGTAATGGGTCGTATTTTGTTTGCGTTACGACGTAAAGTTTTTGAGGGTCGCAGTGCCTTTGGCACTCCTTGACAGCAACTGAGGCCCTCGCTTCGTCGTGCGAGTTTTTCGTAATATGCATAACTGTTTGATGGGCTTTTTCGGAATATCCGTAGGTGTTTGGTGGTGGCCCCAACACAGAGACAACTCTCAAAAAGTCGCCTTGTTGACAGCCATGTTAAAGGGTCTCTTCTCTATATTAATTCTCCTGGATGTCTCTGCTGCCTTTGAGATAGTTGACCACCCTTCTTCTGATCAAAACTCTCTGTTCTCTTGGCACAGCTCTCTCTTGTATCATACCTATAAGATTGAACATTTAGCTTCTCGTTCTCTGGAACTTTTTTTTTTTTTGCCTTGCCCTCTGACTGTTGGCATACCTCAAGGGACCCAGTTGTCTTGGAGTTTTGCTGGACCCTGTCCTCCTCTTTTTCATTTTTCTCATACAATCAATGACAACATCTTGTCATTTCAACTTAAAAGAACATCTCCTAAGTACATCACTATCTTACACAAGACACAGCTAAAATCCTAATCCATTCTCGCATCATATCTTGCCTTGTCTACTGCAACTCGTTCTTTGACGGCCTCCCCATCACTCGTCTTTTCCCACTCCAATCCATAATGAATGCATCCACTAGACTCATCTACCGTATTCATCGCTCAGTGTCTAAAGCTCTTCTCTGTCAGTCACTCCAGTGGTCATTGCGAAGCACGAAAGTTACGGGTTGGACGACGCCTGCAATGAGCGGTGAAGCCCTAAAGTAGACGGGGGAGAGGCTTGCAATGAGCCCCCGAAGGTGCTCAGAGGGGGCAGAGCCTTTCATTGTGTGGCAAACAGCATTTCCAGCCTTAACATTTTCTTGCCGTCATTTTTGACGGGCAAGTCGCTAGTCTACTATAATAATTAACAGTTGTTTGTAACTCTGATTTAATCAAGGGGTGGGGCCATGATGTCATAGAAGGGCGTGGTTATGATACCATTGTGAGGAGGGCCTGAAAGAGGAATAACAGCAGCCATTATGCACCCCAGAGAAAGAGACTGCACAGAGAGACACAGCACACAGGGAGACACAGCAGAGAGAGTACAGATAGATGGTGACAGGACAAACAGAGAGACACACACAGCAAAGAGAGAGATACATCAAAGAGAAAGAGACAGCAGAGAGAGACACACACAGCACAGAGAGAGGGACAGCACAGAGAGAGACAGACAACACAGCGAGAGAGACAGACAGAAAAGAGAGAGAGACAGAAAGTGAAGAGAGAGAAAGATAGGACAGAGAGAGAGAGAGTCAAACAGCAAAGTGAGACAGCACAAAGAGAGAGGGAGACAGGACAGAGAGATAGACAGCAAAGAGACAGGCAGACAGCAGAGACAAAGAGAGAAACAGCAAATAGACAGAGACACGGCACACAGAGTGACACAGCATAGAGAGAGACACAGCACACAGACATACAGAGAGACAGACAACAAAGAGAGACAGACAGTAGAGCGAGAGAAAGAGAGTGCCCAGAGAGAGAGAGACAGGACACAGAGAGAGAGACATCAAAGAGAGAGAAAGACAGGACAGAGATGAGATAGAAACAGGACCAAGAGAGAGAGACAGACAGCAAAGAGAGACAGCTCACAGAGAGTGAGATAGGACAGAAAGAGACAGGCATCACAGAGAGTGACAGACAGCAAAGAGAGAGAACCAATAGACAGCAAAGAGAGAGAGAGAGCACACAGAGTGAGACAGACAGCAAAGAGAGACAGACAGCACACAAATCAAGACAGAAAGCACACACACACAGAGAGACATACAGCACAGAGAGAGGAAGCACATAGAGAGACAGCACACAGAGAGAGACAGCACAGAGAGTAGTGCTAGTAATAATAATAACAATAATAATAATAATAAAACTAAATGGGCACAAAAAGTGCACGGTTTTTGCTTTATAACTGTATATGTTTGAAAATGATACCAAACCCATTCCCTCTCACCCTCTCACACACCTACAACTTCCACCAATGTATTATAGATCCCGCCAGGCATGAAAACAATTCTAATAACAAGCTAGCGCTATGACTATTTTCCTGATTAATCATACTATTTTTCTAGATATAGTTTATTTTCATTATGAAGTGGTCCTATAACAAATGTAAAGCACTATGCAATATTGGACCGTGGATCATTTGTACTCTATAGTCCACTGGTGGTCCACAGACCATAGATTGGGAACCTACATCATACACTACAGCGGGGGCTTTAGAGCCAAATGTGACTCAGTACAGATCAATACTTTGCTATTCTGTCAAGATCTAATTAATCGGCATTAACTCAAAACAGTGTTACCTCTGAATTCAGATGTTTGCTTTATTGATTAATTAAAGGCAAAAACGTAACAAGAGCCATACATGACCAGTGTACTATTTCATATAAGAATAACTAAGTTATGTAGATGGTCTTATACACTGGCGCCTTTTGGTTTTCAGTTTGGCTCATTAATTATAAAAGGTAGCAGATCACTGCACTATAGTTTTGCATTATAGTGGCCCTTTAATGATTGCCAAAAACCCCAAAATACAACTTCCTTAATTAAAGGGATATGTAAGTGAGCTGAGTTTCAAATGTTTCCTAATAAACAGCTACTGATAAGTAGAAAATATGTATTATATTTAAAAGTTGAATGTACTTAAATATGTATATGCTAGATGCTGATATGTGGATGTGCACACCCCTATGAAGCTTACATAAAGTGTACCCTGCAGGGTACAGTATGTGACCTCTAAAGGAAATGATGTTTGGTGGGGTCAAAGCTGAAATTGCCCATAAGGAGACAAAAACACAGACAGCAACTGCCAGATTGTGATACAAATGTTTCAGTCTTTACTTCCTCCTGATTGGCCAAAAGTATTTTTCAAATTGTATACCAGTGTAGCCAGGGTTTGGAGGGTGTTAACCCTAAGTTTAAACTGACAGAAATTAAAAGATATTTTGCTAACTTCAAGGTAAGTGTTTAAAAGCCTTTTTTGGTATTTTTTCAGTCAAAAACATATTTTCATACTCTACTAACTCTCCTATATCAGATGCACTCATAATCGAGCTCACTTACATATCCCTTTAAAAACGTTTTTAATGAACCAGTGTCCAGTAAATTCTGTGCTAATTGGCTTCAGACTAAGTTAATACAAATACAGCAATTACGATTACCAACCGCTGTAACACACTCCAGTTAAACTCAAAATAGACATATTAAGGTATTGAAAGAACTAAGAGATTCTTATAGATAAAAAAACACAACATTTCACAGGCTTTTTCATTGGTTGAGGGGTTTGATAATTTATATTTTGACCTGATCCCAGAGAGTAGTTGCAAATTTCCATGTCAATAGAGCAGGTGACATGCTGTTTTTGCAGAATAAATTATCATAAAATAGTAACGTAAAATATTCAAAATCAAACCCAAGCATGTCAGGGTTTGAACCGTAGGACGCACACTGTTCTGTGACTTACAAACACTTCTGAATCAGATTTACAAGTTCCAACTGTGAACTCGAGCTAATGTGCAGGAAAGTGCTAGAATTGTGACACCGTGTCAGAAAAATGATGTTACAAAAATCTCAGACGCGTCCTGAAGGATCCACGTGTACAAAAAAGGGAAATGTCAGCACTCCTACAAACAAATGGGAGATGATGACAGTTCCATGTTCTGTTGATGTTGAAGTGGCTTTCAGGCAGCAGAACAAGGTGCGCGGTGGGCCTGGGCATTGCTGATTGGCGTTATTAACGTTAAAGGGGTCTACAAACACCTTAATTGCAAGTTAGCAAATACTGCAAATATAATGAGCAAACTTTTACTAGAATTAAATAAATGGTAACATTAAATGTGAAATAACTTTGAGACACTAGGGTGGTCAGGCCAATCAGGACCATTTAATAGAATAAGTTGCATCCTGTATAATGAAGTCCATATTAGTCCAATTATATAGAGTTAGGAATATTAATAGTTTTTAAATTGCCACACGGATCTCATTCAATCCTTCTAACACTATAATGCAAAGTATATCACTGTGTCATGTTTTATTATATGGGCCATACTAAAAAAATAACACTACCATAGGGTATGGTTACCTGCCCGGAAAGAAAGCATATGAATGACATGTCGGCCATAGGAAAAGCATCATTGGTAACCAATGCCTGCCCATAGATAGTTGCACATAGAAAATGCATGCCAGCCCACAGAGAAAGCATGTCTGTGTATAAATAACCAGAAACCCAATTAAATTGCAAGCCCGCATCTCGCGGGATACATGCCATATATCTGCGGGCGTGCTGCTGGCTCCAGTTCGTTTCTGATTCTGGTGCTATTCAATTGAAGAAGCCCACAAGTTACGGGCCGAAGCCGTAAACCATGCATTCGTGCCTAGCAGTTCCAAGCAGGAACATGATCAATAAACCACCCATTTTGAAACGAAAATGAGACCACCATCATTACGGCAGTAACACAGGGAGGTTATATGTCAATATATTTGGTTTGGGGTCCGATATCCGATGGGACTCACAAACCCCCAAACTACAAAATAATAAAAATTAATGCCAATACTGTTCTAGTCCATATGGGTGTCCTGATATTTATTAACTCATTGATTTCCAAGATCGATATAACCTTAAAATAATACTTAAAAAAATAAAAAATATTATTGCAGATTAGCGAGCTTGAGACTGTTGTGCAATTAATCCTAATGTCTGTCATTGCTTTGCACGTCATTTACAGTGCAGTATTGTTTTTCTATTTGCATTTACAGTGCTACGGACAGGGTTTAAACACCCTTGCGGGTCCTCTTTAGAATTCGTAGGATTTTCTTCTACATTTGCCGTTTACGGCTGTGAAATAATTTGCGGGCTTGGTGAATTGGAGCAATTGAATAGTGATTCGCGATTTTTGCCATCATAACTCTTGCAGAATTTAAAGATCGAAGGCTTAGGGAGGCTGTAAGTTCCGGGCTTAACCATCGCAAAGTTTTAAAACCTGTAAACCGCTTGGAACCCGTGAAAAGGCGTCAATTGAATACTTACGGGCTCCAGTAACTTACGATTGCTCAATTGAATTGGGCCCCAGGTTTGGTAATAGGAAACAAGCACAGCCCGAACCTTAGAATAACCATACATGCCCACAGGATATGTATGTGTACCCATAGTATAACTAGACCTGTCCATATGGAAAGCACATTTCCAATAAGAAACACATGATTGCCTATAGGGAAAAGTATTTTTTCATGGGATAACAATATCTGCCTATAACCATAACTTCCTATATGGATACGTATCTGCTAAGTGGATGTGAATACCTGTCTACAAGAAAAGCATAACCATCCATAGGGAAAGCATTATTGCCTTTAATAAATTGATGATTGCACATTGGAAATGCAGTATTGCCTCCGGAGTAAGCATGCCTCCCCATAAAGATAACAGAGTAACAACAGGATAGTATGCCTCGCAATAGGAAATACATACCGAGCCATATCATAATGATACCTGGCCACAGAAAAAGCATACCGACCTATATGGAAAGTGTCCCTGCCCATATCAATCAATACCTTCCTGAAAGAAAAAACACAGAAACTGGCATCTTTCCCAATGAATAGTATAGTTGTAGGAAAGTATGCCTGCCCATAGGAAACACATGCCTGCCCATAAGGAAAACATAGCTGCCTACATGAGAATCATCTCAGCCATTTAAATATAATGTAATATTAATAGTTATAATACAATATACCTGCACGGAACCGCCCAACTCTTTTGAATAATGAGGGGTGGGTGCTACCATAGGGTAACCATACCTGCCCAGAGAGAAAGCATATGAAAGACATGTCTGCCATAAAATAAGGATAGCTGCCCAAAGAAAATGCATGCTAGCCCGTAGAGAAAGCATAACTGCACTGAACCATAGAAAACCATACATGCCCACAGTATAACCAGGCCTGTCCATATGGAAACATATTTCCAATAAGAAACACATGATTTCCCATAGGGAAAAGTGTCTTCTCATGCGATAACGAAAACTACCCACGTATAGTGTAATATATCTGCTCATAGGTTAACTATAACTGCCTATATAGATAAGTATCTGCTCATTGTATAAGTATATAGGCAAAGCATACCCATCGATACGGAAAGCATTATAAACAGGGCAGCGACCTGGAGTAAAGGAGGACTTTTCATTTATTACAGGACTGGGGCAGTATTTAATCTTACAGAAAGGTGATCTAATCACCAACATATATTCCTTTAGCTTTTTTGACCTGTACATGCATCTAACTTGTTGTGGTGAGGGCAGATTATTTTGCACCTTGTCACTCCGCCATTGTTTAAAGAGACAGTGTACAGAAAATGGGCTTTATAAAAGCAATTTGTGTTAATATTACTGGGATGTGTTAAATATTTAAGAAGCAAAATCTGTTTCAGGACTAATTTCCTGTTATGGTGTAGATGTGGGATCTGATCTACACCAGAACACACAGCAGGAAGTCTGCTGCAGCTGTCCCCACTAACTATGCAAACGGGGAGGAGCTACAAAGCACAGAACGACGGCCAAAAAACTATAAAAGTAAGAGCTTTATAGTATAACTATTAGCATTAGAAAGTGTAAACATTATAATTCAAGTATATTTAGGCATTTTAAAAGGTATTATTATTATAGTACAGTGGTCCCCTAACTGGTTTGATCAAGTACAAAATAACTGATATTGTGGTACTTTGTCTCCTTTGTATCCACCCTTTAATACAGCCGGTAATTCAGACATTTGGTTTGGTTATCATAATAGAAAATTAGTCCTGATACAGAATTTGCACCTCAGTAGGGAATAACCCTACATATTACTTATGGGGATTTCTTTATAAAATGTGTAATACACTGTTGTTTTAAATTATATATCAGCAGCATATTAACTGTCAGCTTCCAGACATTTACAGCTATTTATTCATCTCTTTCACTGGCTATTATAAAAGTATATGAATTATGTTTCTTTTGTTTTACTATTTACATGAATTCTGTCTAGTCGTGCATGTATTTGGTATTTTGGCTCCCTGGGAAGTTGCTGTTCCCGAGTCATGATCTAAAAAAATGATATTCTGGGCTGGAACTGGTTCATAACATAAATATCCCTTGAAGTTTTGGAGCTTATTACATGAATTTCATCTAGTCACGTGTTTCCGGCGAATTATGTATTTTTGACTCTGTGGGTAGTCTCCGTTCTTGGTCTTTTTAACGAAAAATCATATTCTGGTTTGTTAAAAGGTTAATTAAGCATATTATCAGATGGGTTTTGGGCTTTTAAATATTGTTCTAAATTGTATTTAAAACATCCCGGGGTTCTTTGCATGAATTTATTTTATAAAACTGCGTTCTGGTTTGTTCCAGTCTGTCTCAGGTGATACTTTGGTTTTTAAAGGGTTAATAACATGAGCGTAGGAGCCCTAAAAACTTTTGGGGGGTTAATTCAACTCTATTCCCAGGGCAGGAACCTGGGCGGATCTACCACTGGTGCAATGCACTGGGACCCTACACTCTGGGGGGTGGGGGGGGGGGGGAGAAACATTGCTGCAATGCCCCTCAAAAAATGTTTTTAAATGTCTATGTTGAAAATCTCAAAATACCCCTGGATTCCCCCCCAATATAATAACAAATATATATTTATATATATATATATTTATATTACGTCTGATATATATATAATATATGTCTATATGCCAACTTATATATATATATACTTATATATATACACATATATATATATATGGGGAAAAGCTTTCATTGGAAAGACATAATGCTCCATAGCCCTCTAGTGACCAAATCTGGTAATGCATGATTCATTTTCATTTTGCCATTTTTTTAATGTTCCATATTCATTTAATCTGAGGGGGATTTGTCCCCCCCCACAGTTCCTGCGCCCCTGGTTAATAAGGTATAATATCAAATGTGTTTTGGTTCTTAAATATTGTTCTCAAGAGTAATTAACAGATCCCAGTGATATTAGCCTCAACTTCTTTTATATAGAGCCTGTTCCTGTTTTTTTACTAGATATTGTTTTAATTGAGGCAGACATTATTATTATTATTATTATTATCATTTATTTGTAATGAGCCAACATATTCCTTAGCTAAACATGTATTAAGCACAAGGCAAAGGTAATTCTAATGCATTTTAAAGCATGGAAGCATAGACACCAGTGTGCAAAGAGCTTTCCTTACACATTTCCTTACAATACATTTGTTTTTTGTTCTTAATATAATTAGACACCTGGCAGAAACTGGAGAACTGATGATTCAGATACAATATTTATTAGGTTCTTTTGAAAGACTGCCACTATGAAAAGCCACTTGCCAGAGGAAACTAAATAGACAAGCATGTTCCAGAAGGATAACCCTTCCCGTATGGCTGCAGATTATCACACCAGGAGTGGGCTAATTTTACTATTTTCTCTAAAAATGCTTTTATGCTCATGGATTACAAAGCTGCTAAGATTGAGGACTATTCTATTCCAGCTGTGTAATTTACATTATACCATAAAATCAGCTGGAGGAGCTTTTTTTCCTACATCCGTAAGTCCTGCCTTGTCCGGAAAATATTTCAGAGTAGGAAGTATGTGCTCATACAAAAAACAGTTGTTTCACTTACATTTCGGATGAGACACAGCTCTAGGAACAAATAGAAAATGAGAATGTCATCATTATTATAAAGAGTTCGAAAAAGTGCTGATAAATGCAGCAGGCAAGAAATTATATATATATATATATATATATATATATATATATATATATATATATATATATACACTGCTCAAAAAAATAAAGGGAACACTTAAACAACACAATGTAACTCCAAGTCAATCACACTTCTGTAAAATCAAACTGTCCACTTAGGAAGCAACACTGAGTGACAATCAATTTCACATGCTGTTGTGCAAATGGGATAGACAACAGGTGGAAATTATGGGCAATTAGCAAGACACCCCCAATAAAAGAGTGATTCTGCAGGTGGTGACCACAGACCACTTCTCAGTTCCTATGCTTTCTGGCTGATGTTTTGGTCACTTTTTAATGCTGGTGGTGCTTTCACTCTAGTGGTAGCATGAGACAGAGTCTACAACCCACACAAGTGGCTCAGGTAGTGCAGCTCATCCAGGATAGCACATCAATGCGAGCTGTGGCAGGAAGTTTTGCTGTGTCTGTCAGCGTAGTGTCCAGAGCATGGAGGCGCTACCAGGAGACAGGCCAGTACATCAGGAGATGTGGTGGAGGCCGTATGAGGGCAACAACCCAGCATCAGGACCGCTACCTCCGCCTTTGTGCAAGGAGGAACAGGAAGAGCACTGCCAGAGCCCTGCAAAATGACCTCCAGCAGGTCACAAATGTGCATGTGTCTGCTCAAACGGTCAGAAACAGACTCCATGAGGGTGGTATGAGGGCCCGACATCCACCGGTGGGGGTTGTGCTTACAGCCCAACACCGTGCAGTATGTTTGGCATTTGCCAGAGAACACCAAGATTGGCAAATTTGCCTCTGGCGCCCTGTGCTCTTCACAGATGAAAGCAGGTTCACACTGAGCGCATGCGACAGACGTGACAGGGTCTGGAGACGCTGTGGAGAACGTTCTGCTGCCTGCAACATCATCCAGCATGACTGGTTTGGCAGTGGATCAGTAATGGTGTGGGGTGGCATTTCTTTGGGGGCCACACAGCCCTCCATGTGCTCGCCAGAGGAAGAATGACTGCCAATAGGTACCGAGATAAGATCCTCAGACCCCTTGTGGGACCATATGCTAGTGTGGTTGGCCCTGGGTTCCTCCTAATGCAAGACAATGCTAGACCTCATGTGGCTGGAGTGTATCAGCAGTTCCTGCAAGACAAAGGCATTGATGCTATGGACTGGCCCGCCCGTTCCCCAGACTTGAATCGAATTGAGCACATCTGGGACATCATGTCTCGCTCCATCCACCAACGTCACGTGGCACCACAGACTGTCCAGGAGTTGGCAGATGCTTTAGTCCAGGTCTTGGAGGAGATCCCTCAGGAGACCATCCGCCACCACATCAGGAGCATGCCCAGGCGTTGTAGGGAGGTCATGCAGGCACGTGGAGGCCACACACACTACTGAGCCTCATGTTGACTTGTTTTAAAGACATTACATCAAAGTTGGATCAGCCTGTAGTGTGTTTTTCCACTTTCATAATGGGGGTGACTCCAAATCCAGACCTCCATGGGTGGAAAAATGTGATTTCCATTTTTTTATTTTTTGTGTGATTTTGTTGTCAGCACATTCAACTATGTAAAGAACAAAGTATTTCATAAGAATATTTAATTCATTCAGATCTAGGATGTGTTATTTTAGTGTTCCCTTTATTTTTTTGAGCAGTGTATATATATATATATATATATATATATATATATATATGTATTATTCGTTTTCTATATATATATATATATATATATATATATATATATATATAGGCCCTCATTCAATTGCTATTTTGCCAATTGAATACGGCTCTAAATAAGCACATAATATATATTTTTTAAAGAAGTTTTTAGTTACTGAAAACCTTGCTTTTGGATAGATGCTTAATAACTAAAAAATTCTTTAAATAATATATGTGATGTGCTTATTTAGACCCCTATTCAATTTCCAACATTGCAATTGAATGAGGGCCATAGTAAATAAAAAGTACATCTGTGTTCACATTTGAATGTCTAAAACAAGTAAAAAAAACAGCTCAGAGTTCCGAGAAATACAGTTATTACACTGCTTTCTGGGAAGATGAGCTGGGACATGCAAATGTGCCCACAAATGTCATGCTCTTCAATCCGTAGCCATTATCAAACATGGCTTCCTTTAAGCTTATGCATGCTGTATTACACAGCTTTAAGGCAAAGCCAAGGTTGGATTAAATACAGGCTGAGTATCCAATCCATTTTCAAGCTTACTGGCTATCATCAGCATATACATATATACTAGGAAATTGCCCAAAATGACGGGAGTAAAATAGAAAGGCTGGCAATGTTGTTTGCCACACAATGCGAGGCTATGGGCGATCTGAGCACTTTTTACGTTCTTTGGGCTAGTTTTGCATCCTTCGGCCTTGTTTTTGGCATTTTTTCGATTTTTTCAGCAGCCATTTTTTTCTCACTTTCTCACGATTTTCGTTTGTGAAAAAAATGACAAATATGCCTCAAAATAACTTGTAACCTCACTCACTGGCTCCCTAGCTCTCCCACTGTTCTGTGTGTGAGTGTTTAAGTTAATGTGAGACATATTTGTTGTTTTTTTCAGGTCTTTCCAGTTCCGTGCTCTCATTGCAGGCTCCCTTCGCTTCGCGGGGCTCGCAGTTCCGACCCTACAGGCCACAATCGAGCTCTCAAAGCGTGACCAACATCGCAAATGTTACCCACACTGACAACTATATATGTGATATTTTTACATATATATATATATAAAGATATGTTATTTTTTTAATTAAAACTATTGTAAAAATGGGTATATATTCTGTATATATATATATATATATATATATATATATATATATATATATATATATATATATATATATATATTTAATAAAAAATAACATATACATATGTATGTAGTACTTTTGTGTTCACATTTGAATGTCAACAACAAGTTAAAATACTTGTTTCCTTCTCAGAATTCTGAGAAATACAGTACAAAATCATTTTGTAGTTTAAGTAGTTTCCTGATATGTTTTACCCCCTTGAGTACTGGGCTGTATGTTACACTGGATTTTGTATAAGGACACGGACATACTATTATTAATATAATATGTTCTTATTCCATATGTGCCTATTTGAAAGTTAAACATCAAAATATTACAAGCATCCATGCTATTTTATTGTTTTTTAGAGCTGCTCCGGCTGTCAGAAATTGTTATAAAACCATTTGCTAGTATTATTTAGCACCCTGAATTTTTTCTTCCTTTTTTACTCTTTAAGTGTTTGTCCTATTTTATTCCGGCTCAGTAAAGTCTCAGTGGAATAGGGTTTTGGGGAAGGAGTTACACGTAATATTTCAGCAGTGCAAAAATCAAAAGAAAAGTTTGCAGGTATTTACGGCTTTGTCTCGCCGCAGTCACTTGTGGTAGTTCTCTCGCAATGTTTCTGAGTTGGGTAAATAGAATAGTTAGGGAGATTTACTTTGCTCCTAAACATGGTGTAATTTGCGATATAGGTGGAATAGAATCGGGCTCATTGATAGTGTGATACACTTTACAAGTTTGTAGAGTTTATTCCCAAACTATAGTTATTTTTAAGCATTACACAGCAAGTTTACAAAGAGAGACGAAAAAAGAATTAAGTCTAAACATGTAAAGAAAAATGTAAACATACATGGAACCCGAATCAATTGCAAGTCCGCAACTCGATCGGAAGTAGGCTGTATGTCTGCGGGCCTGCTGCGAGCCCGCAACTTATGGTGCTATTCACTTGGCCGGGCGCGCAAGTCCCGGCCCGATAGCGCAAATCGCAAACCATGCTATGGAAAGTAGTATTTGCGAGTTTGAATATGATCGATGACGCAAGGCCATAACTCCCGGTTAGAAACAGCCAATGGAATGTGGGTCCCATTGTGAAACTTGAATTTCGAGTTACTGTCGGACCCTCATTCCAGATATAATGCAATATTGATAAAAAATATGATATTCTACTACATGCATGTTCCATTATATGTATTAACACATTGATTGCCAGGATCGATATAACACTGAAATTAAACATGAAATCAAGTATTTTTTTCTAAGACCTAACATCACTTTCACTTTTTATAAAAGTCTAGTGTGTGTATATGTGCACTTACAGTGCTCCGGACATGTCATTAAACACTCCGCGAGACCTCCTTGTTACCAATAACTTGTGGTTCGACTTTTGCCATTTACGGGCTTGACTGAGTGGTAAGCAATGGGGAATCGGAGCAGATTTGCGATTTTAGCCTTGCGAAAGTGAAAGTCCAAAGGCTTGGAGGGGCATTAACTTGCAATTTGAACCATCGCAGTGAACTGCAGGCCAGAGCCCGTAACTCGATCGGAGCCCGCAAAAAGACGCCAATTGAATAGCAAAATAACTTGTGGGCCCTATTTTTAAGCACGGATCTCCCGAAAGCCTCAATTGAATGGGGCTCATGGTATTTAACATCACTTAATGTTAAGCTCTTTCAAATCTAGATACATTATCATCTGCTATGTTCAACAGAACTTGACTCTGACAGTTTAAGTTTCTTCCACATGGCTCATATCCAATTAGCCAACCAACTACATAGAGTCGTGGCTGAAGAGGTTTTTTCACTTTCCTTTTATCTCAATTTTCTAAAATGCTGTAAAACTGACTGTTAAGTAAAAATGTGTAATGACGAATTTAATAGGTTCAAAGGGGTGGAGAATGTGAAATCTGTCTCATGTTGAATTTGAAACCACTCTACTAGAACCACCTCAAAGCTTATATTTAAATTTTCCTCTCATTTTATTTTATGCTGAGTGTTTTCTTTTTAATGATTCAAGCTGACTTATGATCTTGCGTTTGCCTTTTTTTTCTACCTAACCAGTGTGATGTTACAGTCATTTTCTCCCAATTGATCTTTTTTTGCTTTTTATGTTCAAGCCATTTGAAAGACTCTGCAGCGGGATCATTGGCAGTAATAAGTGTTTTTTTTATTTTTTTATTAAAGGACCAGTGTTAACATATATTTAAAATATACTCTTTTGAAAAACCACACTTAAAAATATGCAATTTTTTTTTTAAAGGAAAATAAATAGTATGTTCTCTAATATATTGGCTTTTATATTTAATAATGCATCTTCCTGAGGTGGGAAGGCGCAGTAAGTTTCTATCTGCATAATGAGCAGGAAGTTTCTAGTTTCACAGTTATATGTGTAAATCTTATAGCTATCTGTTTGAATATGGCATCTGCACAGTGGTGGAGCGAGAGATTGGAAGGCCCTGGTGCAAAAACAATTTTGGGGGTGGAGCTTCCGTATGCTGGAGCTAGACGTGTTTAGTGTGAGCTCCTGCTTAAAGCACTAAAAGTGGGCTTATAAATTGCCCTAGTTATCATAACTATACTGCATACCCTGAAAACAACTGGGGGAAGAGGAGGGGGGACCCATTTCCCCCGTGGGACCCTCAAAAGATACCCCTGGAGGCACAGCTGCAGAGAAACCTGCACCCGGCCAGCTCACTAGAAGACTGCCTTCCTGCAGGGACTTACCGGGAGGTGAGAGCTTCAGAGGCCCTGTGCCTGCTACAGGCACCCTTTGCCAGAAACTGCAACACTGCAGAAGGGCCTGGTCAGAGCAACACAGGAGGCAGTGTAAGCTACAGAGACCCCAAGATCGGGTGGTGGCCATCTTGGATTTGCATGAGGCAAGGTCTGAGGTGGAGGCCCAGGCCCCTGTGGGTGCACAGGATCACCTCAGGAGCTTTACCCATTAACCCTGTGACCCTATGCCTGGAGACCCAACTGTAAAGTGAGTACTGGTGGGGCTGGAGGAAAGAAGCAGGAAGATAGAGGGTGGCTATATCTTTACCTGCATTAGGGGGGTCAGAGAGGCCCTTGCTGTTGGAGTGTCACTCCTGCAAAAAAGAGCTCTTAGGCGGCCATTTTAGGGGCATAGGACAGGACTGTGCACGCAGAAGAAAGGGATACATGTCAGCCCTAACCCCATCTCCTCCACAAGTATAAAACAAGCACAACACTGTTTATAATACACCCCTCATCTAACTAGCCTGCTATCCTTAACAAACAAGTTCAAACAAGGAAAACCCACACTGAACTTAGGGTACTTAAACCTTTGAGAAAACTGGAATTATAAAGACTCACTATTCAACTTACACACCAACAGATAAGGCTGGATTGCATCCTTCTTACCTTTATTCTGGCAGCCCTACGAATCAGGGCCCCATATGTGAGAAACTGGCATATGTAACACTGACTCTATGCAACTGGCAGACAGAGAATGGAGGCTCACTGACACCTAGTGGACAGAAACGATTCAACACTATTCCCCAAAGCACTACAACTGTCAAGCAGGGGTATTACACAAAGGTAAAAGTGGAAACATAGATCAGTAAAGAGGAAGGGTTTACTCTACAATCTACCCTGCACAGAAAAGCCCCTCAATCACTCCCTAAAGGACGGACCATGCCCAAGACAAAACACAGTTGGCACTCAACACAAAAAAACAGAGACTGCAAACAGAACCACTATATGCAAACCTTGAAATGGCGAGAAATCCCTGACCGCCCCCTGCGTCACAAATGAGGGGTCAACTCTCTAAAAGCCATGCACGATAGACCACAAGCAACCAAAGACCATGACTAAAATGTGATTTGCATTAAACCCATTCATTTATCTGCACCACCACTTTGATCCCTCAGCAACTGCTACTGACCATCAGCCACAGACTGCCCACGCAATAGTAACTTTAATCCTTGGACTTCAACATGGGGAAATGCAAAAAAGGCACTGCAACCAGAAGGATCACAGATCATTTTAAAACCCCAGAAACCGCCCAAGAAGCGAACTCAGAGCACTCAGACAACTCTGAGGACCAGGAGGACCTGGGTGCAACCCAAAGCAACATGGACCTCTCACCGAGATCCATAGCCCTTATAGAATGAATGTTCCAGGCATATACTGAAAAGACTGTGAATGCTATCAGAAAGGACATAAATGACCTGGGTCAGAGAACCCACCTTCTGGAAGAAATGGTAGACCAGATTGCTGAAGCCCAGGAGAGGGACAGAGCGCTACACTCGCAGACCTACTCCAGAGTGGAAACCCTCGAAGATAAATTTGAGGACCTAGAAAACAGGTCGCGCCGCCATAATTTAAGACTGAGAGGGATTCCGAAGGCAGTACAAGACCTGAAGCCTTACCTGAAAGACACCATCAAGGGCATTATTCCGGAAATACCAGAGTCAGTATGGGAGATAGAGAGGGCCCACAGAGCTCTAGGGGCACCCAGAAACCCAGACGTACCGAAAGATGTGATCATTAGATTCCTGAGACAATAAGCGAGGGATCTGATCCTGGCGGCAGCCAGAAAAAAGCAGAACATCAGGGGCCCAGACAATGCAACAATACTGCTGTTCGCAGATCTTTCTCCGATCACACTGACCAGGCGCAGGGAAATGAAGCCAGCCCTAGAGATTCTGAACACGCATAAAATCCCATATAGATGGGGATTTCCATTTGTGGTATCTTTTCAACATAAGGGCAAGATGTACTCAGCCCGCTCCCTGGAGGAATGCCGCTCTCACCTCACTACTATCGGACTTGCACCTAATCCACCGAACAACGCAGAGAGGGATCACAGACGAAACAATACTACTGCGCCCACCAAACAGTGGACTAAAGTTCAGAATAAAGGCAATCAGAGCTCTTCCCCAAATTCGGGGGAAACGCCTACCAGCCACAAGTCCACTACTAGAACTGGGCAGATACCTGTAGGCGCCCTTAGAGCTACCTGAAGTACCATACCAATCGGACTAATTTACAAAGGGTTTAATCATTCATGATTTGTTGTTGAATTTAAGGCTAATTTGTATCAGATTTATCTTTTGTCATTTTAAGCACAGTTCAAAAGCCATTGCTGGTTGTTACTGTTCCTTACAAATGTCTTAGCCTGAGAATATAGCTACAAAACTTCCCATAACTAGACTTGAAAGGAAGACAACACTGACACTCACGAAACTTAAACACTAAGGCAAGAGTCGATGGGAAGCCTTTTTTTTTTTTTAACAAGAGACGAAGTAAACAGGGAAAGATGGCTACCCACTTGAAAATTAGAGACCTATTACCCCCCCTACAGAGGACATAAAATAAAGGCAGGCCTCACAAGAGCTCTTTTTACTACCATACTGAAGCCCCCATTGATGAACTAGCAGGGAACCATCCAAACCAAAAGAAGACGACACTAGGGGAAATAGAGGCCCACTGAAAACCTAAAATTTGAGGCACGTTACCACTCAAATCAGAAACGTAGGGTGACATAAACAAAAAAAGAACCTTCCAAAACCTTATCATAATCCAAGAGACAATCTGAGTGTAGAAGGCCAACTAGCTTTTATAGATAAGACCATGACACTTTCCCTTCATCTCTTACCAGACTATTAGACTCTATAGTTTGATCTAAATGAGTTGTCCCTCAGTGGCTACAAGGAACTACTTTTATGCAATGGGTTCCTTATCTATACCCCTCCAACAGGGGATTATAGGACGATTGCCTCCCATAGTCCTACCCCCGACAGATGCCAGAATTTTTGACTGTCGTAGGAGTAAGTGTATATGTATTACGGTTAATGTTGTTTATGAACTTTCTTTTTTCCCTTCCCCTCCCACCCCAGCACGCTCTATCCGGCATGAGAAGACATTGGCCCGCAACGGGGCCTGGAGGCTCCTTCTGGTGCTCCCTGGCTCTCTGGTCCCTCCTGCACAATCCGGGACATGGGATGAGTTGACAGGCTCTCAACAACACATACTCAGACTTACCCGATGGCCAGTGTAGAATACGCTTTTACCACACACAATGTAAAAGGGTTCAATTCACAGTCCAAAAGGAGAAAAGCTTTCCTTTATTACAAGCATATAAAGCCTTCTGTCCTGTTCTTGCAGGAAACACATTTTGCCCAACACAAAATCCCCTCATTCTTGGATAAAGAATACCCAAACTATTACTCAGCTACGCAACCCACCAGAAAAGCGGGGACATCAATACTAATACACCGCAATTTTCCATTCCAGATCACCTCTAAAATAATTGACAAAGAGAGACACTACATTATTCTATCCGGCACAATTCTAGGTTCAGAGCTGACGCTAGTATCCATTTATGCCCCGACGACATCTCCACACAAAACTCTTTTTAAAATCCTGAGAGTACTTGAATCTAACGCCCATGAAAAACTGATAATAGGGGGAGACCTCAATCTGACATTAGATTCTCTCTTAGATCGATCTAGGGGCCTAGACTGTGGTCGGTACACAAATAAAATGCAACAAATTAAGAGATTATTAAACGCTATAGGCTTAGTGGACGCCTGGAGAGGGCATCACCCAACCAGACGGGAATATACTCACTACTCTCATGTACATGGATCTTATTCCCGAATCGATACAATACTAGTAAGCGCGCCAATTTTTGATATGACTAGATCAGCCGAAATTAATGTATGCCCATGGTCGGATCATTCGGCGGTGACCCTGACAATAGACTTTGCCGAGACCCAGAAAAGCCCTTTTATCTGGAGGCTAAATGAAATTTTACTACACAACCCCACATTCAATAGCCAAGTAGAGAAAGACCTACGACTATACTTTGACATCAATGACACTACAGACGTAGGGATGGGCTGGATCTGGACTGCCCATAAGGCGTATATACGTGGCACCTATATTAAGCTTGCTTCGGCCTTTAAGAAGCAATGCCTGCAGAGGGAAACAGAGATCAGAAAAGAACTCCAAAGACTAGAGAGACATAACCAGACTAACCCCTCTCCTCAAACAAGACATCAAATAGATAGATGTAGACTGGAATTCGACAATGTTCTCTCAATGCGGACAGACAAAGCACTGAGGCGCACCACCCACCTATACTATACGAAGGCAAACAAACCTAGCTCCCTTCTAGCTAGGAGACTGAACCCTAGACCCCTTCAGCAAAAAGTTTTAAAGCTTAACACCGCAAATGGGTATCCCTCAGTAAGCCAAACAGAAATTAAACAGACCTTTGCGGCTTTCTATCAAAAAATCTATGCTGCAACTATCCTACAAGGCCCAGATGCGACCCAATCCTATCTGACATCTTTAGATCTACCCAAGGCCACGGAACAGGACATAAGCATGCTTAACTCTGACATATCAATAGAGGAGGTACTTAGAGCTATTGAAAATCTCAAATTAGGTAAAGCCCCAGTCCCAGATGGGTTCCCAAACTCCTACTATAAAACATATGCTGGGCTTCTAGCCCCCTATCTATGCAGGCTTTTCAACTCCATTCTGAATGGAGAAACCATGCCACCTGAACTCAATAGGGCTGACTTGGTGGTGTTCCCTGAGGAGGGCAGGAACCCCCTGGAGGCCAAAAACTACCGCCCAATATCCCTCCTAAACGGCGATGTTAAGATGCTAGCAAAGATAATGGCGGACAGGATCTCCCAAGTTCCTACCGGAACTAGTACATAAAGACCAGACGGGCTTTATCCCATTCAGACAAGCAGCAGACAATCTTAGACGAACTTTAAATGTACTACATCTAGCGCAAAGGGATGGTATCCTGCTTTGTGTCTTGGCCCTTGACATTGAAAATGCCTTTGACACGGTAGAGTGACCCTACTTACACGCGACACTGGCCAAATTTGGCTTCGAAGGACGCTTCATAAATCTGCTACGCTCTTATTATCATCTGCCCCAGGCGGCTCTAAAACTACCAGGGCCAAACAGGGAGACTATAGACATACGGAGAGGAACAAGACAGGGGTGCCCCCTGTCTCCATTACTCTTTGCGCTGGCCATGGAACCTTTGGCCCAAAAAATCAGATGCACCGCAAACATAAGGGGCCTGAGAATCGGCCTCCAAGACCTCAAATGCTCCCTGTTTGCGGATGACCTCCTATGCACTATGACATACCCCAAGAGCTCAATCCCGGCCTTGCTGACGGTATTACGTGACTTTGGGGAGATATCGGGGCTAAAAATTAACCTGGAGAAAACCGAGGCCTTAGATGTAGGAATACCATTGACAGATCTTACAGAATTGCAAAGGACTTATAACTTTTCCTGGCCAAAAACATCAATCAAATATCTATGGGTTCATATTACAAGGAGGGTAGTGGGAATATACAAAGCAAACTACCCCCCATTGCTTCAGAAATTAACAAAGAATATACAAAGCTGGTCAAAGCTAAACATATCATGGACGGGCCCCATCACGGCCATCAAGATGAATATTCTGCCCAAAATATTGTACCTTTTCAGGACCCTTCCCCTACCGCTAGATCTCAAAGATCTAGACAGATTGCAGAATTTAATATTTAAATTTATTTGGAGCAATAAAGCCCCGCGGATTGCTAGGCAGATGATGTATAAGCACAAAAACCAAGGGGGATTATCCTGCCCAAACCTCAAGCTTTACTACAAAGCAGCCCAGTTGGCCTTCCTGCCATTAACCCACACAAAGACACATCAACCCATATGGGTCTTTATGGAAAACTGGGAACTTAGACCCCACTCCTGGGACACGTTGATCTGGGACCCGGGGATTCATAAAATCAAAAACAAAAAGTACCTCACCAACCCGATGATCAAACTCACGGCATCGGTGTGGACCTGGGCTTGTACCAAACACCAACTAGCGCCACCAATCACCCCTATGACTTCTATAAAATCTTTCCCAGACTTTGAGACGACCTTGAGCTCAATCTCAAAAAGGTGGTGGCTCTCTAGTGACCTTAACAGAATATGGGGCGTGGTATCACGACGATAGAGTGGTAAATCACGAACAACTGGTAACTAACTTTAACATACCAACAGGGGAACTATGGAATTATAGGAAAATCAGACTTTGGTTAGAATCCCTGACAAAAGACTGGGGCCCACCGAAACAGTGCTGGCTATCAACAATTTGTAAGAATATTCCCGACTCTAGAGGCACCCTGGGTCTCTTGTATTCCAGCTTTAACAATACCAAACAAAAACAGAAACCCCCCTGTATGGCACACTGGGAACAAGACCTAGGCAGGGAACTGACTATAGAAACTTGGCATAGGATTAGCCGAAATCTGACCAAGGGCTTACTTACCCATAGCCTACTAGAGGTCTCAATCAAAGTCCTCCACAGAACCTCACCCCATCCAGAATGCACCAAATTAACCCGGCGATAAATAGACTTTGCTTTAGGGGCTGCCAAGCTACAGGAGATTTTAGCCACATTTGGTGGCACTGCACAAAGGCACAAGCTCTCTGGGGGAACGTGTTCCAACTATTTTCACAACTAATACATAGCCCACTAACACCCACAATAGAGGTTTGCCTGTTAGGAGGGAAGGCAGAGAACATATCCCCCAAATGTAATGCACTCTTACAGTATTTTACTTTAGCCACTAAGCATACTATTGCCAGACACTGGAGAACCCCTACACTAAATCTAAATGATGTCATTACCAGGATAAACTTTATAATGATTAATGAAAAATTGACACATTACATGCAACACAGCTATCCTAGCTTTCTGGATATCTGGTCTCCCTGGCTGGACTCCCCTCATAGTGCCACAGTTTAGCTCAGACCCCAGCCTCGGGGTGGGGATGGGCCGGAGGGCCGCGGGGGCGACGGATGGGGCCCCAGAGCCTACTTGCAACCAGTGTTACTCGAGACGGTGAGTGTGCTATTTCCCCACCTACCCTTTCTCCCCCCCCTCCTCTCTCCCCAGTTGATAATTGATTGTATTTTTGTTTTAACTTGTGTAAAGAATAAAATGTTAGAAGACAATATAAAAGGAAAAAAAATAAATAAATTTGGAGAACACCAAAGGATATCTAGGTGATGTTAAGCAATGTGGTACAATTCCAAGCACAAAAATTATAAAGGAATTCCTATATGTACTAGATAAATATGATGCAATAAGTATGGCTACTATGAACATTGCATATATTTGCTCACCAATGGTTGAAATGTATTAATCCACTTCTGTTCTGACGCAAACTCCATTTAATAAAAAGATGTTTGAAAAAAGAAAAAAATTTGGGCCCCCCCAGCGAAGAGGGACCTGTAAAAACACTTTTGCTCTGGGCCCCTCCCTCGGTACCAGCTCACTCATCCCCACACAGAACCTAACCCCTCCCAGCACCCACCTCACAGAACTCATCCCCCCGTAGATTGCTGTCAATAAGCCCTGGCACTGTCTTACCTCTTCCCTGATACAGATCCCCAGCATGCTGAACTGCTACATACGGCCACCTCTTGGGGCTGCAGTAGAAATGCTCATACAGTAAAAAATTAAATGTAAAAAAAATGAAGAAGTGGGCTCACCCAGAGGAGGGCCCTGGTGCATTGCACCACCTGCACATCTGGTAGCTTCGCCCTTGCATCTGTCAACACTATAACAGGAGTAATATATATCATTCCAGAAAGTAACAGAAATAATGAGGTGTCAATTATTTATAAAAAACAATTTTCAAAACTTGAAATCAAAACTTTCCAAATACAGCTTCCAGTAATGGGTCATAACAATGGGTGAGAAAGGGCCACATAGCTTTAAGAACAAGGTTATTATGTAGATAATGTCATAGGCTGACTGAGCAAGACGGGAAACCAAAGTAACACATCAAGAATCCAGATAACAAAGTGTAGAGAACATAGTGGCTGATAATTTTGTATTTCCTGCCAGTCAGAACAACATCCCTCAGTTCATGGTTTAGAGAATGGAGACCATCAGAAGTTGAATCTTATCTTTGAAACTAAGTTTATTAATCAATGTTGCTTGTTTAATCAAGAAATATGAATTGTATGAATGATTAATGCTTAATTATAACATCTAGCTCTGTTTGTTAGGGCACTACGGTGGTCTTTTAATGGAAGGCAGAATATTGATAAGATTGCTTTTTGTTGTTTTACTTACCGCACTTTTGATGGTTGAAGTGTGCGTTCTACATAAATCCTAAACTCATGGATAATGAGAACTCATTTCCTGCAAAATGAAACCCGATAAAGAGCCTCATTCAATTGAGCAATTGTAAGTTACCGGAGCCCGTAAGTTAGGCCGCAAGTTATTTTGCTATTTAATTGGCTACTTTTTGCAGGCTCCAAATGGGTTATTGATTGAAAACTTTGCAGTGTTTATACCCGGAACTTACAGCCTCCCAAAGCCTTTGATCTCTCACTTCCACAAGAGTTACGATCGCTAAAATCGCAAATCGCTATTAAATTGCTCCAATTCCCCAAGCACGCAAATTGTTTCATACCCGTAAGCGGAAAATGTAGAAGAAAATCCTACGGGTACAAGAGAGGATCCGCAAAGGGGTTAAACACCAGCACTGTAAAAGCAAATAAACAATCAATCCTGCACTGTAAATGACGGGGAAAGTGATGATAGACATTAGAATTAATTGCACATTAGTCTCAAGCTCGCAAATCTGCAATCTAAAACCATTTTATTTTATTTTATTAGTTTCATTTCAGGGTTATATCAATCTCAGGAATCAATGAGTTATTACATATCAGACCACCCGCATGGACTAGAACAGTATTGGTATTAATTTCTATTATTTTGCGGTTTTGCGAGTCCCATCGCATATCGGACATCCAAATGCTAATTGGTTGACATGTAACCTCCATGTTTTACTGCCGTAATGATGGCGGTCTCATTTTCTATTGGCTGTTTCGAAATTGGTAGTTCCAGTCTTGCTTAACTGATCATGTTCCCGGCCTGAACTACTACATACGATGGCATGGTTTACGGTTTGGGCTTTTGACCCGTAACTTGCGGGCTTCTTCAATTGAATAGCACTGGATTTGTAGCAGACCGCGAACCCGCAGCAGGCCCGCAGACATACAGCGTGTATCCCGTGAGATGTGGCCTTGGATTCTACGGATTGCAAAGATGCATATTGTACTGTAGAGCCTTACAGTTGGCTGTTACAGTATAGGAGAAGCAAGATCCACTAACCTGCAAACTATTGGTCTTTTTCCTTTCAGAGAAATATTTGATATTCCTGTTGGGCCAGGGTCTGCAGCAAAAGCAGGCGACCCTCTCAGTGGTGGACTATGTTAAGGCATTTCTCATATTAGTAGCAGAGACAGATTGCAATGAACATGTGCTTACTACAGCGTTTTTTGGGGGGGCTTTTTGATAATATTCAAAGTGAGGTGAACAAGAATTATCTTCATCACTTCACCAAGTATTCTCCCTTTTTAGACTATAGAGACCTAAATAAAATTAACATTAAGAATTGATATCGCCTTCCTCCAGTTACCAATCTATTATATTGACCACCTTACAAGCTAATACAGATTAGTACATTAAATTAAAGAGATTATGGGCACCATTAAGTTGGCCAAATCGCAATGATTTAAATTCATAAAGCAGTCCGTAAAATGTACAGATATTCAACTGGCTACATTTAGCTATTCACATTCCAATTGCGACTTACCCGCTAACTCCATTGGTTTTAGCACAGCTCAAAATTTACGAGTGCTAAATATTTAAAGGTACACAAAATCAATCTTCTTTTAGACCCGTAGATCTAGATCGCAAATTAAGTCTAATAAAATGTATCAAGTTTCTGTCAGAAATGATGCAAGTACTGAATAGGACTCGCAAGGGCTTTTTCAAACACTTATCAGAGCTGCAGCAGCAATTTAAAACAAACTAATATACTTTAAAATCACAGGAAAGCATATAAATACAATATAATTAATTACACAACAGTTTCAAATCCACAAATTTGTCATTTTTTTTTGTGGGAAATGGATACCCGGACTTAAGGGGTTAAGTCATATCAGGGAACCCACATGGACTAGAACAGTTGCTTTAAGGATTTTTATTGACTCCTACATTGCTGGATTGCGAGTTTGATCGCAAAATTTACTTCTCCACATAAATTCATAGTCCTGAGTGAAGTTTAAGTATAAACTCCATGTTTTACTGACGTCATGATAACAATCTCATTTACTATTGGCTGTGTCTAAGTATGTAGCTTACTTCCAGATATCTTGCATCTTTTTTCTAGCCAGCAGAACCAGAGTTTGACCCGTTCCCCTTTTATTGGGTGCAGAATCACAGCAAGACTTCTGTCTGGACTTTGAGCCTCATTCAATTCAGAGGCTCAAGTTATGGAGGTATAGGCCATAAGTCTGCGGGCCTTCTGTTGGCCTGCAGCGTTTGCAACTTAGGGTTGCCCACCAGTCCCGGCACGATAGCGCACATCATAAACCATACTATCGTGTGTAGCATTTGCGGCCTTGAACATGATCAATCGCGCAAGGCCGTAACTCCCGATTCGAAACAGCCAATGGAAACAGAGATCATAATCATTACTTCAATGCAAAATGGAGGTTGGATTTCAAAGTCCTTGAATTACGGGTTACGATCAGACCCACATTCCAGATATAATGCAATATTGATAAAGCTGTAAATATTATATTCTATTACATGCAGGTTCCATTATATGTATTAACACATTGATTGCTGGGATCGATATAACACGGAAATTGAACATGAAATAAAGTATTTTGTTTTGCCGATTTGTGAGCTTGAGAATGTTGTTATATTAGTTCTAAGACCTAACATCACTTTCACTTTTAATAAAAGTACAGGATTGCTTTTTTATTTGCTTTTAAAGTGCTACGATTTGTAAGCAAGCCCTTTGGGACACCTCCTTTACGGGCTTGACGGAGTTTTTAGCGAGCGGGAATCGGAGCAACTGAATAGCGATTTGCAATTTTAGCGCTCAGAACTCTTGCGGTCGTGAAAGATCAAAGGCTTGGAGGGGCATTAACTTGCGATTTGAACCATCGCAGTGAATCGCAGGCCGGAGCCCGCAAAAAGTGACCAATTGAATAGTACAATACCTTGCGGGCTACATTTCCGAAGCCCAGATCTCCCGAAAGCCTCAATTGAATGAGGCTCTTTGTCTTTTATTCGGCAAAGACTGTATCAGGTCTTTCATCTGTCTTCAGGATAAAGACTTGGTTGAAACTTTCTCTCATCATACAGTCGGGCACACTTTTGGCCTAGATTTGACTTTTTAATCTTTCTTTTTTAGGACACAGTGGCATGATTGTCTCCAATGTATTGTCTTATTCTTCTAGGCACAGGCAAAGTGTAACAAAAATAAAAAACAAAAATGTATGTAAGGTCATATAGGACCTTACATCCATCTTACAAACCTACACCCACCCATCATTCACACATAACCTAAGAGAAATTCTCCCTAACTGCAACTTAAGCTTCACTGAGGTAATATATTAATAATATTCCCTGGTGTGCTACTTATACTCCCTTTCAAGCATAACTTACAAACTGAACAAAATAACTAACTTCACATATGCACAACTAATAAAGTCATAATAAACATCTTATAATTGTATCTCAAAGCTAGCAGGTTATCTTTAAACAGTTTCAATAATACTATATTTTGTCTCAATCCTGTCATAAGTAGGGTAATGGGCTGGAAGTCACAGACAGGATAAATAGAAGTCCAGTAGCAAGAGGTCCTTGTGGACCAGATGTAGGCATATGGACCACAAGTGCAGCAGGTAGCTGGAGACAGGCAGGTAACTGTGGGATGGTGCCAGTCAGGCAGGTAACTGTGGGATGGTGCCAGTCAGGCAGGTCACTTTGGGATGGTGCCAGCCAGGCAGGTAACTGTGGGATGGTGCCAATCAGACAGGTAACTATGGGATGGGGCCAGTCAGGCAGGTAACTGTGGGATGGTGCCAGTCAGGCAGGTAACTATGGGATGGGGCCAGTCAGGCAGGTAACTGTGGGATAGTGCCAGACAGGCAGGTAACTATGGGATGGTGCCAGACAGGTAGGTAACTGTGGGATGGTGCCAGTCAGGCAGGTAACTATGGGATGGTGCCAGTCAGGCAGGTAACTGTGGGATGGTGCCAGACAGGCAGGTAACTATGGGATGGTGCCAGACAGGTAGGTAACTGTGGGATGGTGCCAGTCAGGCAGGTAACTATGGGATGGGGCCAGTCAGGCAGGTAACTATGGGATGGTGCCAGACAGGTAGGTAACTGTGGGATGGTGCCAGTCAGGCAGGTAACTATGGGATGGGGCCAGTCAGGCAGGTAACTGTGGGATGGTGCCAGACAGGCAGGTAACTATGGGATGGTGCCAGACAGGTAGGTAACTGTGGGATGGTGCCAGTCAGACAGGTAACTGTGGGATGGTGCCAGTCAGGCAGGTAACTATGGGATGGGGCCAGTCAGGCAGGTAACTGTGTGATGGTGCCAGTCAGGCAGGTAACTATGGGATGGGGCCAGTCAGGCAGGTAACTGTGGGATAGTGCCAGACAGGCAGGTAACTATGGGATGGTGCCAGACAGGTAGGTAACTGTGGGATGGTGCCAGTCAGGCAGGTAACTATGGGATGGTGCCAGTCAGGCAGGTAACTGTGGGATGGTGCCAGTCAGGAAGGTAACTATGGGATGGGGCCAGTCAGGCAGGTAACTGTGGGATGGTGCCAATCAGGCAGGTAACTGTGGGATGGTGCCAGACAGGCATGTAACTATGGGATGGTGCCAGACAGGCAGGTAACTGTGTGATGGTGCCAGGCAGGCAGGTAACTATGGGATGGTGCCAGTCAGGAAGGTAACTATGGAATGGGGCCAGTCAGGCAGGTAACTGTGGGATGGTGCCAGACAGGCAGGTAACTATGGGATGGTGCCAGACAGGTAAGTAACTGTGGGATGGTGCCAGACAGGTAGGTAACTGTGGGATGGTGCCAGTCAGACAGGTAACTGTGGGATGGTGCCAGTCAGACAGGTAACTGTGGGATGGTGCCAGACAGGCAGGTAACTGTGGGATGGTGCCAGACACGCAGGTAACTATGGGATGGTGCCAGTCAGGCAGGTAACTATGGGATGTTGCCAGACAGGCAGGTAACTGTGGGATGGTGCCAGACAGGCAGGTAACTGTGGGATGGTGCCAGACAGGCAGGTAACTATGGGATGGTGCCAGTCAGGCAGGTAACTATGGGATGGTGCCAGACAGGCAGGTAACTTTGGGATGGTGCCATACAAGAAGGTAGCTCTAAGATTGAGAATCAAGCAGGTAACTCTGGGATGGAGCCAGATAAGCTCAGAGGCAAAGGCGAAGTCAAACAATCCCGGGGTCAGGTGCGGGCTTATGGGCCTAATATAACACACAAAATATTGCAGCTGGTTGGTAGCTATAGTTAAAAAACTTTTTTAATATTATCATGTTTTTGAAATAAGTACCTGTGTTTCTGTGTGTTAATATGAGTAAAATGTAATTCACTTCTTCTATAACTCTACAAAAATCCATAAAACAATTAAAACCAGTCATTATTTTGCCCCTTCCTTAGAGGCATGAGAATGGTTATTATGAACCATTGTTATAAAGGCTTTTGCTTAAAAATATTCAATATTACAATTTGGGCAAGAGACGTTAATAAACAATATATATATATCACTTATTTTTCCCTTCTCAATCGCTACCTTGTTGTGGTGAAGGGGCTGGTGCACTTCAATGAATAGCAGAGAGGTCAGACAAAATCCACTGGAGAAGAAACTGGCAACCCATTCCAGTAACTTTGCCAAGAAAATCATATGGGTGAGTACAACCAGAAGGACAGACAGATGTGCCTGGCATACTGCAACAATATGGTCACCAAGAGTCGGGCACGACTGAAGAACTGAACAACAACAAGTCACTTATTTTAAGTTAAGCAACATGGATGTCATTTTTCATATTGGTCTTATTCAGTGCTTACAGCAACACTGCGAGGGATGGGAGAGGAATGCTGCAGGGAAAGAAAGAAAAGGTGACATATTTAATTTTTTTACTTTTAGATGGATATCCTCAATATTTGTACAATTCATTTTACCAGCTGGACTTAATATTATTAAAGGACATAATAATACAAGCAGAACATGCTACCTTTTGTGAGAATAAAGTTAGGCGTTAGCAAGACTTCAAATGTACTTAGTTGTTGCTAATTAAAAATCCTACCCACAATTCCCAGCAAAGATATTCTGGATCAATTTTCTCACTCAACAACAATTTATCTTTATTCTCTTGGGGCCATTTAGGATTCCTTTAACAGGAATATTTCTGTAAACTTAGGGTCTGTCTGTGTGTGAACGATCAAAACAAACTGTTGTTCATCCGCTCAGCCGTGTCCGACTCTTCGTGACCCTATGGCCCGCAGCACTCCAGGCATGTCTTATGTCTGTGTGTGCTAATCCATAATTTTTTCTTGGCAAATATACTGGAGTAGGTGCCAGTTCTTTCTGACCACTCTGCTATGACCTACACACCTCGGGTGACCCGACATGTTTTAGCTCACAGCTTCATTGAGGTACACAAGCACCTTCACCATGACAAGGTAACGATCCGGAAGGGGACTTGCAGACTATGTGAAAACAAATCAATTATTGTTCTAAGAAAAAGAAGATCAATAGTTTCAGAAGCTATATTACTATGAATATATATACAGTACATGTGGATATATATTGATTATTAGATTTTAATGGAGAAAATCAATTATGAAAAAGCGTTATTAATTCCCTCTATTATATTCAAAAGGAAATTTCTGACACTTATTAACAAGACATTGTTATGAAATAGTCAGCTAAGTACTTTTGGAACAAAACAAAAAACTTGTTCTTGCCTTTTGGACGGACTCCTGGTTGCTTCTGTCTTATAGCAAGAACACCCCGTTTATCGCTGTAGATAGGTTCCCGGCAATAGTAACGTTAAGCGAAACAGCACTGAAAGGGGCAATTTTAACATAGGGTAGATAGGTTTAAGGGAACTCATGGAAATAAACACAAAACTATTGAAATTTTGGCTTTATATAAACTTTTTAGAAACCGTAAACATAACAACACAACTAAACCTTTTTTTATTTTTTTATTTTTTATTAAATTAACTAACCAGTCTACTTTAAATGGCAAATGTGAATGATTTAAGTGCTGTATGAATAAACAAAAGGATTATAAAACCTTATCTTAATCTTATGTAAAAAAATAAATATGTAAATTAAAATCCAGGGTACCTGATAAGGATTTGACTAAGGAAACATAACCAAAAATACACAAATGCAATTGAATTGAAAAACCAAATCTTTTATTGACTTGAGCATAATAAAGTAATTAAATAAAAAAGCTGTGATCAAAGCAAAGAATATAATAACAACAAAAATAAAACTTAAATAAACCTCTAATAATTTGCTGGACGTCAAAAAACCCAAAGGATTAAACACCTTGGGTTTAACATGATTTTTTTAATCGTTGCATTTTTAACAACATTTTAAATGTACAAATAAAGATTGAATTTTTTAAAATTAGTATGTGGCAATAATAATTAAAATAAAGGCTGCATAAAAGGTGTTTCTGTACAACCTTGGTTGGTTGTTCAAGAATTCCTAAATAGGATCCACAGGACAATATTTTGGTATGCATTTAAGTAATAACACCTAGGCCTAAAAAATAAACTAAGATCATTTTTTTGAGTATCATAAACCACCATACCTCAGGTGCAAAAGGTTTTGAGATCCCGTCATGAAATTATTGAAATCCCGTCATGAAATTATTTTAAACACATTGAACCAAAAACAATTATTTCATAAATCTATCTTCCATCTTTAAAGCTGCCACTTGCATCACTGTTTCACTATGAAACACTATGACGTCTCATGAGATTTTAGGTACACACGAGTAGCATGAATGAAATCAAAGGCACTCTTTAAAACCTGAGCTTTCCACCCTCATACCCATTATCCCTACTAAGCCTGGTGGAGATCCATAGGCCTAAAAAGATTTGGTACATGGCACAAAGATAATATGGTCATTACCTACAATATCCCCCTTCAATTACTACAGAATAAGATACTTTATTAACACCACAGAACGCACCATGGGAAAACTAATTGGTTCACCAGAAATATCTTAAGCTTCCTATATGACACCTTTAATGCGGACCCTCTAGCTTAAAAATGTAAATATGTAAGCTAATGGGAAGGAGACCTGGACCATAGCTGGGACCAAGAAGCATGACTCCTGGTCAAAACTCACACGGGGCTCAATTAACAGGAGAATCCTAGAGACCTTCATTAACGCTGTCCATAAAATATACATTACACCTGACAAACTTTATAAATGGAAATGTGCACCAAATATCAACTGTTTTCGGGATTGCCAGGGTGTGTGCCCCTTTCTCCACACCTGGTGGACTTGTCCACGGGTTAGCCAGTTATTGAGAAAAGTCTTCCTTAGCCTCAAGCTTCTTTGATTCCATATGCAAATGCTGAAGTATGTCTTCTAGGCCACCCAGATATCGCCTTATCAGCTTCCCAAAACAAGCTCCTTCAATTTTTAATGCTAGCCATGAAAAGCCACATTGTCAAACAGTGGAAATCTTCAACCCTTAGCTTACAAGCGGTCTAGAGTAAGTTAAATTACATACTTATTAAAGAAAGATTCACCCACCTACTAGACAACACAATCCCAAAATGTAGGAAAATATGGAGACCCTGGCTAGATTCCCCCCACAGCATCTCTCTAACCTAAACCTCAGACCCCTTGCATTATTTTACATACCCTAAAGGAGACCTTGAAGAGACTTGGAGGCCCGGTCCGGCCCAGGGACCCTCGGATGTAGGTGAGTACAAAATATTTAATTCCGAAATTCTTGCTAGACTCATGAGACAAGAGGTTTAACACCCCCCAACCCCAATCCTTTTAATTTCCCCCTGATTTTAAGTTGCTATTTGAATCCTAAAAATAAAAACTTGGTAATGCCTCACGAGACGGAATCACTGTATCAAAGCGGCGATAGACCACAACTTACAACCAGAAGCCAACATTTGTACCATTTATGACCTTGCTTTAATTCCCTGCATGTACTTTATATTATTATTGATATGCCTTTACCTAACTAAAATGTTGTTTTGAATGGATGCTCCACTATCAGGTCATTTACATGTCCCCACCCAATGTCTTAAGTTTTCTGTGGAATCTTGTATCTTGAGATTTAGGGCAGGAAACAAGTTTTCTGATGCAATTAAATGGGAAATATCTCTTTTTTTTATCATGACACAACACCACAGTGGGTGTGAATTATTCTAACCTACCCAGCTAAATGGTACAGTGATGAATACATTTTCTGTATTTGATGTTACGGCAGATGATTGAATAACAAAGGTATCAAGGTGCAAGCTGCTGGACCCGGCTCAATGGCCCAGATTTTCAGGATGGACAAAAAAAAAAGAGAACTGTTAAAATCTCAGTAGGTGCAGACCAAGCCAAGAATTTAAATATTTCTGTAAACCATGTTGCCCTATCAGTCTTTTTATTTCTTAGTAAAGCAGACCTGCTGCTAGACTAGGCAATGCCTCTGCTATAAAGCGTTCACCTTGGGAATGAAAAAGGAATGAACCCCAAGAAGTTTAAAAGGAGCATAGACAAATGAATTGCTCAAGCTATGTTCCAGGGGGGTGCACTTTCATCTCTGTATCTTTGAATTGTGAGTCAAGCCTGTGTAAGTTACAGCTGGGTTAAAGTTTAAATGGCTTAGAATAAAGATGAAAAATATAATATCCGGACAGCGCAACAAAGACCTTGACTCTTTATCTATGTAGCAGTCTAAAGAAAAACTTCCAGGAGTCCTGTAGCCCGGCTCTCCCATTGTGCATATTAAGAATTAAAATAATTGAAAGGAAATGCTTTTGTGAAGAACATTCTGTTTTAAACATATTTTTTTAGCCCTCTAACAGGTACACACTGATGGGTAGGTTGTGTTGTTGCAATCTAATTCAGTATGTGAATAATAAAAAACAAGTTTAGAATAATTTAGATAATTAAGATTATATCAGCATTATCTCGGGTACCTTGTGAGTTTTTAAAATGTGTTCAGACTGCTATAATCCAGTCTTTCATAGATGCTAGCCCTCTGCTTTACATCATGTGTCTTGAAGCTCCATGCAAAGCTAAGCTATGCAGATTTAAAAAATGTTTTTTTTCACCTTGCTATGTCAAAGGCTGGGCTGACAAAAAGTGTAAGTTACCTTAAAGATGTCACACTTGTTTTGTATTGATGATGCACTACATCACATGGAAAGTGCCTTTTTTTCATTTGTTTTATCTTAAAGAGAGTATTTGAAAATGTTTCCCAGTGTGTTTTCTTTTTTAGATTGAAAGTTTAGATACTTAAAAAACTGCTTCAAATGTAAAATGCCCACGCATATGTTATACTGACAACCGATGAGCTGTAAAGAAATAAATTGTTGTAATGTTTAGTAGAAAATATATGTTTGAATCTGACAAAGAGCATATAGGAAAAAAAAGTTTTAAATAGACAAAATATAATTATAATGATTATGCTTGTCCCTGGAGCCATCCATCATACTTATTTGAAAATTAAGTGTGTGAAAGGCACGTAACTGGAGCACACTCTGGCACTGACCTTGGCCACGGTCGAGTTTTTCAAATTTGTTGGCATAAGGTAAGTAAAACTTTTACAGCATCATCTTGTAGAACAGATTAACAGGGATTCCATCAACTCCTGCAGCCTTGTTGTTGCAAGGATTCCTAGGGCACATATAAAGGACTCAAACACAAATCACCATACCTTAGCTGCCAAAGGTCTTTGGATCCTATCATGAAAAACGCTATTTAATTAAATACAGTAAATTCCACTAAAAATAAGATTTTCTTTAAACATGACTTACACAGATGTTAATTGTGTTAATTTTTGTATGTATTTCACAAAGATGTGAAGTGTTCCCTCAACTACAGAGGCCCATTAATATATATTTTGTTAAAGCAGAAGAATCTCTCCTATAAAGCTATATCAACATTTTTAAAAACATCTAAAATGGGATCCCTTCTGTACCCTCTCTCCCTTCTTCTCCTCTCTCCCACTTGCAGTGCAGTCTCATTTCAGTCTCTGTGGTAGGGGTATCCAGGGGGTAAGGAGAGCACTGTGATGTAGCGAGGCTTGTCTTTGTTTGCGTTGGTGGCTTTGTCTGCGCAGGATGTGGATATTGTGTGGTTGGTTGGAGAGGGAGGAGGTTGAATGGAGGGGGATAAGAATATGCTCCCAACAAATGGGATTGCGATAGGATATGGAAATCCAGCAAAGGGAGGCCGGTGAGATCAATGACTTCAGTCCATAAACAGTAAGGTCACCATGGATAGGGTGGTCAGAAGTCAGAAATGGAGAGACAGTAAGCAAGACCGAAAAATAAGGCAGCATGTGAAACAACATAATTAAAAATGAATCATTGTGGTCACAAAGTGTTTACCAATAAGGAAGTTTTGGAAAGTGTGCTCCACATCCAGCTCCAGTCTAAGGAGGTGCCTGTTTTCAGTGAAATACACAAAAAACATACATTTAGAGTTATTTACAAGAAGAAAAAAAGAACCAAAGTAGGCTGCACTGGGACCATATTTGTTCTTTTGTTTTATGTTATTTTTCTATGAAGTTTTTGTAACTTTTGTATTGTTTCCTGCATATGCATTTGTTCAACGGTGTATTTTCCAAACTATTTATTTAAATAAAAAAGTTATTACAAACTGAAATGGGAAACGGTGTAGGAAATATAATCGCTAAGCAAGGGAAAAGCGATTGTAGCACTAGCTTATTCTCAGTTTTAGGGGCATTTCCCTAGAGACAATACATATAATTATTCCATTCACACTTTTTAAAATAGCACATGAGTACTGCGTATTTATATTCGAATTTATCAGACTATTAACTGTGGGAGGAAATTATATTTTTCGTAACAATTTTTTGTACCAGTGCTGTGGTAAATGTGTGACACCAGCAGCCCTATTAAATCCGAAGCCCGCAACTCGTTCCCAGATGGACGAATGTCTGCGGGTGTGTTGTGGGCTCCCATTCATCTCCGATTGCGATGCTATTCAATTGCTCAAGGCCGCAAGCTACCGGCCCAAAGCCGACTCCGCAAACCATGCATTGAGTCGTAGCAGTTCAGGGCGTGAGCATGATAAATTCAGCAAGCCCGTAACCACCCATTTCGAATCAGCCAATAAAAATTTAGACTGTCATTATTACGGCAGTAAAACAGGGAGGTTACATGTCAATCAGTTAGGTTCGGGGATCTAATATGTGATCAGACTCGCAAACCCTCAAAATAAAGAATTATTAAAATGAATGCCAATACTGTTCTGGTCCATGTAAATGGCTTGATATGTATTAACTCATTAACACCCGAGATTGATTTAACCCCGAAATGACACATAAAAATACATTTTATTTCCTGATGATTTGCAAGCTTCAGACTGTTGTGCAATTAATTCTAATGTCTGTCATCGCTTTCCCCGTTATTTACAGTGCAGTATGGATTTTTTATTTGCATTTACAGTGCTACGAATCAGTGTTTTTATCCTTTGCGGGTCCGCACTCGGATTTTCTCCTTCATTTGCCATTTACGGGTGTGAAAACATTTGCGGGTTTGGGGAAATTGAGCTATTGAATAGCGTTTTGCGATTTTAGCCTTGTAAAAGTGAAAGATTCTATAAATCTAGAATAGGAAAATCATCAAAATCTGATTTTTGTATACGTTGGTCATCTAATCCATGGGAATAAAATGCAAAGGAGCAATTTTAACAGTATATTAATACAATTTATATTGCATTAATTAAATGGTCTCTGCCATGGAATCAATTCCTTTTTTTTATTAAAAGAAAAAATGACTATAAATGTTAATAGATATTTTAAATTAAATCACTTCTGAGACATTCACCCTTCTCTATATGGCTCGGATATGCTATGTGTGTGCCAAATGCACTAGTCCAAAATGTAAGTGGTGATGCAGACTTTAAACCAGGTGACAGCTTGGCGGGACATACTACCATCCTGACACTAGCAGTTGATTATGTCAAGAATAGGTGGCGCAAGGATGCTTCAGCATTGGCTGCCATTTAGTCCGTGCCTGGATAAAATGCTGATCATTATTGCACATTCATACAATCACATATCTGTGTGTATATACACAGATATCCCTTGTTATACAAATTACAGATATTTCACTTACACAAGAAATGGAATATATAATATCTATTTATCCATTGTAATGGAATTGTAAATGAAATGGCATTTTTGATCAATGTTTATAAATGATGTTACGGCACTGCCCTGATTTGAAAGTTATCAGTAAAGTCTGATTAGAATAGTGTTTTTGGTGGAAAAGTCTAATGGAGTAACTCGTAATGTTTCAGCTCTGCAAAAATCTTTCGGAAAGTTTGCCGTAATTTTCGCGTCCCGCTTGCCACAGTCACTAGCAGTATGGGAGATGTTTTTTTCATTATACAAGTTTTTTCATTTTATGAACAATGTCAAGGAACAAATTATGCCGTATAGCAAGGGGCTTATATGATATATATATATATATATATATATATATATATATATATATATATATATATATATATATATATATATATATATATATATATATATATATACAGTGCCTTGCAAAAGTATTCACCCCCCCTTGACTTTTTACCTATTTTGTTACATTACAGCCTTAAGTTCTTACGTTCAATGTTTTGTTAATCTGACTTTTATGTGGTGGATCAGAACACAATAGTCTAAGTTGGTGAAGTGAAATGAGAAACATATATACATAAAACATTTTTTTAGAAATAGAAAACAGAAAATAGGCATGTCCCCCAAAAAAGCTCTGGTGCAACCAATTACCTTCAGAAGTCACATAATTAGTGAAATGATGTCCACCTGTGTGCAATCTAAGTGTCACATGATCTGTCATTACATATACACACTTTTTTGAAAGGCCCCAGAGGCTGCAACACCTAAGCAAGAGGCACCACTAACCAAACACTGCCATGAAGACCAAGGAACTCTCCAAACAAGTAAGGGACAATGTTGTTGAGAAGGACAAGTCAGGGTTAGGTTATAAAAAAAATCAAAATCTTTCATGATCCCCAGGAGCCCCATCAAATCTATAATAACCAAATGGAAAGAACATGGCACAACAGCAAACTTGTCAAGAGACGGCCGCCCACCAAAACTCACGGACCGGGCAAGGAGGGCATTAATCAGAGAGGCAGCACAGAGACCTAAGGTAACCCTGGAGGAGATGCAGAGTCCCACAGCAGAGATTTGAGTATCTGTACATAGGACGACAATAAGCCGTACGCGCCATAGAGTTGGGCTTTATGGCCAGAAGAAAACCATTACTTTAAGCAAAAAACAAAATAGCACGTTTTGAGTTTGTGAAAAGGCATGTGGAAGACTCCCAAAATGTATGGAGGAAGGTGCTCTGGTCTGATGAGACTAAAATTGAACTTTTCGGCCATCAAAGAAAATGCTATTTCTGGCGCAAACCCAACACATCACATCACCCAAAGAGCACCATCCCCACAGTGAAACATGGTGGTGGCAGCATCATGCTGTGGGGATGTTTTTCAGCAGCCATACTGGGAAACTGGTCAGAGTTGAGGGAAAGATGGATGGTGCTAAATACAGGGATATTCTTGAGCAAAACCTGTACCACTCTGCGCGTGATTTGATGCTTGGACGGAGGTTCACCTTCCAGCAGGACAATGACCCCAAACACACTGCTAAAGCAACACTTGGGGGGTTTAAGGGGAAACATGTAAATGTGTTGGAATGGCCGAGTCACAGCCCAGACCTCAATCCAATAGAAAATCTGTGGTCAGACTTAAAGATTGCTGTTCACAAGCGCAAACCATCCAACTTGAAGGAGCTGGAGCAGTTTTGCAAGGAGGAATGGGCAAAAATCCCAATGGTAAGATGTGGCAAGCTCATAGAGACTTATCCAAAGCGACTTGGAGCTGTGATTGCTGCAAAAGGTGGCTCTATAAAGGGTGAAAAGTTGTGGGCATGTTCTGTAAATTAAATGATGCAAATCCTCAAACAATCCATGTTAATAGGTGAATACTTTGGCAAGGCACTGTATATATATATATATATATATATATATATATATATATATATATATATATATATATATATATAATGAGTATTGCAGTATATACATTTTGTATTGGACAAATGTCTTATTTATCTTGACAAGCTTTCAAGAGGTTTAACAATATTGCTTAAGACTTGATAAAGTAAGGTGTTTGTCCAATACAAAAGGTATATACTGCAATACTCATTATTAATCGATATATATATAAATGGATTAATAATTACTTAATTACTGGATTATTGTACATTCACAGCTGCTTCACTCTTCAAGAATTCTCGGACGGGTGACTTGCAGCTACGGGAGTTTTGAAAAGCACATTTTTGGGGCTATTTTGGGGCTCCCATGAAAAAGAATCCCGTAAAACTTGCTGGCTCCTTGCTGGCTCTCACCCATGGGGATTTGCCCAGAGTTCTCTAGCTCTAAAGTGTACTTGCAGCTTGCTCACAGGAGACTCTGAATCTGTATCCTAGCAGTCTCCATAGCAACCCTACAGAATGGTACCCAGTAACTTGAACACACTACAGAACCCAAACATCCTCCTTTATCCTCCTTTATTCCTATCTGTCTAGATAAACGTGTTCCTATGGCAGGGAAAGGGATTAAATATTAATAGAAACTTATGAAGGGTGTCTATGACCCATCACCTATGACCCTCTACTCCTTGAGCCTGGTTATACACAGGGATTCCTCCTTAATACCCGCTACCCCCATGAGCTGGGTATTCCCCTGGATTCCCCCTTAATACCTGCTCCTATGAGCCAGGAGATACCCAAGGATCGCCATGCTACTCCTAACAGACCGGGTATCCCCCTATTAATGTATAAACATGGGGGTCCATTAACTCATATGCCTAGGGGTCTCAACAGCTATGACCATATGAGTTTTCATAGACCACCCCATGGCACAAAAAATAACTTCTATAATATGGAGGCCTTTATGGACCCCTGTAGCATCTAATAATAACCTCTTTACCATAGCGATCTTAATGAACCCCATAATATAAACTATAATATACCTTCAGACTGTAAGTTTGCAAGTTTTCATTCTTGTGTCGGTGCTTTGGATAAAAGCACTCTGTATGTTTGATTTTAAGCTCAAAAACAGGGCCCTCCATTCTTCGCAACATGTTAAACCCTGTAAAGCACTACGTAATATGTTGGCACACTACAAATAAAATATAATAATAATAATAGTAAAGAGCCTGGGTATGCCACAACTTAAGTGTAACCATATAACCTTATGGACCCCCATGACACCACATATTAACCTGCTACCAAGGGGGTCTCTATGGACCCCATGGTGCCTAACATAAACCCCTATACTAAGGGAGGCTAGACGGACTAAGCTATGACCATGGGAGTCCTCATGCACCCCATGACACACTAAATGAATTCCTATACAATGTGGCACCTAATATTAACCAGTATACCATGGGGATCCCAAAAGGACACATTGGTTTAATAAGCAATGGCCATGGGGATATTTAGGACCCCCAGGGCACACAAAATTAACTCCTATACCACAAGGATCTGTATGGACCTGTAGCACTTAATATCCCAATACCTGGGGTGACTAAGCAGAGCCCCTGGCACCATTCGTAACATCCCCCATGGAGGTTCATAAAACTTCCCATAGTCCCTATCACTAAATAAATTAAAAAATACTGCATAAAATAAAATTTAAAAAATTAAGAGAGAACAATATACATTACCTATCCTGGTGACACCTTCCAGTAAAGATCATCAAAGCCCTGGTCCTCACTCTTCAGCCCTAGATAAGCAAGCACTTCCATGTTAATTGAAGAATCCATCCTGTTATTTCCTGGTTGAGGGACTTCGGAGTAAACTCAGGGTTTAGGGACACAATTAGGGACATTTCGAGCACTTGGATGGCATTTTTCAAGGGTTAGATTTACATGTGTGATCTTATACAGTAGCTTGGAAGTGTTTTACTAGGCAAGCCATTGAAACAAATCATATGTGCTCTGAATAGTGTTTGAATAATTGTAGGCCATAGAGGAACCTGCCTGGGTGTTTTTTTCTTATTTTCCCAACTCTGACAGGATTATATTGTTGTGGATTAATTTCTTACAAATTGCTGAAGTATATGGGGATTTTACACAAGTACTACTGTTATATAAGTAATATCTACCCTTAGTCTGCTCTTTCCTTGTGGCAGGATTGATACATATTTCTGCTAATTGGAATTTGCTAAATTACTATTTAAGATGAAGGAGAGCATAAAAAAAACATAGTCGGCCTACAAGCTCCTCTGTAGTTTTTTTTATAGATCACAGGTATTTTAGGTGGAGGCCCATTTCCACAGGCCTAAGATAAGCTTAAGTCAAAAAAGAGGAGTACAGATTCTTCAATCAATGTGGGATTGCCCGCTTATCTAGGGCTAAAGAGTGAGGACCAGAGCTTCAATCATCATCAGTGGATGGCATCAACAGGATAGCCAATGTATATTTAGATATTTTGTGTTAGGGGCTATGGGGGCCTTTATGGACCCTACATGGGCAGTTAGGGTCCATGGAGGTTCAATATGGACCCCTGTGGTTGTGCAAAAGATGCCATGTGAGTCCTTGAGGACCCCCATGGTATAAGGGTTAATTTTAGGTGCGATGGAGGACCATAAGGGCCCCATGCTCATAGTTTAGCATGCCATGAGGGTCCTTTTAGACCCCCATTGTATAGAGGTTAATATTAGGTGCTTTGGGGATCCATAAGGATCCCCATGTTATAGGGGATACTTTTGTATGCCATTTGGGTCTATGAGGACCCCCATTGTCATATCTTAATGTACAATGAGTATATTATAGGGATCCCTTAGCTCATAGGAGTAGCAGGTATTATAGAGGGAATCTTTGGGGATTCCTAGTCTCATAGAGGGTTGCATACATTGCGGGGGGAACCAGTGGATCTCCTAGCTCACAGAAGGTAGAGGTGTGTTGGATTTGTGCAATCAAGCCTCAAATACAACCATGGCCCGATTACCAATTAGGCCAACTAGGCAGGCGCCCAAGAGCTCTTCCCTGTAAGAGGTGCCACTTCTTTAAAAAAATGGTTCCTGGCTTAAAAAAAATAAAATGTTGCAGTTCATAGACTGCTACTAGGGGGTAACCACCTAGAACAAGACAGTTACAACAGGAAAGGGAACTTACACACACAGAAAATACAAAAATGGGTTTGTGCATACCTTGCATACTCACTCGCAGGGGCTCCTCCTCTTCACTGCCTAGGGGCTCCAGAAAGGTAGATACGGCCCTGAATACAACACAATTAAGGTGTTAGCTTCTTCATAGTGATGGATCTGAGGGATCTTTGAGAAATATTCCTTCCTTTACGGGGATTACCTGTAAACTTTTTTTAAATTTCAGCAAGATTGAATATCATTATGGGAGTCATGTGATAGCGATTTTTAAAATAGTTATAGAACAGGTACTTACGGCTTAGGATATCAGAGACATTTGGAGAACTAGGAAGGTATTTATTGGAGATTAGATTTACATGTCTGATGTGATTGGTTGCGATTTACAAGTGAACTTCATGAGTTCAGTTCTTACAGGACCCATGGAATGGAGACCTAAAACACTCCTTTAAGGTATAAATACTTTGGCATCAATAAAGTAGAAAGTATTGCCTCCAGTTCCTTATTTTTGGTATTTAATTTTCTGCTTTTCTTGTCTGGTGATCCTTTTCAGGCTCATCATCCGCCTCCCATGATTATCCTTTCTCAGTGAACTTTATATTAAAGAAAGAAGACACTTTTCCTGTTGGATGGATGCTAGCAGTGGCGGCAGCAGTTGTGGTGAGCGGGCGCTAGATGGCGCTTCCGAGACTTTATTATTATTATTATTATTATTATTATTATTATTATTGTTTATTTGTAACGAGCCAACATATTTCGTAACGCTATACAGGGTTAAGTTCCAGGCAAAGACAATTACAATATTAACAAGCTGCAAAGGATGAAGGACCCTGCCTTTGAGCTTAGAATCCAGTGTCCATAGTGCTTCCCAGATGCACCATGCAAGATTAAAAACTCGCAAACTTACACTCTAAAGTATTTTACTGTCGATTTTACTGAATTTCAACTAAAATTTAACTCAATTTCATAGCGTTAGGGTAAGAGGTTAGGATGAGGGGCTAGGGTAAGGGATTAGAGTTAGGGTAACAATTTAAGGTTAGGATTTGTGTAAAATGTCAGCAGCGCCATCTAGCGGCCCCTCACCACGCTGCTACCGACACTGTTCCGGGCCACCCACCAAGATCCAGAAGAAGAATAAAGGCATCTCTAAAATCCAATACATTTTTAAACAGTTATTACTGTTCTTACATGCATAGTTTCAGACAATTGAAGCCGGTAGCTTCAGATGAAGCCGGTAGCCCACAAGTGACATCATCATCATGTAATCCCAGAGCACACCAGGTGGGAAGGATGGTATAGAAAGCTACAGGTAACGCAAGTTATACATTTTGGAAACAGATTACCCTGCTTTAAATTATGCATCTAAGCACACTATTAACAGTTTAATAAATGTTTTGGATTTTATGCACAATAGCTAGACATTAGAGGAGTGTTTCTTTTATTTTATTTTGTTAGAACAAGTATTAAATAAGGACAAGTAAGAAAGTGCTGCCAAATAAAGGGTTATACCTTGCACTTTATCAATAGTGTGTGAGGTCTACAAGTGGTTAAGCTGCTGGTATTATCAGTAGGGACAGATATGGTAAAGTGTATTTCAAGGTCCAAGAAGATGCATTACCATTTTTACAGTGCAGCAAATTAATATTGGGACTATTATCCGGTTAATGTTAACAATATACACATTTTAACATTGTCACATCTCATCTAATTAAACATTAATCAAACATAATACCATTCCCAAGTTCACAATATTCAGGTTGTTATCTGCAGATTAATTATTAACACATTTTATTTTAAAAGTTTCCTATTAATGTATTTCATCTACCCATCATCAAGAATATTTTTTATTATCAAAAAGGAAAAGCTTGGCTCTAAATAGCATCCTGGTAAAGTGTTTAGGCACTGCATGTTTAATATCTTTATTCTTCATTCCACAATGTGTTCCTGGTTTTGGAAGGCTTGTAGAATGTCCCACATACTGATATCCGCAGGTACATTCTAGGAGGTGAGCTACATAATTGCTCTCACAGTACTGAAATGGTTTTATTCAGACAGATTTGCTTGTTGCTTTGTAAGTAAAGCTTTTATCTATGTCCATATAGTAACAAGCTGAACAAACAATGACATTTACAAAAGTCTGTGCTTATTCCTAATCATGTTTAAATTATATTTTATTTTAAAAATTAAATATAAATATATTCCCCTAAGAGTAACTGTTTTGTCCAGAAGTTTTTTTAAATGTTTATTTTTTTATTTTTAAAAGAAAGCGTGTCATCATACTTTCTAATAATTTGAGATCCTGGTCTCCACCATTATAAGGTCATCAAGAGGTGGGAAATCAGGTCTAAAGTGCCTGAAGAATCTAATAATTGCATTTACAATATCATTGAAAGAATCACAGCAAATTAAGAGAAATGTGTTGATAGAAGCTTGTGTCTATTAATTTAGCTTTGCCTGGCAACAAGAGCTGGCTCCACTCACTGACTCTATTGTGGGTGGGGGTCAGCAGATGGCTATTTTAAAAGTATTTAAAATATTCAATAGAACATTTTAAATGACTGAATATGGATTTTATTAATGATCAATGCCTAATTAAACCACACAGCTCACGTTGGAGCTTTATAGTTGCCATTTATACACAATCACATATATAGTTGTGAGCGTACGAAGGCGCTCCATGCCAGCAACTGAGGCCCTCGCGAAGGCACTCCGAAGGCACTCCTTGCCAGCAATTGCGACCCTCGCAAACTTTACGTCGCAACGCAAGCAACACGACACACCAATTACGACCCTCGCAAACTTTACCTCGCAACGCAAAAAACATACAAGACACGATACCACACATTACGACCTCGCAAAAATCAGACGCAACTTGCGAACATGACAAAATTCAAAACACAATAAATACACACAGCACATACATAAAAAGCTTACCTACAGCAAGAGGGAGCATCCAGGACCTCAAAAAAACAACTTACACCTTCATTTAACTAAAATAAAAGAGTTTAGGCACTAAAAAATTCGCTAAGCGAGAGAAAAAATGGCCGCCGAACAAAACGAAAACGAGGCTACAGCACTCTAAACACGCAGAACACCACAAGAAACTCGCAAAATACCACAAACGACCTACGGATATTCCGCTAAGACGCATACCACACATTACCCTCCATATTACGCCAATGCGGAAGTACACAACTATGCTAACAGTTTTGTCTCGCGCACGCACACTATTACACTGCACACATTCATCACGCTTACACAGCAGCTCAACACCACTAATACTGCACCAACATCAAAACAGATTGCCAGCTCTTCAACATAATGCTTCAAAATAGGTAAAGTATATTCATTTATTAATTGTATTATATGGTATATTTCAGTAGTACACACAAAACACCATTAGCTACCTTACAATTTCATTGCTGTCATTTGTTGACGGGCAATTCGCTAGTCACATATATAGTTATCAGCGTTGGGAACGTTTGAGCCTTGCGAAGCGAGCCGAGCCGTTGAGGCGCAGGTTTGCGGGACTTCATTGCAGGGCTTGCAATGGGCGCCGCAAGTGCTCATTGCTAGGCCCGCAACTGCGACCCACACAAAGCGAAGTGAGCAGGTGAGACACGCAAGAGATAGGCTGCAATGAGCGCCGAAATGGACCATGGGACGTAGCCGCAACTGCGAACCTTGCGGGCCTTACGACCCGTACTACTTAGGACCGAACCCGTACATGCAATGTGCGTCTCGCAAAAATTTGACTTTAACGGCCGAACTACAGAACTGGAAAGACCTGAAAAAAAAAACAAATATGCCTAAAATTAATGTACACACTCACACACAGCACAGGGGGAGATCCAGGAAGCCTGTGAGTAACGTTGCAAGTTAATTTGAGACATATTTGCCATTTTTTTCACAATCGAAAATAGCCTAAGCGAGAAAAAAAAAGGTTGCTGAAAGAACGCAAGACGACGCAAAACGAGGCCGAAGGATGTCAAACAAGCCCGAAGGACGTAAAAACAAGCCCTAAAAAATAACACTTAACGCAAGGCAGTGACACTTAATCCAAGCCCGTAACATTTAACACAAGGCAGTAACACTTAACCCAAGACAGTAACACTCAAGCGAAAGGCCTATAAAGTACACAGGGTGAGAGGCTTGCAATGAGCGTCAAAGGCACTCATTGCGAGCCACACAATGAGCGCCGAAGTTCTCATCATGGGGCTTGTGAGGAGCGCCGAAGGTGATCATTGCAAAGCAGGAAAGTTGTGGCTCACGATGAGTGACGAAGGTGCTCAGAGGGCCCATAGCCTTGCATTGTGTGGCAAACAGAATTGCCAGGCTTACAATTTTATTCCCATCATTTTTGATGGGCAATTGCCAAGTCTTTTATACTAATGGGCAGTTTTACTTTTAATGTTAATGGCATATTTTTACTGTAGGTTGCAAATGCCACATTAGTCAGGGAAAATCAAAAACTTGGCAGATTTTTTTCAAATCAAGTTTTTGTCAATAAGAAGTACTGGTATTTGGATTACAAAGGGATTACAAATTATAATACTTGTTAAAATATTAAAATAATAAGGGAATAGATTAAAGTTGTGTTGTACTTCAGTACAAGTGAATCTAAATTATTGGCTGGAAAAAGAAGGGAAAGGACACTCTGCTTATCAAATTAGGGAAATTAAATCAGGATTTTGTTGTAGTGTGATTTAGTTAGGGGGGATATTGCTGTGCCAATGAAAGAGAGATAAAAAAAGCCATAACACTCTTTGATAATCACCAAGTTCACTTAATCATTAATCCTTTTGGGCTGGGGCAGATGTCCATTGTTGTAGACCTAGGAAGAAAGAAAAAGCAGGATGTCATGACTGATTTTGCGACTCCCCTGAACTCCACAAGTAACCCTGTTATTTGGGACTCTGGTTGCTAATATCAAAGCCTATTAAAATAGACATGAGATAGGTTGTGTGGGCTGTTATGTGTTGTTTTGTGTGTAGTGTTGGCCACAATAATTAATGTTGGGGTTACTATATCATGTTGTATACACAGTAATAATGTTCTCTTATCTGTATCTAGCGGATATTCATTTTCTGCCATGTTTGTTAGTGGGTCAACAAAGGGTTAGGTTTCTAGAAGAATTTATATGGCCCCTGAAAGCGACCAGGCCTACACTCTCTGGCCTCAGATAGTCATGAAGTATTACACTTCACCTAACAGCAAAGCACATGTCTGGGATATGAGGTGACCTGGACAGATAATGCCAGCTCTTGTGTATGGGGAGATGGGAGGGGGGATTATGGCCTGGTGATGGGGTGAGGAGGTCCCACTAAGAATTCAGATCCCCTCTAACAGGATGGGATTTATGTGGGGGGAGGATTGTTGTGTTTGATATATATCTGTGAAATGCAAGCAAGAATAAAGTTTTAGTCTGCTCTGAACTAAGAAATTGTGTTTCTCATATGATTGTTCCTGTTTCTCCATGAATGATGTCCTGATCTGGATTGCTGGGTGCTGAGATGAATATAAAGTCATAACCTGCAGATTGCTCCTATAAGCTACAGTATGCGAATTAGGGGTGTACTGAGCCCCTCGTCTCTGGGTCGTGGCACGGGAGGTAAAGGGATGTATAAGGTCATTAAAAAGTAGTTGAAATCTCCCAGGATAACACAACAAATGCTAACACTGAACAGAGTGAGCTGTGTCTGCTTTCCTGCCAGACAAACACAGCCTGTGTCATTGTGAGTTGTCCATGCTTATGTCTCTCTGGGATGATCCAATTTACACTTGTATCCAGGTTCCCTAATATAGAATGATTAATTGAAACCAGAGGAAACCTAATTTAAAGGTATATATAAGTTTCCTGGGTTTCAAATGTTTGGTAAGAAATCTGGCTGTGATTATCGAAAAATATGTGTTGTATAGATAAGTTCAGTGCACTTACAAAGTTATAGGTAGGAAAGTAAAATCCAGCTTTCCACACCCACAGGGATCTCGCTGCCTGGAAACTGGATAAAGTTAAAAAATAAACAAGATAAAATTCCCATACAATAGTTTAATGTATAGAAATTAGATGCCAAAATTATATTTCTTCCACAAAAGCCATTAATGTTAATGTCCCTAAACATATAAAAAACTGATTTTGGCTATAAGATTCCACTGACTTTTCTTCCCACATTTTTAATGGGAAACACACCCTTGCAAGCTGATTCATTGCAGTAATAGCAGATGTGGATCAGTCTGTGGGCAGTCAGATATATATGTAAACACTGATTATGTTTATTTTGATTTTCAGTGAAAAATGCACATGTTTCAAAAATTCAAAAAGTATTTAAACACTAGGGGCCTCATTCTATTATCGGCCGTAAATCGGCCGTAAGGCTGCGATTCCTTGCGGGGTTCAGTTAACTCGCGATTCTATTATACGGCCCCGCAAGGATCTCCTCTTATGGCCGGCCGCATATCTTGAAACCGGCCGTAAGCTCTGAAATCTAAAAATGCAAAAATAAATTCAAGCCTGCACTGTACAGCTCTGTAAATGCTAGGGATCATATTGGGGGACATGAGGATTAAAAGTAACCCACTCTCAAGCTTGCACATCAGCCCAAACCCGAGTTCAAATTAACTGTTTATTCTCCGGCTGCGGCGTGGGCGGGTCTGAGGTGCTCCAAGCACTCTGGACTTTTTACATGTATATTTTACGTATATTAAAATAAAATTATTTTACGGATTTGAGTATAGGGTAATTATGTGCTATTTTTGCTACCACCGAATATCACTTTATAGACTCCGCAAAGTGCAGGATGGCTTTATTTGAGCTATTTTAGGTGCTTAATTGGTGCTAGCGGGACCTGTTTGCTGCAAGTAAGCTGCGGCTCGTTTTTAGCCTTGCAGACAGGATTCCCGGAGCAATAGAATAGCAACCAGGCTTTTCTTACGGCCGATTTCCTTGCGGCCTTTTTAGATCAAAGGCTTTACTCCGGCGCGATCGGCCGCAAGAGATAGCAAGGCACCGGCCGCAAGCCTGCCGGAATCCCCGGCCGGAGGGGAATAGAAAAGCCGGAAAGCTTGCGGCCTGTCCTTGCGGCCCCGCAGCGACTGCGGACGATAATAGAATGAGGCCCCATGAAATTGTCCATCAAAAATGACAGGAGTAATATTGTAAGGCTAGCAATGCTGTTTGCCACAGAATGCGAGGCTATGGGCCCTCTGAGCACCTTCGGCGCTCATCGCGAGCCTCTCCCCAAGTTTAGTTTATAGGCCTCGTACTTGAGTGTTACTATATTGGGTTGTGTTACTGCCTTGGGTTAAGTGTTAGTGGCTTGTGCTGTGTTACTGGCTTGTGTTAAGTGTTACTGGCTTTCGTTAAGTGTTACTGCTTAGGGATATTTTTTTTACATCCTTCGGGCCAGTTTTGCTTCCTTGGGCCTTGTTTTTGTTGTTTTGCGTTTTTTCGGCAGCCATTTTTTTTCTCGCTTAGGCTATTTTCGATCATGAAAAAACAGCAAATATGCATCAAATTAACTTGCAACCTGACTCACGGGCTCCCTGCCTCTCCCACTGTTGTATGTGTGTGTGTAATTTGAAGTATATATGTTGTGTTTTTCATGTCTTTTCAGTTTCATGGTTCGGCCGTTAAAATCGTAATTTCCGAGGCGCACAGTGCATGTACGGGTTTCGGTCCTAAGTCGTACGGGTGGGAAATTAACCACAATGCTAGGCAAGTATAAGCTCCATGTCCCTTTACAATCAAAATAATATGATGGTTAGTCATTCAGTTGTGTCCGACTCTCTATGACCCTACGGAGTGCAGCTTGCCAGGTACATCTTGTGTCTGGTTGTGGTTAGATAAGGAGCCTGATTCAATTGAGCTATCGTAAGTTAATAGAGCCCGTGAGTGAGGCCGCAAGTTCATTTGCTATTCAATTGGCTTCTTTTTGCGGGCTCCAAACGGGTTACGAGTTATGGCCATGAAAACTATGCAATGGTTAAATCCGGAACTTACAGCCTCCCGAAGCCTTTGATCTTTTGCTTTTGCAAGAGTTTTGATAAAAAAAATCGCAAATCGCTATTCAATTGCTCCAATTCCCAAATGCCGCAAATGTTTTCACACCTGTAAATGGCGAATGAAAGAGAAAATCCTACAAGTGCTAGAGAGGACCCGCAAGGGGGTTAAACACCTGTTTGTAGCACTGTAAATGCAAATAAAAAATCCCTACTGCACTGGACATAACGGGGAAAGCGATGATAGACATTAGAGTTAATTGCACAACAGTCTCAAGCAGTAAATAAAATGTATTTTTATGTGTTATTTCGGGGTTAAATCAATATCAGGTATCAATGAGTTAATACATATCAGTCCACCCACATGGACTAGAACAGTATTGGCATTCATTTTCATAATTCTATATTTTGCGTGTTTGCAAGTCTGATCGCATATTGGACCCGAAAACTAATTGATTGACATGTAACCTCCATGTTTTACTGCCGTAATAATGACGGTCTCATTTTCTATTGGCTGGTTCAAAATGTGCCGTTACGGGCTTGCTGAATTTACCATGTTCCCGCCCTGAACTGCTATGAACCAGTGCATGGTTTACGGAGTCGGCTTTGGGCCAGTAAGTTGCGGGCTCGAGCAATTGAATAGCATCACAATCGGAGATGAATGGGCTTGCAATTGAACCTTTTGAGGGGTTTTTTGGCAAAGATACTGGAGTGGGTTACAGTTCCTAATCCACTGCACAGCGATTTATCTGACCCCTCCGGGATGATTTGCTCATCTTGGGTGACCCTACATGGCATGGCTCACAGCTTCATTGAGGTATACAAGCCACTTCACCACAACAAAGACGCGATCCAGAAGGGGAAATCTAATATAGAAGAGCAAAAACTAGTATTACCTTTCCTGTGTCAGAATTAGACCCGATGTGAGAGCACAAACCTAGCTAGTCACTTGTTCGATTCTCAGAAGCTCTATGTATTATATCTAGCCCTAAGTAACACTCTGGGCCCAATTTGTATCACCTTCTGTACTGAGCAGATTTGTCTTTGCTTTAATATCTACAGTGAGATTTCTTTACCAGGTTCTGTGCAAAAATCAATATTTTATTATCCATTTTACTCCTATTTCCAAGACATCTATCTGACATATATACAAGTGCTTCGCTGTGCGCCGCTATCATGTTTTCCAAGATCTAGGGTACAGCTTCAAAGGTAAGTTTAACCCGTATCTTTGTATTAATGTACTGAGAGCAATTCATTGTATCCAAGCATTTCAGGCAATTATATTAGCTTTGCTCTTTATTACCTTTGCGAGGGTACTTAGTAACAATCAACAAAGACCCTCCACAGCTGGGCTCCCTGGGCACTCATGGGCAGCAGGAGAAATGGGGGATTGTAACAAAAAAGACATATCTGGCTGTTTTACAATAGGTATTTTAGGTTGAATAAAATATTTATATGTGTTTGTAAATATATATATATATATATATATATACATACTGTACATACAGACACTCACATATAAATATAAATATATATATAAATATGTATATACATTCACGTGTATATATATATATATATATATATATATATATATATATATATATATATATATTCATACACGCAAATACGCACGCGCATATGTGTATATATATATATATATATATATATATATATATATATATATATATATAAATACAGTATATACATAAACAAACACACATGTACTTATATAGAATGAGGGCTTGCACATATCTGAGTAGCCTAAATACGCCCATTGCGTGTTGGTAATCTAGAAAATGTCCATGGCCGGATCTACCTTTTTGGAGCCCCTAGGCAGTAAAGGAGAGGAGCCCCTGCAAGTGAGTACACAAGGTATGCACAGACCCATTTTTGCCTTATCTGTGTGTGTAAGTTCCTTTTCTTGTTGTAACTCTCTTTTTCTAGGTGTTACCTCCTAATAGCCAGTTTATGAACTACAGCATTTTGGTTTTTTTAAGGCAGGAACCAATTTTGTTTTAAAAAGTGGTGCTCCTAAAAGGGAAGCGCACTTAGGCGGCTGCCTAGTTGGCCTAATGGGTAATTATGCATATAAGAGATACTGTATGTGCTTCTTACATACTGTATGTAATACCAAGTCATGTCAACGTGCCAACCTGCTTAGTTATTTGCAACTAACAAAATACAAATACAATTTCAAATACAACTGGGCAAAACGTACAGGATTTTCTAACAATATAAAAATAAAGAAAAATGTGCAATGAAATGATTCATTATGAATTGTTTGCCATTATCGTTCCTGATTGCAATTGACAATATTGAAACATTTTAGTACACATTTTTAGTATTAACAGAAGCTTGTATTCCATACATGTATTTATAGGATGAAGTATAAGAGTAAATATTGCCTCGTTTCTCCTGTGTGTGGCGATACTCTAAGAGCACCAACCAAAATATCCTTCATATATGAATCATCAAACCAAGTTGGATGGGGACGGTCGATTTTTATGTGTCATCCACTTCTCAGTAGGGAGTGAAAAGAGGGGAAGAGAGAGAGGGGTAAGGATAGATAATGGAAATAGTATGTCAGTGACACTTTTAAGGGGTTAATCTCTTCTTACCCCATTCATACCTATTTCTCACCAGACCTAATTTTAATCCTAACATCTGAGGACCAGCAGACAAAGTCTGAGGGACTGGACGGAGTCCAACAGCTGATCCAGGGCAGCTGTTGGAGATATACTGGTCATAAAAACAAAACGTATAAGGAAAGACTTTGAGGAAACAATGGGAGGGGGGTAAGATCAATATTATCCTTTATAACATAAATTCTTGTAATAATAAATTATTAAAATAAAGATGTAACACAACCTATGCTTGTAGACCTTCTACTTCCCACTCTGGGTGCATCTGTTTTGTTAACAGTCCTCCCTTGTTAGTAAAACGTATACCTTGTATGTGCCTGTTGGGATCATCAGGGACCATTTTTATATGATGGACCATTTTGCAGATAAATGATCAACCGCAACATGAGAAAGATTGAGGTCCTATTGTAAAGGGTCAACAGGTAAAGAAGTCTAAGTTATGAGATTTTTTTCTGACTACCATAGCCTCATTATTTATGGGTGGAGCTGCTGCTGGTGCAGTGCACAGTGGCCCTTCTTCTCCTGGGGGCCCAATTGCAGTCTGTATTTTTTTAAATAAAATAATAATAATTATTTTTTAGTTATGTAGTGTAGGCCCCCCCCCAGCCCATATGCATACACCCCTGCCCCCCTCGACCCCCCCCCCCCCCCCATCCTAAGGGCTTTCTACCCATTGACTTCCTCAGGAGCCAGACTTCAAGTGAGGCTTAGCTGCCAAGAGTGAGAGAAAAAGGAAGAGGGGACGTAAAAGGAGAGAGGGTGAGGTGGAGGGCAGAGAGAAGAATGAGAGAGATAGAGGAGAGATGAGAGAGACGGGAGTAAAAATGAGAGAAAAAAGAAGAGGAGAAAGGAGGGAGTGCATGGAGTATGGAAGGCCTAAACTAGAAATTAAAAAAAAAAGTATATATATTTTGGCAGTAGGGAGGGGGCCCGCCATTCACTAGCTCCACCACTATTTGGGTAGATAAAATGTGCTGAGTAAATGGTCTTTTTGCTTCTCCTCTGTTGTCAATATATCCTTCTATGTTGGAGATCTCTCTTCATATTCTTGGCAGTAACACGATTCTACTGAACTGCAATGGAGAAAAGTTTAAGAACTGGTCAAGAGGATCTTGAGTACAACATTCAGAATTGCATAAAATTATACTACTAAAGAATACAAAACAAGCAAAACAACAATACAAAGCAATGAATAAAAGGTGTAAAGGAGTGTAGCATTCGTTTTTCAGCTTGAATATGAATCGTACGGAATATAATATGAGATACATGTACTGAATTTCCAAACACAAAAAGATGTATAGATGAATATAAATAATATGTATATTACATATAATTCTCACAACATAAATATTTTGAAGAGATGCACAACAAGTTCAGCATATAAATGCAGAAGAACACATGGGAATGGAACGAGGAGCTGGACACTGCAGGCTGTATTCATTTCAGGTATAAAACATGTAAATTGTACTGAAACTCCCTTGTTCCAGCGCACACTGAATTACCTTTGGCATGTTGAATAAAAGCCATTATGTGCAGCCCCAGCCAGTCTCTCAAGAACATGTTAAGATTCGCATGGTACAGCAGTATTCACACTGGGCCTAAAAGCGACAGGATTATCCTTTATTAAACGACAAGAATTAATATCAATCAGTTTTAGGTGTGTTAAAACTTATTAAACGCTGATATTGTATGTGACAAATAATATACTATTACTTTTGATTTAATTATATATATTTTATACATTATTTTATATAATATATCAATATTTATACTATTTTATACCATTTAAGAGACAACTGTAGTTTGGTAAACTCTTCAAATACTTGTGAAATATATAACAAAATAACATTAGACAGCATTTTAGAGAACATGCTTATATTTAGTTGACCTTGATTATATCATGAAGTGCATACAGTTCTTATCTATTTCCATGGTTCCTCGCACTTCACACCGGGTTCTAATCATTTTTTAAACAAAGAAAAACAATATTACATAGATACGTAGTAATTGAGGTTGATAAAAGATAGTTCACATTTTTTCAGCTCTCTTCTTATCTTTTTAATATGTGTATTAATTGGTAATTAATCCAGAGGAAACAAAAGGAGAAAAACCTCATGGAAACATTGCCAATTGTCTAATAAGGACAAAAAATAGTTCATGACCACAGATACTGGCGATTGGATTCATCTCTGGATCAATTAACCAGGATAAGCCCGGATTCCCATCTTATTCAAAAATAAACCACTGTCACCACCTCCTTTGGTAGAGAATTCCACAGATTAACCACCCTTACTGTGAAGAACCCTTTTCTTTCTTTAAGGTGGGATCTTTTTACTTCTAATTTCAAAGGATGTCCTCTTGTCAGTTGAAAACCTCTTGGCACAAAAAGCTCCCCTGACAAATCTTTATACTGACCCTGGATATATTTATATAGGTAATCATATCCCCTCTTAGACGCCTTACGTTTAATTTGGTTAGGCTTTCTTCATAACTTAGCCCCTCCATTCCCCTTATTAGTTTTGTTGTCCTTCTCTGTACTAAAAGTCTGTAACTATTTATTTGTTATTTTATCCATTATCAAGTCAAGCTCATTAAAAATCATATTATAAATATTAGAATTTAGTGGTCCTTTATGTAAATTGTAGAAAAAAAATACTTAGAAGAATCTGGTTGACTGTTTCCATGCAAGAGAACTACCCCAAAGGTAGCTGGCTCCTGGTAGACAATTGCCATAATTCCTTAGTGCAAATTATAGATTAGATTACTCTGACATATAATTTTAATCTCTCTATCCCTTTATATATATGTATATTGGTGGTCCCCGCATTCCTTAAACCGTCTTTAGTCGGATTTGTATGTATCTCGGATCACTTATGAATAATAATAAAAATACTATAATAGCTGGGTATAATAATAATTTAGTGTAATACTATATTAATAATAATACCCCTGTACTGTAATAATAAGTTACAGAAACTATTGTGCTCTTTCTCTTAATTCAAACATTCAAACATAAAAAATTCTTACAAAAAGCCTGGGGAGCCCGTTCTTACGTCGGGTCTTCTGTAAGTCGGGTCTTCAGTAAATCTGGTCTTTTGTAAGTCGGGTCTTTTTTAAGTCAGGTTGTCTGTAAGTCACGTCTTCTGTAATTCGGGTCTTCAGTAATTCGGGTTTTCAGTAATTCGGCTCTTTTGTAAGCCGGGTCTTCTGTAAGTCGGGTCTTTTGTCAGTCGGGTCTTTTGTCAGTCGGGTCTTTTGTCAGTCGGGTCTTCTGTAAGTCGGGTCTTCAGTAATTCAGGTCTTTTGTAAGTTGGGTCTTTTGTAAAACAGGTCTTTTGTAAGTTGGGTCTTCTGTAATTCAGGTCTTCTGTAAGTCGGGTCTTCTGTAAATTGGGTCTTCAGTAATTCGGCTCTTTTGTAAGCTGGGTCTTCTGTAAGTCGGGTCTTCTGTAAATCAGGTCTTCTGTAAATTGGGGCTTCAGTAATTCGACTCTTTTGTAAGCTGGGTCTTCTGTAAGTCGGGTCTTTTGTAAGTCGGGTCTTTTGTAAGTCGGGTCTGCTGTAAGTCGGGTCTGCTGTAAGTCGGGTCTGCTGTAAGTCGGGTCTGCTGTAAGTCGGGTCTGCTTTAAGTCGGGTCTTCTGTAAGTCGGGTCTTCTGTAAGTCGGGTAGAAGACCCGACTTACCCAAGACCTGTTTTACAAAAGACCCAACTTACAAAAGACCCAACCTACAAAAGACCCGACTTACAGAAGGTAAGTCGGGTCTTTTGTAAGTTGGGTCTTTTGTAAGTTGGGTCTTTTGTAAAACAGGTCTTGGGTAAGTCGGGTCTTCAGTAATTCAGGTCTTCTGTAAGTCGTGTCTTCTGTAAGCCGGGTCTTCTGTAAGTCGGGTCTTCTGTAAGTCGGATCTTCTGTAATTTGGTTCTTCTGTAAGTCGCGTCTTCTGTAAGTCGCGTCTTCTGTAAGTCGCGTCTTCTGTAAGTCGGGTCTTCTGTAAGTTGGGTCTTCTGTAAGTCGGGTCTTCTGTAAATTCGGGCGTCAGTAATTCGGCTCTTTTGTAGGCTGGGTCTTCTGTAAGTCGGGTCTTCTGTAAGTCGGGTCTTCTGTAAGTCGGGTCTTCTGTAAGTCGGGTCTTTTGTAAATTGGGTCTTTTGTAAAACAGGCCTTGTGTAAGTCGGGTCTTCAGTAATTCAGGTTTTCTGTAAGTCGGGTCTTCTGTAAGTCGGGTCTTCTGTAAGTCAGGTCTTCAGTAATTTGGGTCTTCTGTAAGTCGGGTCTTCAGTAATTTGGGTCTTCTGTAAGTCACGTCTTCTGTAATTCGGGTCTTCAGTAATTCGGGTTTTCAGTAATTCAGCTCTTTTGTAAGCCGGGTCTTCTGTAAGTCGGGTCTTTTGTCAGTCGGGTCTTCAGTAATTCGGGTCTTTTGTAAGTTGGGTCTTTTGTAAAACAGGTCTTTTGTAAGTCGGGTCTTCTGTAATTCAGGTCTTCTGTAAGTCGGGTCTTCTGTAAATTGGGTCTTCAGTAATTCGGCTCTTTTGTAAGGTGGGTCTTCTGTAAGTCTGGTCTTCTGTAAATTGGGTCTTCAGTAATTCGGCTCTTTTGTAAGCTGGGTCTTCTGTAAGTCGGGTCTTTTGTAAGTCGGGTCTTTTGTAAGTCGGGTCTGCTGTAAGTCGGGTCTGCTGTAAGTCGGTTCTTCTGTAAGTCAGGTCTTCTGTAAGTCGGGTCTTCTGTAAGTCGGGTCTTCTGTAAGTCGGGTCTTCTGTAATTTGGTTCTTCTGTAAGTCGCGTCTTCTGTAAGCCGGGTCTTCTGTAAGTCAGGTCTTCTGTAAGTCGCGTCTTCTGTAACTCGGGTCATCTGTAAGTCGGGTCTTCAGTAATTCGGCTCTTTTGTAAGCTGGGTCTTCTTTTGTAAGTTGGGTCTTTTGTAAAACAGGTCTTGGGTAAGTCGGGTCTTCAGTAATTCAGGTCTTCTGTAAGTCGCGTCTTCTGTAAGCCGGGTCTTCTGTAAGTCGGGTCTTCTGTAAGCCGGGTCTTCTGTAAGTCGGGTCTTCTGTAAGTCGCGTCTTCTGTAACTCGGGTCATCTGTAAGTCGGGTCTTCAGTAATTCGTCTCTTTTGTAAGCTGGGTCTTCTGTAAGTCGGGTCTTCTGTAAGTCGGGTCTTCTGTAAATTGGGGCTTCAGTAATTCGGCTCTTTTGTAAGCTGGGTCTTCTGTAAGTCGGGTCTTCTGTAAGGCGGGTCTTTTGTAAGTTGGGTCTTTTGTAAGTTGGGTCTTTTGTAAAACAGGCCTTGTGTAAGTCGGGTCTTCAGTAATTCAGGTCTTCTGTAAGTCGCGTCTTCTGTAAGCCGGGTCTTCTGTAATTTGGGTCTTCTGTAAGTCGGGTCTTCTGTAATTTGGTTCTTCTTTAAGTCGCGTCTTCTGTAAGTCGCGTCTTCTGTAAGCCGGGTCTTCTGTAAGCCGGGTCTTCTGTAAGCCGGGTCTTCTGTAAGTCGGGTCTTCTGTAAGTCGGGTCTTCTGTAATTCAGGTCTTCTGTATGTTGGGTTTTCTGTATGTCGGGTCTTCTGTAAAACAGGTATTTTGTAAGTCGGGTCTTCTGTAAAACAGGTATTTTGTAAGTCAGGTCTTCTGTAATTCAGGTTTTTTGTAAGTCGGGTCTTCAGTAATTTGGGTCTTCAGTAATTCGGGTCTTCTGTAAGTTGGGTCTTCTGTAAGTCGGGTCTTCAGTAATTCGAGTCTTCAGTAATTCTGGTCTTCTGTAAGTCGGGTCTTCAGTAATTTGGGTCTTCAGTAATTCGGGTCTTCTGTAAGTCGGGTCTTCTGTAAGTCGGGTCTTCAGTAATTTGGGTCTTCTGTAAGTCGGGTCTTCTGTAAGCCGGGTCTTCAGTAATTTAGGTCTTCAGTAATTCGGGTCTTCTGTAAGTCGGGTCTTCAGTAATTCAGGTCTTCTGTAAGTCGGGTCTTCAGTAATTTGTGTCTTCTGTAAGCCGGGTCTTCAGTAATTTGGGTCTTCAGTAATTCGGGTCTTCTGTAAGTCGGGTCTTCTGTAAGTCGGGTCTTCAGTAATTCTGGTCTTCTGGAAGTTGGGTCTTCAGTAATTCTGGTCTTCAGTAATTTGGGTCTTCAGTAATTTGGGTCTTCAGTAATTCGGGTCTTCTGTAAGTCGGGTCTTCAGTAATTCGGGTCTTCTGTAAGTCGGGTCTTCAGTAATTTGGGTCTTCTGTAAGTCGGGTCTTCTGTAAGTTGGGTCTTCAGTAATTCAGGTCCTCTGTAAGTCGGGTCTTCTGTAATTTGGTTATATCTATCCACCTAAGCTAATAATTCTCTCTCTTTCTGTATCTTTTTAATGCGGGTCAGCAACCTACGGCACTAGGGCCAGGAGCATCATAAGCTGCTAAATAAAGATATGGTCATGGGGACGATTTATATGAAGGTTATTTAATACATTTTTACTTTAATGTTGATGATGTGATAAGAATTGATGTGTGACTTAATCAGATGGGGTGAGGGCAAAGAAATGGGGGGGGGGGTGTTGAAACGGAAAATACTTATTTTGAAGATTTGATGACGTATCTCAGTGGTGTAAGGGATACGGCTAATATGATAATGTGAGGGTTACAAGAAGTGTGGCAAATGTAATGAGATGGGACTGTAGTCTAAAGCAAAGGGCAAAATATACATTTCTATTCTTTTTATAACATGTTCATGCTATATATTTATTTTACATACAGGATTGGCTTTATCATGTATAGGAATAAATCTTCTAGGCATTAAAATATATTTGTTTGTTGTTTAGTAGTTCAGTCATGTCCAACTCTCCGTGACTGTACATACCGCAGTACGCCAGGCACAATTTGTGTCTGGTTGTGCTTTTCCATAAGGTTATCTTGACAAAGATACTGTAGTGGGTTGCCAGTTCTTCTCCAGTGGACCGTGATTTGCTTGACCTTTCTGCTATGACCTGTCTATTTTTGGTTACCCTCCATGGTACCCTCACAGCTTCATTGATGTACTCAAGCCCCTTTACCAGGACAAGGTAGCTATCCAGAAGGGGAATAAAATATATGGACCGTAACACACCATGCTGATCCACTTGGTATTCATGGCAGAGATACTGGAGTGGGTTGCCAATTCCTTCTCTAGTGGGTCACATTATACAGCTCGTGGTATTCCTAGGCGGTCTCCCATCCTAATACTGACCAGGCCCAACCCTGCATCAGGCTTCAGGGTGGTGTGACCTCTCGGTTCCTTGACTGGAATCGAACCCAATCCTAGCCACTGGACCACCAGGGAATATAATACATTACCGTCACTCAATACCGTAAATTGGAGTAAATAAAGACAATTTGGTACTCCACTATTGAAAGGTTGCCTACCCATGTTTAAAAAAAATTCATCCATCAGCTTCTATCTATCTATCTATCTATCCATCCATGTATCCATCCATGTATCTACCGTATCTATCTATCTATCCATCTATCTATCTATCTATCTATCTATCTATCTATCCATGTATCCATCCATCTATCTATCTATCTATCCATCTAATAGCCAAGTTTAAATCCATATAGATTACATGCAACAAAAATCATTAGTGGCTAATTAACCATCTTTGCTGAGAGCCAGACAAGAGTCAAATGAAACATTTATAACTGGAAACTCAATTCCTTTGGGGATTTCACTCTTCTTTTAAAAAAAATAAAATAAATCTCCCCTATGACAACTGTACCAGCTCTTGTTGCTGGCGTCAAAGCAGTTACTGGAAGGCATTTCAGCAAAAAAAATATGAAGCTGTTAAGGCCATGGAGAAATAACAGCAAGAGAAAAGGAGCAAAATGGAAGATTAAGAAAAAAAGAATGGCAGATAGGGAACAGCTTCAAACTGCCTGATCTTCAATGAAGTCTATTTAGGAAAAATAACTGTTCAGAGCTATTTTTTCAACCATTGCCGGGTATTGTCATTTTGCTGCACATAACTATACATTGATATATTCACTTGTCAGTTTAAAACAAGACATTTGGTAGATATTGCCGTGTGCGATTTATAGTTAATGTAGCTCTGAGTCATTGTTCCAATGGGCTATTGTTCTGTAATAGCTCCTGATTTCTGTATTATACATGCTACTGCCAATAGGCTTCACATATTGCGTTAAAAGTCATTTAAATGCTGCTAAATGTGAAAGGTTCTATAATATAACTTAATTGTGTGTTGGATTAGCTTCTGCTGTTAGGATTCTTTTTTATTTCCAGTTGCTGCAATGATTACAGCTGATTTTTGCCTCAGGCTTAGTCCACTGGGGAGCAGAAACCTGGGGTTCTGTTGATATCCCTGTCATTGGCAAGGTAAGGAGGAGTTGACTAGCATTCAGTATGAGTACCACACTAGCAACCAGACATTTTAATAAGGCACAGCCAGAGACAAAAGGCACAATGGAAAATGTAATATATAAAGTTTTTATTTTAATCCAACTTTTACTGAATATAGGAGGTGTTGACCATTGAACAAGTAACCGTAGTGCCTATTGTGAAGAAATGGTTTCTTTTGTGTGAAGAGTGCATAAAGAGGAGATAAAGAAGAGGCAAAAGGGGAGAGAGAGAGAATAATGGAGCGGTCAGAAAGACGTTATGGAGTAGCGTGAGAGAAAAGTTAATGGAAGAGAGAGTGAAGAGGTCAAGGAGAAAGGAGATAGAGTTCATAGAATGGAGGAGGTCTTGGAGTGGAGATTTAGAATCAGTCGTGGAGAGTAGATTGAGAAGACTTTGTGGAGTGTTGTGAGAGAAGATGATGGAGGTGAGATATAGAAGAGTTTATGGAGTGGAGAGTGAGACAATTGGGTTTGAAGGGGAGAAATAGATGTCATATAGGGACGAAAGACAAAGTTATCAAATTGAGAAGTAGAGGAAGTTTGGGAGTGGATGAGAGAGGAGGTCATTGAGTGGATATAGAAGATGTCATGGAAGGGAGAGTTGATAGGTAGGGGGTTAGAGTGCAGAGCGAGAAAAGAGGTCTTGTGGGGAGATATAAATGCTGTGCTGGGAAGAAAGAGACAAAGTTATCAAATAGAGAGGTAGAGGAAGTTTGGGAGTGGAGTGAGAGAGGAGGTCATTGAGTGGAGATATAGAAGATGTCATGGAAGGGAGAGTCAGGAGGTAGGGGGGTTAGAATGCAGAGTGAGAAAAGAGGTCTTGTGGGGAGATATAAATGTTGTGCTGGGAAGAAAGAGACAAAGAGGCAGAAAAAGTTGTGGAATGGAGTGGGAGAGGTAGAAGAAGTGAAGTGGAGTGAGAGAGGAGGTCATTTAGTGGAGATATAGAAGATGTCATGGAATGGAGAGTCAGGAGGTAGGGGGATTAGAGTGAAGAGCAACAAAAAAGGTCTTGATGGGGAGATATAGATGCCATGTAGGGAAGAAAGAGACAAAGTTATCAAATGGAGAGGTAGAGGAAGTTGTGGCGTGGAGTGAGATAGGTGGTCATCGAGTGGAGATATAGAAGATGTCATGGAATGGAGAGTCAGGAGGTAAGGGGGTTAGAGTGGAGACCAACAAAAAGGTATTGATGGGGAGATATAGATTTCATGTAGGGATGAAAGAGAAAAGAAGAATGAATGGAGACATTGGTCTTGGAAGGCAGAGAAAGGCAGATACAGAAAAGGTCATGGAGGAGATTAAAAACGATAACATGAAAGGAAAAAGAAGGAGCAAGTGAAGAGGACATTAAAAAATTGTTGAGTGAAAATGTGGAAAACACAGGCAAAGGTTAGATATTACTTAAGGAGGATGACCACAACAAGAGCTGAAGGAGGAGACTGGAAGATTATGGGTTATGTGAGAGACCGATACTAGATAAGTGGAGCAGCCTTCCAGGTGAAGGATTAAGCCTGTCTGAGATAAGCATGAGGCCATCCTGAGCTATTATTAAGCCAAGCTTTTAAGACAGACAAAGCAGACTAGGAGGCCCCTTTGGTTCTATTATCTCATCAACCTATCTTTCTATGGACATATTCATTAAAAGCAAACATGTCTTCTATGTATGTTTTTCACAATTCTGTAAAAAAAAACAAACATATTTTTCTAAGTGGGTCTTTAAAATCAAAGACTTATTATCGTAAAAGGAAAACAAGATGCAGTGATGTAATTATTTTTCATACTCACATTTTGTGAGTTTACTAAAGCAGCATGCTGCATCTGCAGTGCTAACCAAACTAATCTGAAATACCGGGTCCCCTGCAGAGGTATAGTAATGTCTTCACCCATGGAGACTAGCACTGCAGTTATCCACATTTGCCTTTGCTGTCATGGATTCAAAGGAAACAAAGGAAACAATCTATTGTGCTTAAAACAATCTTAAAATTCAGTTTGCTGCGCATCTCATGACACAATTGGTTCAATACAGACATACAAATGTTTTAATGCATTTTTTTGTGTTTTCCTTTGCATTTAATAAACCTATAATTGTAACAAAACCGTAAAACATATCACTTCTTGTTTAGGCTTCACTGCTTAAATTAAAGGCATAGAATAAATAGGGCAAATATTTTTACCTAAATAAGTTAAACAGCTTAAATTAAATTAGAAGTTCCAAATAAACAAAAGTTGCTTTATATTCTGTTATAGACGTTCAGGTATATGTGTATACTAGTGACTTGCCCGTCAAAAATTACGGTAATAACATTTTAAGTCTGGCAATGCAGTTTGCCACACAATGCAAAGCTCTCCCCCCTCTAACTTGCATACCTCACCATGAGCGCCTATGGCGCTCATTGCGAGCCTCTCCCACCATCTACTTTACGCTCATTGCAGGCCTCGTCCACCCTGCCACTTTCATGCCTGGCAATGAGCACCTTCAGCGATCATTGCGAGCCCTGTAATGAGCGCTCATTGCAGAAGTCGTTCAACCCCTCCACTTTCGTGCTTTCAGAGCTTATTGCGAACCTTTCCCCACTCTCTGACCCCTGGGTCTGTTTTCCCCCTCTCCCTTCCATGTGTCTGTTTCCTCCTCTCTCCCTCCCTGGCCTTTTTCCTCCCCCTTATTTCCCTCCCCTGTGTCCCTTTTCCCCCATTGCCCACCCCTGTATCTCTTTTTACTCTCTTCCCCCTCTCCCTCACCTGTGTCTTTCTTCTCTCTGTCTCTGCTTAAGTCTTGCGTGTCTTGCGCTGAGCTTGAAGGCGCACATGGCGATGCCTTTGGCGCTCATTGCGCATGTGCAAGCCCGTATTATTTATTGTTACCGAAACTTTGAATATTAGATGATATAAGGTGCAGGTATAGCTTAATTGGCTCTCAAACTAGCTCTTGAATTTTTCATCCAATCACAACACTCTGCTCTGTATGTTAAGTGTCAGAGAGAAATGAAACACAATTTTTGCCTCTAATATTTGCTTCTGCTCTTCCGAAAATTGGTAAACTAAGCATATTTCATACATTTTACATAGATAGTTTATATTGTGTAGATGTAACTTTTAATATAAAATACACTTAAAAGGACTCTTTGGGAACTTTTTGTGGTAAAAATATTTTATTTAGGTTTATTTAATTATGTTTTTCCTTAACAATGTAATCATTATGTGCAATCAGGACCGATTTACCTTTTTGGAGCCCCTAGGCAGTGAAGTGGAGGAGCCCCTGCGAGTGTGTGTACAAACACCCATTTTTGCCTTTTCTCTCTCTATAATTGCTGTGTGAGCAAAACACAGATATTTCTGTATAACAGTAATTTCAACAACATATCAACTCATACGCATACCAAGCAATTCCTTGTTTATTAAATGTATTTTGAGGTTGGCATATTATTTATATTTTTCTATGGGAGGGCAGCGAGCGCATGTTACACAAACACATATCATGATCACTTGTATTCCAATAAAACATAGGTGGACGTTTTGTGTGAGAGGGGAGTTATCATTTCTGGAGAGATATGGTTGCATTTCCTGAAGCAAAGAATTTGCTTCTGGGACAGTGAGGGGAAAGGGGTATGGTGACAGTTTCAATCTTCTCCAATTAAGAAATGCTTTCTGTTCCCTCATTGCGCAACCCTCCCTCCACTGAAAACACATGATCCAGCTCTCATGAAGTGATGTAACAAACACAAAATGGATTCCTATACTCATACACAGAGACAATAAAAATTCACATCTTCCCCAAAAACGTTGGTTTCCATGACTTTCACATACTTGACAAAAAGTTATTTTTTTTCTTGAACTGTAGTGGTCCCTTAATGATAAAACCTAACAGAATTGCTAGCGTGTGGCTCCATTAAATTATAAGCCTGTATCGGCATCGGCAAGCCTGGAAAGGCTGTGGGCTTGAAATTTGGCTGCATTACAGAGCTATTCAATTCCACCATGCTGCGAGTTACGGGCCAGAGACTCAAGCCCGTAAACCATTTTTAGCACATTGGATGTGCGTCCATGAACATGATCAATTCGTCAAACACGTAGTTACGGGTTTCGACGGAGCCAATGGCAAATGAGATCGTCATCATTAGGTCACTGAAAAATGGAGGGTAGATTTAAAAGCCTTACGAGTTTCGATGGGACCGGCATTCCAGAAATAATGCAATATTGATAAATCAGTAAATTTGATATTCAAGTCCATGCGAGTTACATTTTATGTATTAACACATTGATTGCTGGGATCGATATAACACAGGAATTAAACATTTAAAAAAGTATTTTATATTGCAGATTTGCGAGCTTGAGAATGTTGAGCTTTTAATTTTAATACCTAACATCACCTTTACTTATAAGTACAGTAGTGTGTGTATATTTGCATTTACAGTGCTACAAATATGACTTTATCGCCCTAGCGGGTCCTCTCTAGTACCCGTTTGCTTTTTGGCTCCATTTGCAGGGCCTGAGCTTGAAGGCCAGAGAATTAGTTGCAATTTAATAGCATGATTGGAACGTAACAGTTAAGGGCTTGACAGAACAAAGGATTTGCGGCAACAGAGTCCAATTTTCAACATCCCTTAGGTTTTTTCGCCCTTACCCTGCAAGTCATTGGCGGTTGCTTTACGGATCCAATTTAATAGCCGCAAGTCTTACGAGCTACGTTACAGGCTACGGTTTTATACGTTGAGGGAATTTAATAGGACTGATAAGGTATCAGTGAGTGAGCCTATTTTAATTTGCAGAGGCGCTGCCAATTAGACAGAGTACCGAGACAGAGAAGCTCGTTGCTGCTGCGGACATGATGTGGAGGTGCAGACAAGGGACAGTCAGATCTTCAAACACAAATGTATACACATAAAACCACACACAGACAGAAGTACATTACATAGCATGTGGATGATAAAATGATGATGCATTGGACCACAGAGTAAACTACTCCAAAGGGCTTCAATAGTCTAAATCCAAAAAAAAACTCCCAATAGTCTCTAAGTGGCCAAAAATGAAAAAAACTACATAAAATAAAAATATAAATATAACAAAATATTAAAAGAAATCACAGAAAATAATTTATTAAATTAAATAAAATAATAAAAAAAAATGTAACATGACAATAAACATCATTGCATAAAATATAAAAATATAAACTTGTAATGGGGTAAAATATATACTTAACTACCATGTGATGCCCACCAGCCTTGGTCAACAATAACCTAGTTCTCAATCTTGTACCCTTAAGGGCCAGGGAGGAGCTTCTAATGACTTTTGGAGAGCTTTCCTGCCTTTTGCAGTTTCTGGAGGGATTCCCTCATCTCACACAGAGAAAGGAAACCCCCGGGATTGCCTCAGCTACTAACCTTGATTCCCACTAATCCAAATAACCATGGGGGACTATTGAGACTCCCATAACACCTAAATATTAACCCTGTGGCACAATAGTCCGTAAAGGACCTCTGTGGCACCTAAATATTAAAATTTGCCACAAGAGTCCCTAACAGACCCAGTAGCACACATGCCACGGGGGCCTATAAGGACTCCTGTGGCATTTACACACAATCATAGCAAATTTGCCATGGAGGTCCCACAGAGGTGCTGTAAGGACCTCTGTGACATCTAAAAGAACTCCTATCCAAGGTCCAGTAAAGATATTCATTTTATTTTATAGAGTTAATTTATTTTAAAATTGTATTTTATGTATCTTTTTTTATTTTATGCAATTTACTTTTTGTTCTAGTGTCATTTATTTTTTTTATTTTCCGTAGTTAATTTTTTATCTTGTTTTTTGTGCTTTAGGCTTTTTATTATTTTTTGTAGTTCAGATATTTTTTTATTTTCAATAATTTGGTGATTATTTTATTTTATTTGATGTATTTGTTTTTATTTTTTGGAATTGTTAGGTATTCTTTTAATTTAAATTATTTAGTTAATTTTCATTTAGTGTAGATGGCACATAGTTGGTTAATTTAGAATACCATGGGGCCCCATGGTACTTAGGCAGTAAATTAGGAATACCATGTTGGTCAATACAGAACCCACCATGGAGTCTTAAAACCTTTTAAATGACATGGAGATCCTTACTGGATCTCTGTGGCAAGGGTTAATTTGATGAGCCATGGAGGTCCTTTAAGAACTTCAGTGACACAGTATTTTTATTAGGAGCTATGGGGTCCTGTATAGGGGTCAAAGGCATATCTAAGTGAGCTGGATTATGAATGCATCTGATAAAGGAGATAATCACATATAATAGTTGTCAAACTACGAGACGTCGTCGTGCTTTGCGTGGTGCGTACGAGTTAGGCGATGAGCGCCAAAGGAGCTCATCACTTGCGAGTCTCGCGAAGTGAGGCGAGACATTAATACGGAGCACTTAGGCGATGAGCTACGAATGCGCTCATCGATACGACCCTCGCAAAGCGAGGCGAGCCGCTAACGAGGAGCACTTAGGCGATGAGATAAGAAAAATACAAAATTAAAGGCCAAACCGGAAACACCAAAAAACCCATAAAACAAACAAAAATTATTTTTAAAATACAAATAAAACATCACATACAGCACAGGGGGAACAGCCTGGACGTCTAGGAGTGCGTTGGACGAGAATTTAAGGTGATTTGGATGAGTTTCGCCACTTGAAAATCGCCTAAGCGTGAAAGAAAATGGCTGCCCAAAAAAATGAAAAACGAGGCTACAAGACCCCGGACCGTGCAAAACACTGCCAAGCGTGTAGCACTTCCACATATGAATGTATGAGGTACAAAGTACATTATTACAAATGACAGAAAATGCTTGAGAGCCGTGTAACACATTAATAACATTACGAATCTACAATGGCGCTTTAAACAACTAAACCAACGGTTCGCCATCGCGCACGCAGCCTATTTCTAATAAACATGGACATTTATTACACTTTATCATCATGGCACCAACACTGTTAGCTCTTCAGGCTATTGAGTGCTGGATATATTAATTATAAATAGGTAAAGTATATTCATTTATTCAGTAACTAATTCATGATTTTGAAAGTTTGTCCACTGACAAAGAAATGATCAATCTATAATTTTAATGGTAGGTGTATTTTAACAGTGAGAGACAAAATAACAACCCCCCCCAAGAAAAACGTATGTCAAAAAAGTTATAAATTGATTTGCAGGTCAATGAGGGAAATAAGTATTTGACCCCTTCGACTTAGTACTTGGTGGCAAAACCCCTGTTGGCAATCACAGAGGTCAGATGATTCTTGTAGTTTGCCACCAGGTTTACACACATATCAGGAGGGATTTTGTCCCACTCCTCTTTGTAGATCGTCTCCAAGCAATTAGGTTTTCAAGGCTGATATTTGGCAACTCGAACCTTCAGCTCCCTCAACAGATTTTCTATGGGATTAAGGTCTGGAGACTGGCTAGGCCACTCCAGAACCCTAATGTGCTTCTTCTTGAGCCACTCCTTTGTTGCCTTGGCTGTTTGTTTTGGGTCATTGTCATGCTGGGATACCCAATCCGCGACCCATTTTCAATGCCCCGGCTGAGGGAAGGAGGTTCTCACCCAAATTTGATGGTACATGGCTCCATCCATCATCCCTTTGATGCGGTGCAGTTGTCTTGTCCCCTTAGCAGAAAAACACCCCCAAAGCATAATGTTTCCACCTCCATGTTTGACGTTGGGAATGGTGTTCTTGGGGTTATAGGCAGCATTCCTCCTCCTCCAAACACAGCAAGTTGAGTTGATGCCAAAAAGCTCGATTTTGGTCTCATCTGACCACAACACTTTCACCCAGTTCTCCTCTGAATCATTCCAATGTATATTGGCAAACTTCAGACGGGCCGGTACATGTGCTTTCTTGAGCAGGAGGACCTTGCAGGCGCTACAGGATTTCAGTGTGCTACCAATTGTTTTCTTGGTGACTTTGGCCCCAGCTGCCTTGAGATCATTAACAAGATCCTCCCGTGTAGTTCTGGGCTGATTCCTCACCGTTCTATGATCTTTGAAACTCCACAAAGTGAGATCTTGTATGGAGCATCAGACCGAGGGAGTCTGACAGTTATTTTATGTTTCCTCCATTTGCGAATAATCGCACCAACTGTTACCTTCTCACCAAGCTGTTTGGCGATGGTCTTGTAGCCCATTCCAGCCTTGTGTAGGTCTACAATCTTGTCCCTGACATCCTTGGACAGCCCTTTGGTCTTGGCCATGGTGGAGAGTTTGGAATCTGATTGATTGGTTGCTTTTGTGGACAGGTGTCTTTAATAAAGGTAATGAGCTGAAATTAGGAGCACTTGCTTTAAGTGAGTGCTCCTAATCTCAACTCGTTACCTGTATAAAAGACACCTGGGAGCCAGAAATCTTGCTGATTGATAGGGGATCAAATACTTATTTCCCTCACTGACCTGCAGATCAATTTATAACTTTTTTTAGATGCGTTTTTCTTGATTTTTTTTGTTATTCTGTCTCTCACTGTTAAAATACACCTACCATTAAAATTATAGACTGATCATTTCTTTGTCAGTGGACAGACGTTCAAAATCAGCAGGAGATCGAATACTTTTTACCCCCACTGAATATTGTAATTTCTGACAGTTGAAAAACAGGGTTAACACCCTCTCCAAACCAAGGCTAAATGAGCATTCATTTCAAAAATTGTTTTGGCCATTCAAGAAGAAGCATAGGCTGAAACATTTAGGGTTGCTGTCTGTGCTGTAAAGCAGCCTGGGATATGTAGTCAGATTCATATTAAAATAAATAGTACTTTCTAACATGTGCCAATTCCCAGTAGATTACACCTGTGGTTGTCTGTTCCCTGCATCACTGCTACTGGTATTTACATTTACCACAAGGGGACAGGCAGATAGAAATAAGCTGTGACCCCAGCAATCATGTGACTGGCAGCACTTTCTCAAGTCACAAATTGTACCCAGATGCAGTGCAACCTCTACCCACTGTAATGTAGGCTTCTTAGGGGTATGCAATTCCAGATAGCAGTACCCAGCATATAAATATGTAAGTACATTCAACTTTTGAATATAATACATATTTCTCTACAAATCTACCCTGACTTGACAAGGACTATTGGAATTCTTTCCTCATTTTCTCCCTGGACACTGTCCTCTCAGCCAGAATACTTGAACTGTGACAGCTACATTCCTATTGTTGCCTTGTGGGATAGGGGAGCCATGTTGGGGAGGGCCACAATATGGTGTTGATCAGACTTATTGTATTGTTTTGTGAATTTATTGATGTAACGGTGGCAACCAGTCATATTTGGTATTGAAATGCTACATTTTCCGCAGGGTGTTTAATAATGTATTACCAGGGTCCCTGTGGTAGAGGGGTCACTAGATATGAAGTGCTTGGTTTTAGGGGATCTAGTAAAGAGGGAAAAGAGCTGGCCTTCACCAAGGGACAGTGTTCACTTAGGTGTGAATGGGGAAGTAAGTTGGGGCATATGAAGGGTCACGTACATCAGCAGAGTGTCTCCACTCCTGATCTGATCGGGTACCCCCAGGATCAAAGGGCCAATTAGCCTGGGTAGTAAGGCTCCAGTACCAAGGGGGGTGATTGGAGGGTGACATCACTTGATGGACATGCCTCCCCATTTGGTCAGGGTGGGGCCTAGTGGAGATCGGTTTGACTGTGTTATGCATAAATATGCTGTACCGCCATCAATAATGAAATTGTCAATCTGAACTACATAATTGATGTTTTTGTTTCATTCTGAGCAAATAATAATCTTTATTACTGGAATTATTGCTGCTGAAAATTTGCTGGGTGGCTCTACTAAACTGGGTAGGTTCTGTTCCTGCTATCAGGGATCTACAAAGAACCAGACGGTCCTACTGGTTAGGTATTAAGTAGGTTATTATCAAGCCCAACAGAAGCAGTAGGTCATCACACCATGGGGGTCTCAATAGATCCCGATGATTATTCTTTTATTGAGGATCGGGTGAGGGAATTCCTGGGGGTTCCCTTCAGCGTGTGTGAGGAGGGAATCCCCTGGGGTTCCTTTGGCTTGTAGGAGTGATTGTCAGTCTTAAACCCCCTGCCGATCTCTTATAGTTTTACGCGGATATGTTAGGGAAAGGAATGGGGCCCCTAGTTACTTATGTTATAACTCTGTATCGCTATCACTCTGTAGGTTGACTGAGCTGTGGGTTTACTCAGCACCACATACATCAGCATGAGATAGGAATACAAGCAACTACAAATACAAACTTTTCTCTATCTACTATCTTATTATTTTCCTACCACTTTCTCAAGGAAGCCAGACTTCTTTCAAATAATGTCAAATTTGAGTAATTTAAAATATAAGCATCCCTTGTTATACAAGAATAGTATCTTACCAAAGAGAAACACTTCTCTAATGAAAACTAAATCAGGTTGATTCTCATGTTAAAATATACCACATTATCTAGTAAGGTAAAAATATGCATGTGTAATAGATATGTATTCAAATAATAGCCAAGTTAACTTGGCCTTCTGATTATGTTACCAGATGATATTGTTTAATGGCACCGCTGTTTTATTACTTTCCGTTAGTGTGTTTAGATCAATTGTATTTTTACTATAAATAGGCTGTACCCTATGGACTGTGCCAACATTACAGCCATTATCATCATTATGTTTATTATTATTATGAATGTATTTCTTTTATTACTTTTAAGGAGATGAACAATTTCTCTATGTTGTGTATATCTACAATATCATATCTTTGTATCCAACCCCTTTACTTTGCCTTGTGTTCCTTTTCCAAAGCCCCTGTTTAATTGCCTCCTTATCTCTGCTCTCACCATATCCCTCCTCTGACCATATCCCTCCTCTGACCATACCCCACCTCTGACCATATCGCTCCTCTGACCATACCCTACCTCTCACCATATCCCTCCTCTGACCATATCCCGCCTCTGACCATACCCCACCTCTGACCATATCGCTCCTCTGACCATACCCCACCTCTCACCATATCCCTCCTCTGACCATACCCCACCTCTGACCATATCCTTCCTCTGACCATATCCTTCCTCTGACCATATCACTCCTCTGACCATACCCCACCTCTCACCATATCTCTCCTCTGACCATGTCCCTCCTCTGACCATACCCCACCTCTCACCATATCCTTCCTCTGACCATACCCCACCTCTCCCACCTCTGACCATATCCTTCCTCTGACCATACCCCACCTTTCACCATATCCCTCCTCTGACCATATCCCTCCTCTGACCATATCTCTCCTCTGACCATACCCCACCTCTCACCATATCCCTCCCCTGACCATATCCCTCCTCTGACCATACCCCACCTCTCACCATATCCCTCCTCTGGCCATACCCCACCTCTGACCATATCCCTCCTCTGACCATACCCCACCTCTCACCATACCCCACCTCTGACCATATCCTTCCTCTGACCATACCCCACCTCTCACCATACCCCACCTCTGACCATATCCTTCCTCTGACCATACCCCACCTCTCACCATATCCCTCCTCTGACCATATCCCTCCTCTGACCATACCCCACCTCTGACCATATCCTTCCTCTGACCATATCCCTCATCTGACCATATCTCTCCTCTGACCATACCCCACCTCTCACCATATCCCTCCTCTGACCATACCCCACCTCTCACCATATCCCTCCTCTGACCATATCCCTCCTCTGACCATACCCCACCTCTCACCATATCCCTCCTCTGGCCATACCCCACCTCTGACCATATCCTTCCTCTGACCATATCCCTCCTCTGACCATATCCCTCCTCTGACCATACCCCACCTCTCACCATATCCCTCCTCTGACCATACCCCACCTCTGACCATATCCTTCCTCTGACATACCCCACCTCTCACCATATCCCTCTTCTGACCATATCCTTCCTCTGACCATATCCCTCCTATGACCATACCCCACCTCTCACCATATCCTTCCTCTGACCATACACCACCTCTCACCATATCCCTCCTCTGACCATATCCCTCCTCTGACCATATCCCACCTCTCTCTGACACATTCTGTTCTTCTCTTTCTCTCCCTCTAACACCAATTTCTTCCTCTTTCAGAAGCAATTTAACTGTACTTAGGCTTTGCTTTCCTTGAAACTTAGAGCATCCCCCTCCCTGTCCCTTTACCACCTGCCCCTGATTTCTCTTACTTTATTGAGTCATACAAATTACTTTCAACACCTGCTGACAAAAATACCTAGTACTTTACATTATTAATAACCCACCCATAATGGCCACCCTGATCAACCTTCTACCCCTGCCCACTCCCTCTGCCCTGCTGTGTTCCTGCACACCCAGACTATTATACAATTATGGCCCATTGTACCAACACAGCAATACATTCTTCTAACCTTCCCACACCAATCCAGCTTTAGTACGACACATTTTACAGTTTTTTTTAAATTTGTATTGTTCCCTGTCATGATCCAGAGATAAGGGTCTCCAAGCACCCCAAGACTCTCGCTCTAGGTTGTGACGTTTGTGTTCAATCTCTCAGCGCCCAGCTCTGCCTCAGTACCAGGTAACAGGCTCTTACTTATTTATTAAAAAATAATCACATTTTCCTTTGTAGAATAGCTCAGAATACAAGTAATACGTACGCACCTTTTGTTAGTTCAGACAGACTGACTTTGTTCTTTCTTCAGACACATTTTAAAACCAAAACAATAGAAATCACACAGCCCTTTCCCCACCCAATTACTAAGGCTACCAATCCCCTCCTTCACTGGATTCCAGATACCAAGGAATGGTAAAGGCTCATCTCGCTAGCTCACTTCAGATTTTATGGCTGTTTGTGATCACTCATGGAAAATTTGCAAGTTGGACAGATATGCAAATACATTCTTTAAACTTTATACAATGACTCAAATCATCCTATTAAATCAAATCACTATTGTAAAAAATGCTAACATTACTTTTTAAATGGTCATATCCTAACCATAACCTGAACACTAAGCATTATATGAACAATTCTTAGTAGGCCTGAATAATCACAGGTCATCCTCCTTGGGGATTCGGGGTACCAGATCAGAGGCTGAGGCCTAACATTACACAGGTTATTATGGTCATAACAGAATAGTCCATGTAGCGGAACCCATCACTGTTTTACCCTGTTTTATGATTATTATGGTTAAAATATGATCCTACTATATGTATGTTGGTTGATGCTCTGCAGAATATTGTCCCAGACATTTGCAGCTACTTGGCTTGGGAGATAATCCTGTTACAGCGACTCCGCATAAGATAAAGGAAGTCTATTGTATACAGTGTTTTCATTCTCAGATAAGAACAAAGAAGTGTAATTGAATCAATGTCTGATTGTATCAAAGTTACCAGGGAGGTGTGACCCACCTATTGTTCTCTTTATGTGTATTGTGCGGCCAAATATGGGCATGTGTATTGCCTGTGGGAAGAGATGGGTATAAATATTTCTGCAATAACAAAATAAAGTCAGTATTCATTTGACTCCCAAATTGTGTGTCGTCCAATATGGGAGGTCCGGAATGGTGAAACTGTAGTGCCTCTTGGGTATTTTACCGTATACCAGCGGAGATTTTGGACTGCGTGTTCCAGCTCCGTTACAGTCCATGATGGAACAAAATAGTCTTTGAGTTTGGGTAGTGACAGTTCAATCTTGGGCCATACAGACCCTTGCTGGTGGGGTTCAGGTGAGTCCCACCCTGGCCCCCATAAGTCATTCAGGGCATTCTCCATTTATGTAACTTGTACAATTGTACTTTTTCTTTTCATTAACCATATTTTTTTTTCTGTTATCCTATTTCACTCTTAACTTACATTTCTTTCTTGACACATACAGTCCTTATATGTTATTCTTGCACACCGGCGGTCTTGGTACACATTGGTACCAATGACAAAGTTAGTGGAAGATGGAGCGTCCTAAAGAATGATTTTAGAGAATTAGGGAATAAGCTTAAAGCAAGGACCTCCAAGGTAGTATTTTCTGAGATACTACCAGTGCCACGTGCTAGCCCAGGGAGGCAGAAGGAGCTTAGGGAGGTTAATGCGTGGCTAAAAAAGTGGTGCAGTGCAGAGGGTTTTGGGTTTTTAGAGCACTGGGCTGACTTCTCACTTGGGTACAATCTCTATAGCAGGGATGGATTGCACCTTAATGATGAGGGCGCTTTTGTGCTAGGGAATAGGATGGTAGAACGGCTGTGGGAGTTTTTAAACTTGTAGGTGGGGGGGAGGGACTATATAGAAGTATTGGGGTAAATAGGGTAGAGAGGGAAAGGGATGAATTATTTACCCATGGGGGAGGAGAAGGGGGAGGGTTACAATAGAAAGTAGGGAGATATTAATAGGGGCCTCAAATACAGTGGCAGGCACTTCACATCAGCAGAGCCATAGCTACATAAAGTGTATGATTGCAAACGCAAGAAGTTTGCCTGGGAAAATGGATGAGCTAGAAATATTAGCAGTACAAGAAAAATGGGGCTTAATAGGCATTACGGAAACATGGTGGGATGAATCTCATGACTGGACTGTTAATCTGGATGGTTATAACCTATTTAGGAAAGATAGGGGAAATGGTAAAAGAGGAGGAGGGATCTGTCTTTATGTTAAGCCTGAATTTAAGCCTATAGTTAGAGAAGATATTTATGCTGGCACTAACGGCATCATTGAATCCTTGTGGGTTGAGCTAAATAGTGGAGGAGCTAATTCTAAATGCATATTGGTGGGAGTATGCTATAAACCCCCAAATATAGCTGAAAGTGAGGAAATACAATTATTGTTACAGATTGGAAATGCAGCTAAGCATGGGCAAGTTCTAATAATGGGAGACTTTAATTACCCTGATATAAACTGGATAAACGAGACCAGCAGCTCAGCTAAGGGGAGCAGGTTCTTGAGTATACTCAGGGATCATTATCTAGCCCAGGTAATACAAGAACCTACTAGAAATGGGGCCATCTTGGATTTAGTCATCACAAGTAATATTGATATAATATCAAATGTAAAAATAGGGGAACCCTTGGGGAACAGTGATCACAACACAGTCTCATTTGAGATTGAATACAAAAAACAGAGTTGTAAGGGGCCAACAAAAACTCTAAATTTTAAAAGGGCTAACTTTAATGGGCTACGGGCAGCAATACAACATATAGACTGGGACAAAGAACTTACAGGGAAGAATACTGAAAATAAATGGACAACATTCAAATCCTTACTAAATAAACATACTCATCAGCATGTACCATGTGGAAATAAAATAAATAGGAGTAAATCACATCCCATGTGGCTTAACAATGACTTAAAGATCATGATGAGGAAAAAGAAATATGCATTTAAATTATACAAGAAGGAGGGAACAGAGGCATCTTTATGTGACTATAAGGAAATCAACAAGGCTTGCAAAAGGGCTATTAGACTGGCTAAAATAGAAAATGAGAAGTCAGTTGCAATGGAAAGTAAGACTAACCCTAAAATATTTTATAAATATATTAATGGGAAGAAGGCCAGGAAGGAATCGATAGGACCATTACAATGTGACACAGGCCATCTGATAATTAGTGACCAGGAAAAGGCAGATGAGCTAAATAGGTTCTTTTCGTCGGTTTACACAAGGGAGGTACCAGTGGTTGGGACACTGCAACATAATGGGGCTACACTACCTTCACTAAATAATTGGTTAACGCAGGAAGAAATACAAAAGAGGTTGGAGAAAATAAATGTTAATAAAGCCCCAGGTCCTGATGGAATACATCCAAGGGTACTGAGGGAGCTGGGTTCTGTAATAGCCAAACCATTATATCTAATCTTTAAAGACTCGCTCACTACAGGGTCTCTACCAGATGACTGGAGAAAAGCAGAGGTGATACCTATATTTAAGAAGGGATCTAGAGCAAATCCGGGGAATTATAGACCAGTGAGCCTCACTTCTGTAGTTGGGAAGCTTTTAGAAGGGTTAATAAGGGACAGAATACAAGAATATGTCTATTTGAACAGGATCATAGGTAGCAGTCAACATGGATTTATGAAGGAAAGGTCGTGTCAGACCAATCTAATTAGTTTTTATGAGGAGGTTAGTAGGAACTTGGATCAGGGCAACTCAGTGGATGTAGTCTTTTTAGATTTTTCAAAGGCATTTGATACAGTGCCACATGGAAGACTAGTGAGCAAACTAAGGGATACTGGAATTGCAGTAAATATCCGCTCATGGATCGAGAGCTGGCTAAAAGACAGGAAGCAAAGGGTTGTTGTAAATGGAACATACTCCGATTGGTCTAATGTGATAAGTGGGGTTCCTCAGGGCTCAGTATTGGGTCCTCTCCTTTTTAACATATTTATTAATGACATTGAAGTAGGACTCGAATGTAGTGTCTCCATTTTTGCTGATGACACTTGTAACGGCTACCCCGGTAGTGAGAGGGTACCAGCCGTTGGAGACGTCCTTTTCTTAAGCAAGGTGCTGTGCAGTAATGAAATGCTTATTCCCCTCCACGATATCCCATTGTATAATCCAGGAGTGCTGTAAAATGCGGCAGAGTAACGGTACCATAAATTCCCCCCAAAGAACGAGACAATGCTACGTTTTTTGAAGGGTCAAGTAGAACTATATTTTAATGACAGGGAATCTCCTTTTATGCAATGGTGCCCTCTGAAGGGCTACACCCACATAATTATCACAACAGCCAATTATATACATGGTTCAATCCCCACGTCTCCTCCCCTCAGATAACAGGTAACACAATTAAAACAGACACAATTTTAACCACATTCTGGATGTACCCCAAATACAGGGGGTACATCTTTAAGTCCCGCACCATTCAATATCTCTCACCCAGGGGAACAACATATACAAAAATGGCATGAATCAGACCAGGGGTTCAAAAGTTAGTAAAAGTATGTTTTTACACATAACACACAGACATTGCACATATCCCCCACACAATACACATATAGGACAATAGGTGAGTCACACCTCCCTGGCAACTTGGATACAATCAGACCTTAATTAGATCATTCTTTGTTCTTATCAGAGAATGAAAACACTTTGGAAAATGCAAGGATCATTTACAACTTTCTTATCTCTTGAATCTCTGTAACAGGATTATCTATTAGCCTAGGTCTGCAAAAGTCTGGCTAATATTCTGAGCCAATATATTCTGTAGAACATCAACCAATATATATATAGTAGGATCATATTTTAACCATAATAATCATAAAACAGTTTAAAACAGTGATGGGTTCCGCTACAACACTAAGTTGTGCAAGGTAATAAAATCAGATAATGATGTACTTTCCCTACAAAAGGATTTGCATAAATTAGAGAAATGGGCGGCTAAATGGCAGATGAGATTTAATACAAATAAATGTAAGGTTATGCATTTGGGAAGGAACAATAGCCAAGCAATCTATAATCTTAATGGAGCAAATCTAGGGGTATCAGATATTGAAAGGGATTTGGGAGTACTAGTGGACAACCACCTAGGTAACAGCGCTCAAAGCCAAGCAGCGGCTGCAAAGGCAAATAAAATATTAGCATGTATTAGGAAGGGTATAGAAGCCAGGGAAGAAGATATAATTCTGCCACTATACAAATCTCTAGTACGCCCTCATTTGGAATATGGAGTACAATTTTGGGCACCACCTCACAAAAAAGACATTTTAGAGCTGGAAAAAGTACAGAGAAGGGCTACAAAACTAATAAGGGGAATGGAGGGGCTAAGTTATGAAGAAAGACTAGCAAAATTAAACTTATTTTCGCTAGAAAAAAGGCGTCTAAGAGGAGATATGATTATGTTATTTAAATACATCCAGGGTCAATATAAGGCTTTGTCAAGTGAACTTTTTGTAGCAAGAGATTTTCAACTGACAAGAGGACATCCGTTGAGGTTAGAGGAAAAAAGATTTCACCTTAAACAAAGAAAAGGGTTCTTCACAGTTAGGGTGGTTAAACTGTGGAATTCTCTACCAAAGGAGGTGGTGACAGCGAATTCGATGGACAACTTCAAAAAGGGGTTAGATATATTTCTGAATAAAGAGGGCATTCAAGGCTATCCTAGATAACTAGCAAGGAATATTGATCCAGGGAGAAATTTGATCGCCAGTTTCTGGGGTCAGGAAGGAATTTTGCTTTTTTTCCCCCTTATGAGACAATTGGCAAAGTTTCAATGGTTTTTTTTTTTATGTTTGCCTTCCTCTGGATCAATTAACAATAATTAACAATTAACAATAATAATAAATAGTCCAAATTAAAAAGATCAATAGAGATCTAAAAAGGTTGAACTTGATGGACTAACTCTTTATTCATTCTCCAATACTATACTATTAATAATTATTTAATCAATAATTTAATTAATAACTAATCCGCATATTGCAGATCAGAGGAGATCTTAACAGGTTGAACTTGATGGACTGAAAGTCTTTTTTCAACCTTAATTACTATGTAACTATGTTTCTGTCTCTCCCAGTCCCTTTAGATGGTAAGTTTGTGAGTTTTCAATCTTGTAAGGTGCTTTGGGAAAGAATTTAAGCTTAAAGACAGGATCCTCCATTATTCTTCTATGTGTTTTGATGTGTACTTAACCCCTGTATAAAGATATGAAATAGGTTGGCACGTAACAAATAAAAGACAATACTTGTAATACCATGTTCAATAAATAGATCCTCTAGTTGAGACATAGGTGGTAGAACTATATTAGTGTCCTGGATGCCTGATTTCCTGGCTCTGTTTGTCGGATCTGATGAAATTATACCTCAATTCTGCTGTCTGCTCCAGATGGTGAGGTATAGAAAGAAACCCTGAGTACGGATCCACATCTTCTGAACCTAGGACTGATGCAGATTAAACCAGCACAAGGACCTGATGCCTTCAGAGAAAGCTGAGCTGTTATTTCTGATCTCTCAGCAGTCTAATAGAATGCCAGCAATGAGTTGAGGGAGGAACTGGACGTCCCCAGGAGAAAGAAGCAGGAACTCCCGGCAACATGAGGAGAAATTCTGGGGGGTCATCAAGAGGATTGGATAGAAGACTTAGTGAATATTGTGGTGGAGAAAGAAATGAAACTGGAACAGATATCCAGATGAGTCCCACCGCTACATACATTATAGTGTTAGTTTAATGCAGATGTTCTGTTGTTGTCATCCTAGCTTTGGTACCAATACAGCCAGGCACCGTAAATCATTAGTGGTACTACAAAACTCTATGTTTAATCTACTCTACTTTCAGAGAAATGGAGCGGATCACCTCCAAAAAAATTGCCTTGGAGTCAGCTTACTTCCAGTTTTTTTCTGCAGGACCTGGACAAGTGGCAGATGAGAACAAATGTCGTTGGCACTAACCACTCGCAGCAGCATTTTATGGGGGAATGCTGGAGCTCCTCAGCATCAGTATGGAGGCAGTGTATTTGGCACTATTGCCTACTGCAGCAGATAGAAGGTATCTCCATGGGTATCTTCATGGGAAGTGGAATGGAGGATGGAGGTGCTCCTTTAGCTGTAGATGGAAGGCAGCATGAAGGATGCCAACTGTGAACAGCAACAAAATGGGAGGTGAGTCAACCACTCAACAGCAGCAGGATTTCATGAGAGACAGCATGGAGGATGTTGGTGCTCACCAAAAGCAAAAGAGAGGTGGCATGGCAGATGCCTACACTTCCCAAAAGCAGGTTGAACATGGCCCAGGTGGGCACTCCCCAGAGGCAACAGGAATTCCTGGAAAGCAACATGAAGGAAATGCCTGAAGGGAGGCAGTGCAGTTGACACTGGTGCTTCCTAGCTGCAGATAGAAAGAGAAGTAAGGAAAGTCGTTTCACAACAGTAGGAGTTCCAACTCTTTAACAGAGATCATTTGGAAGAAGTTAAGGCCTCACAGCAGAAGTTCAACTATAGTTTGTAGTTTGCCAATGTAGTTCGTATTAATGTTACCAAAACTGGATGTGAAGCTGGTGGAGTATCTCCCAAACAGTTCAAGACTTACGAGAAGGTGACCTAGGTGAGGCACCCCAGTATAAAAAGCCTACTGTTTAACAATACTCAAGAAGCAACCCTTCCCAGCAACTGAACACTTTCTGGACGACCAATGCAGCACCAACTGACTGAGGCACAACTCCCAAGTCTTGCAACAGAATCTGGATTGGGTAGTTGGGGCACATGCCCAGACTCTTCCCAGCAACTAAGCTCATCTGTGCTAAGTATGCACTGCTCTTTATTACTGGAACCGTTCAGTCAGAGGAAAAAGATTTCCTACTGGACAAAGTCTTGGACTCTCTGGCCCACAAATACACGGCAGCTGACCTGTTGTGGGTTTTGCTCTAAGTAGGTTCTTTTTAAAATAGGAAGACATGTCCTATGTGCCAGTGAGGGATGTGTGAAGTATTTTCTTTGCAATCTGCCTCTAGGCAAAAGGATTTGCTGTACTGGCGGTACTATGTTCAGCTCTGGGAATATTGTCTGTACTATAGAGGTGGTTGTTTCACTGTACTGTAATACTGGGTGTAATTTTTGTGCAATATCTTTTATAGCAATTATATTCATTTTAAGTATTGAGAGAATCATATATTTATAAGATACAGAATAATTTACTATAGTTATATATAATATATTATACTAGTTACCTAACCACTATAGGTGTAGGTATAGGTGGAAAAATTCCAGTTGTTTTGAAATTGAACACACTGTACATATATGATGCCTACATTAAGAACCTAAAGAGTTTCCATTAAGAACAAACTCAGCTCAGACTAAATAATACCTTTCTTAAATAATTGCTACTCAGTAATGTGTATCTGATGTTAGGTTATGTAGTGTATTAGAATGTTACAACATCACTTGAATGAGGTTAGTTTAAAACTTTATTTCACAGCCAAATAGTAAAAAATGGCTAAAAGGATCGATTCCAACGCAAGAAACCCTGTTTACACATATAATTCCGTAATATGCATTCACTAGCATCACAGTAAATGAAAACCGCAAAGTGTGACGTCATTAGTGGGAGGAGCTAGGACTATAAAAAGCCTGCGAAAATACGCAGATAATTCTCCTCTGAAGAATCCACTTACCAGTGGCGGTGAAACGTACGCCAGGGGCTTAGCACAGTCCCAGCTTGGTGGTAACTATATCTTACACCCCCTCTCCTATGGATTAAAGGTTAGTACCATGATACTTACATAATATAGAGGTCTCCAGCTAATAGTCATTACTCTAATACTTGGCAAATGTTGTGGATATCCTGTAGTGATTACCTTTAGAAAGTACCATACAAGGAAAAATGGTAAGATCATTACAGAAGTTTGCTAATTATTTTTTGACCTTATAAAACGTGATGCACATGTATGTGAAAAAAAACACAGCGTGCACACCAAGGTTTTTGTGAAAACAATGAACTAAGCAACACTGTATGGAAAATATTTTCCTAATAGCTACTCTCCTAATACTTATGCATGTATAAAGTACCGGGTCATATTTAGATACTAATGAAAACTCTATATATGATTGGAAATCCTCTACTATAGTTCACCAGCTGGGGTGTGCATATTGTACATACTATATTATTTTATATATTAAGTGCTATCTATGTAAATAGGCATTTTTTAATTGTTGTAAGAAAAGTAATTTTTTTATGTTGCTACAATTTTTTTTAAATAGAGTTTTTCCTGGCTCTCTACTTTAGATACCAGTAGGAGAATTCTGTTTGTGAAATTGATTGTAGTAAATACTGTACATAAAGGGTTGTATTCCCTCAAACCATTTTTTTATATTCATTTTATACAGCCTAGTATTTTTTTAGATGTATTGTTTTATAAATAATTTTTGGTAATTCAATGTATAATGTGTGAACTGCTCTATGGAGGTGTAATCAAATTATTGTTTGCAGAAGCAAGGGATCCTTTGTGGATCTGACACAGTGCTACAGATGGGAAAGGCTATCACTGAAGGCCTCCTGTGTAGAATTGCAAATAATCTGCTTACTAATAAGTCACATATTATGCAACAACTCTGAGTAATTAGGTTAACATGTCCTTCTTATATAGTGATATTAGTTATGTTACCAAGTATTATGGTTTAATTACTTTTTGTTAATTTGGGCAAGCAATCACAATTAATGCAAGCAACTCAACTCACATGTTTAACTAGAGCGAAACTGAATAAACAAGTCAAGAAACACAGAAATTCTGGCCTGTTGGTGGCCCTCGTAGGACAGGATTGTGCATGAATTCCGAAAAACATATATTGGCACTTGGGCCAAGCTTGTATTATAGTGAAGGGTAATATTACATGGCTTTTCATATTTGAAGATTGTATATAGATTTATAGGACCACTGTGGTAATTTTTTCTATATAGTTTTGAATGAAATAAATATGATAGTGGACAAAATGTTTTTTGAAAGCAAAACACCCCATCAGAATTTTTACAGTTTATAACTTTTATCTGAAATTAGTCTTTACCGCAGGCTTCAATTTTGCTTTCTTGCCTGCCGCTGCTACTTTCTTAGGAAGATGTGTCCTTGTAAACTAAAAAAACTTCTGTTAGGACCTGCTGAGAGCACTGGGAGATGTATCTGCTACATCCCCATTGTGCAGTCAAACCCTCCCCACCACAGGAAGTTGATCTGCTGAAGATAATATGGCATATAAATGGGAACCCCAGCTGATTAATTGTCGGGAACGCAATGATATGGTTTAATTGTGTGCCCCCTCCTTCTATCATGTAAGTGTTAGAGAGTTATGGTTTCCTAGTTCTTGAAGTTAAAGTGGTTTTGTCCCCTCATTCTGTTAAAGGTATATGGAAGATTCCTCAGTTTTATCTAACACATGCTGCTTATATCAAAAACACACATTGTACCGGCTTCCATTTTTGGCGTTTTCAGTGCTCGATGCATCTCACAGGGGGACAAATTGCTTGGAATTCAACAATTGATTGGTACTCGACACATGAAACTGATAGGATTTCTCGGAAGTCAACGTGCTCTTGACTCCCTGCATTCTGCAGCCTGTGCAAGAGCCAATGGGCAGCCCGTGCCTGTAAGAGCTGATGTGCATCATGTGCCTGCAAGAGCCAATGTGCAGCCTGTGCCTGTAAGAGCTAATGTGCAGCCTGTGTCTGTAAGAGTCAGTGTACAGCCTGTTTCTGTAAGAGCCCAAGTGCAGCCTGTGCTTACAAGAAACAAAGTTCCAAGCAATAACCTCTCTCCTCCTTCTCCTCCTCTACATCGCCACCATCCTATTGGGCCCTCAAGTCCTCTCAGTACAGTTAAAGTGTAGTTACATTTTCTATTATCTGATGTAATTATTTTTTTTTTTTCTTTATGCCTGTTTAGTTTTAGGGTTTTGTATCCAAAAACAAGACCATCATTTCAAACTAAAATGGTCTGGAATTTATTATTTCACTTTACATTGATTCATATGGGAAATGCTTGTTTGGAACTCAACCTGCCGTCCAGAACGGATTAAGGACAAGATCCGAGGTACTACTGTATATATACATAAATACATTAAATTTGGTTTCCACACCCCCAGAGGTGTGTACATAGGCACCTAGTACAAACCAATAGAAACACTTCACTCCTATACTAACCTTCAAGCCAACAGCAGCAGAGTGCAGAGATCCAGAGCAGCACTGCCTGAGCGGCTTCCTTGTTTCCTTGTGGTGGGAACAAAATATTGCATATCTCATGATGCTTTGCTGCAAAGACTAAATACCCAGATATTGCAATAAAAGTTGTAGCTGCTTCTGATTGGCCAAAACGAATTATGCATTTTTATGCTAATTTAGCTAGGGATTTAAAGGGCATTCCTTCTCAAAATCAACTGCCAGAAAACTGAAGAACTCTAGGGAAAAATTATGAATATTTATTTTTGTTTTTTTATGCACAAAAATGTTTTCATACACTACTTATTCTCCTCTATCAGGTGCTTCATAATCCAGGAAACTTAAATACACCTTTAAGGAAAATGCTAATTCTTTAAAAGCAAATGATAATACACAATAAACACTTTAAAAATAAAAACATACAAATATTAGTTCCCAGTAACATAGATCATACATGATGTGTTTAGCTGGCTTACATGTTGTGTTTGAAAACAGGTAGCAATACACTTGTGTCAGCTGCCATTTTAATGAAAGACAAACATGTTATTATTAATAATAAAAAGAACTGACATACATGACTTAAGTCTGTCTCATCATCATTATACAGGGAGATGCTGCACATGGATGTAACTCTCCATCGCCATCAATACAAACACAGAGGACTGAGGACACACACTGGACAAAGAGTGCATTAGGATGAGCATATGCACACAATGCGGCAGATTCACTAAGCTTTGCGTGGGGGTTCCATGAAACTCCCGTCCTATTGGGGGGGGGGGGGGGGGGATAGGAGTAGATTATCACTCCACCCTCTAAAATACCACATATAAAATACATATTTGTGACGTATGGAACAAACTAACAACAGATAGTTAGCCCTGAGCATGAAAACACTTTTAGAGTAAAGTGTTATTTTAGCAGACCCTGATTGATTCCATGCTTGTGTCATAAGGGGTGTCCTGCTCATTTTTTGGATCTATTCAGCCTCACTCAATTCGGAGCTCGCAACTCTATCGCAAGCAGCCAAATGCCTGCGATTGAGTTGCATTCTCTTGTTGCTCTGCTTTTGTAATGCTATTCAATTGGCCGGGCCTGCACGTTAGGTACCGATAGCGAATATCGGAAACCATTGCCGTCAGAAGTAGCATTTGCGGACTTGGGAGCAACCCCGTAACTCCTGATGCAGAAACAGAGATCGTCCTCATGACAAACCTCCAAGTCCGTGACACATAAGTGATGGCCTTAGGACTTTGAAATCCAACCTCCATTTTTGAAGTCCTACAGACTTCAACCTCCAAGCACGTAAGACTTTGAAAAAATGGAAGTTGGCGTTTCAAAGTCCTACAGGCTTGGAAGTTGAAGCCCGTAGGACTTCACAGTGATTTCCGTGATTGATATAACACGAAAATTGAACATGAAATAAAGTATTGGAGAATGTTGTGCTAATAATTCCAAGACCTAACATCACTTTCACTCTTAATAAAAGTACAATATTTCATTTTTATTTGCTTTTAAAGTGCTCCAATTTGTCATTAAGCTCTTTGCGAGACCTCCTTGGTACCAGTAACTTGTGGTTAGATATTTGCCATTTGCGGGCCTGACGGAGTGGTTAGCGAGGGGAAATCAGAGCAATTGAATAGTGATTTGCGATTTTAGCATTCGGGACTCTTGCTGCTGTGAAAGATCAAAGGCTTGGAGGGCACTAAGTTGCGATTTGATAAATCGCAATGAATCGCAGCTCAGGGCACATGACTCGATCAGAGCCCGAAAACGGAAGTCAATTGAATAGCAGAATAACTTGCGACCTCCACTTGGGAGACCGGATCTCTAATACGGAGCAATTGAATGAGGGTCTTGCAGCCTCTTTAAATTGGAGCCTCTTAAGTCCAAAGTGTAGCTCGTAAGGGCTGTGTGCTTGAAATTTGGACGTTTTACATCGCTATAATTAGAAGTGCAGCGAGTTACGAGCTAGAGACGCTAAATCAAAAAACAGTTCTCGTCCGTCGGAGTTGCGGGCTAGAACACAAACAATTAATCAAGCACGTAGTTACGGGTTTAGATGAAGCCAATGGCAACAGAGATCATCATCATTGCATCACAAGAAAATGGAGGATGGATTTCAAAGTCTTATGAGGGTTCAATTACGAGCGAACCCACATCATTGTGCAATATTAATGAAGTCGCAAATATGATATTCTATTACATGCAAGTTACAGTATATGTATTAACACATTGATTGCCGGATTGATATAACACAAAAAAGATATATGAAATCAACAAATTTTCTGAGCCGATTTGCGGGCTTGAGAATGTTGTGCTATTAATTCTAAGACCTAACATCACTCTCCCTTTCAATATTAGTACAGTAGAAAGTTTTTATTTTATTTATAAGTGCTACATATTGGACTTTACCCATTGTCCTCTCGAGCACACGTTGGCTTTTGGGCTCCATTTGCATGTTACATACTTGCTCATGAGTGACTTTGTTGCAATTTAATAGCTAAATTGAAAACGTAGTGGTTACGGGCTTGCCGGATCAAAGGATTTACGGCTGCAAAGTTGAACCTGGTCAGCATGTAGCTTATTCTTGGCCGTCTTACGTCGTAACACGCAAGTCCACTGCGAGCTCCGCTACAAGGCTAATTTAATAGCTGTAACCTGTACATTTGGAGTTATGGGCTATATTTTAAAATGTAGCCCAAATTTAATAAGGCTGTTAGTGTTTGACTCCTTTCCCTTCCACCACACAAGCTCAGTGAGAAGAAAACTCATGTAAACTCACAACTTCTGTCATGGCAGCTTCCATACACTAGCATTGCCTGCTAAAGAGAAGAATTTTTATGCTTTGTCCTTGCTATTTTTTTAAGTGTTGACCACAATAAGTGGACTGTGAAGCTGCACTTATCTGTAATGCTATACTTATTAAAAGCAACTTTTTAATACAGTAAATATATTTACTTAAACATGTATGCAATGTATCAATGACCTACATTTGTTTAATGTAGTTCAGAAAAACCTATAGTAACTTAGGTTGAAAAAAAGACTTTTCGCCCGTCAAATTCAATCTTTTTAGATCTCACATCTTTATATTTTGGGAATTGATCAATTGATCCCAAAAAAGGCAAGTTAAAAACCCTTTAAAACCCGGCCAATTGTCTTATTAGGGGAAAATATCTGCCTGACCCCAAATATTCGCAAATCGGATTACTCACTGGATCATTACCTCTTATCCAACATAACCTGGATGCCCTTTTTATTTAAAAACAAATCAACCCCTTTTAAAAATTAGCTATTGAGTCTGCTGTAACAACCTCCTTTGCTAGGAAGTTCCACAATCTAAAGGCCCTTACTATGAAGAAACTGTTTCTTACTTTAAGGTGATTTTTTTCTTCTAACATCAAGAGGTGACCTCATGTCAACTATAAGCTTCCAGAAAAAAAGGTGCTTGGTGTAAAGAAAATCCTGTCCGATTTCAGCATGTCACCATAGCTTGGGGCAGAGGAGCTGTAATTAAGTATTTTTGTTCCATCATGCAGTGGTCCTTTAACCTCCATGCCTTTACAGCCCTCACATCCACATCTTGTTTTTCACCTATCATCCATGCTTTTATTTGTCTTTTTCTCAATACTGTGATGTCATCCAAATGCCCTCCACCTCTACTCCATGCTTTCTGTTTACCCTTTATCTTTCAACCATGCCTTCCCTTTGTCTTCTCTTTCTTGCTTTCAATTTATCCATCATCTTTGCTCCATCCCTTCCATTTGTCCTCTCCTCTAAACCTTCTTGTTGTCCTCAGTGCCTCCTGTCTTCCCTTTGTCTTCTCTTTCTTGCTTTCAATTTATCCATCATCTTTGCTCCATCTCTTCCATTTGTCCTCTCCTCTAAACCTTCTTGTTGTCCTCAGTGCCTCCTGTCGTCCTTTTGTCTTCTCTTCCGTCTTTCTGTTAATCCATTACCTTTGCTCAATTCCTTCCCTTTGCCCTCTCCTCTACCTTCTTGTTGTCCTCAGTGCTCTCCTGTCTTCCCTTTGTCTTCTCTTTCTTGCTTTCTGTATATCCATCATCTTTGCTCCATGCCTTCTCTTTGTCCAACTTTCTTGTTGTCCTCAGTGCCTCCTGTCTTCCTTTTGTCTTCTCCTCCATCTTTCTGTTAATCCATTACCTTTGCTCAATTCCTTCCCTTTGCCCTCTGCTATACACCTTCTCATTGGTCACTGTGCCCTCCACTTTTCCCTTTTTCCTTTCCTCCATGCTTTTTGTTTATCCATCAACTTTTCTCCATGCCTTCTCCTTGTCACCAGCACCATCCTATATTCCCTTTGTCTTCTCCCTCATCTCCAAAACTACCCATGTTCCTTTTATTATTGGCCTCTCCTTCTCATCTTTCCTCTGTCTTCCCGGTCCTCCTCCTGCAATCCTTCAAGTCAACTGTTCCACCTTTACCAGTATCCATCATTTACTTCTTCTCTTTAGATGTTTCTGCTCTGTGCACTTTCCTGTCTTCTTCTTGTCTTGACATGTACGCCACTTTATTTGCCTAACTACCAGTTCCTCAAACGTTCCTGCCTTTTCCTACAGCTTGTGCCTCGTCCTCACTCTGCAAGTGAAGTCAAGCTCTATTGACCACGCCCCTATGTGGGCTTGCTCACCTTGTTGATGGCTTTGACCTGCACCTTTCCGAAGTTTCTATGCTCCTATGCCCCATCACCTTCCTGCTCTGGATCTCACCAGTAACGTCCAGCTGTCACTAGGTGGCACAGTGCTGAGACTTTGTTTAGTTTACTGTTAGAGTGATGGGTAGACTTAGGGTTTAGAATTAGGGGTTAGGTTTAGGGATTATGGTAGTGGCAAATGAAGAGCTGCGCACATCACTATTTTACTACGTAAAGCTTAACCCTAACCCCAAAATCTAAGCCTAACCTTAACCCTACCCCTAAATAATTGAACAAAGTCTCAGCGCAGCACCGTTGCACCACCTACTGGTTGCTGCACACCACTGCTGGCGGGGATGAAACAGGAAATGTACCAGTTTTTTTAATTCTTCTCACGTTTTCTTACTAAAGCCAGAGTGAAGAAGCCAGCTTAAGTTTGAACGAGGTAACAAATACATTACAGAAAAGAGGAACAAGTGTGATAAGAGTATGTTTAAAATGTACAATGTTATAGCATTGTCCCACGTATGATTCATCATTGCAGATGCACACAAAAAATACGATTATTCTGGCAGTAAGGTAATATTTGTTTTTATTTTAATTAACTTTCCACAGAAAAATAATGTATATATTCAGATTAAAATAAGTAGGCGAGCTAAAAAAAAAACTCAGTTTATTTGTAATACATAAAACTATTTACAAATATACCTAAAAAAGGGGATATATATGTCTTTATAAATAGGTTTAAAGAGATTACCAGGACTCAGACCTGAATTAACAGGGGACGGGTTCGGATAATGTAAAAGTGGACAAAGTAAAATAAATGTAAAGCTGTACCACACCTAGGACCTCATACACTTGAGCCCTCGGGAGATACGGGCGTCCGTAAGGGAGCCCGCAATCTATTTTGCTATTCGATCGGGTTACGGGCTCTGGCCTCTGATTCCTTGCAATGGTTCACATTGCAAGTTACAGCCCGTCCAAGCCTTTGATCTTTATGGCCGTAAGAGTTACGATGGCAAAAATCGCAAATTGCTATTAAATTCCCCCTCGCTAATCACGCCGCCAGGGCTGCAAATGGCAAAAGTCGAGCCACGTGTTACGGGTTCCAAGGTGGACCCGCAAAGGGCTTACAGACATGTCCGGAGCACTGTAAATGCAAATATTTATTCATTACTACACTGTAAATGATGGGGAACACAATGTAAGACATTACAATTAATTGCACAACAGTCTCAAGCCCGTAAATCTGCAATACAAAAATGTCTTTTTAATGTGTCATTTTGGGGTTATATCAATCTCAGGAATCAATGTGTTAATACATATCAGGCCACCCACATGGACTATAACATTAGCTTCATTCATTTTTATTATTTTGTACATTGCAGGTTTGTGGGTCCAATCGCATATCGGACTAGTTGATTGCCATGTTTTACTGACTTCATGATGACGGGCTCCTTTTCTATTTCCTGTTTCTGCATCAGGGGTTACGGTCTTGCAAGGACCGGCCGCAAGCTATTCTGCTATTCTATTCCTCTCCGGCCGGTGATTCCGGCAGGCTTGCGGCCGGCGCCTTGCTATCTCTTGCGGATGCACGCGCCGGAGGAAAGCCTTTGATCTAAAACGTCCGCAAGAGTTTCGGCCGCAAGAAAATCCTGGTTGCTATTCTATTGCTCCGGGAACCCTCTCTGCAAGGCTAAAAACGAGCCACAGCTTACTTGCAGGAAAAAGGTCCCGCTAGCACCAATTAAGCACATTATAAAGCCGAAATAAAGCCATCCTGCACTCTGAGGAGACTATAAAGTGATTGTAGGTGTTAGCAAAAATAGCACAACATTCCCCTACACTCAAATCCGTAAATATTTTTTTTTTTATATATGTCAAATATCCATGTAAAAAGTCCAGAGTGCTTGGAGCACCTCAGACCCGGCCACGCTGCGGCCGGAAAATAAACAGTTAATTTAAACTCGGGTTTGGGCTGATGTGCAAGCTTGAGAGGGGGTTGCTTTTAATCCTCATGTCCCCCAATATGATCCCTAGCATTTACAGAGCTTTACAGTGCAGTCTTGAATTTACTTTTGTGTTTAAAGATTTCTGAGCTTACGGCCAGTTGCAAGATATACGGCCGGCCGTAAGAGGAGATCCTTGCGGGGCCGTATAATTGAATTTCAAGATAACGGAACCCCCGCAAGGAATCGCAGCCTTGCGGCCGTTTTACGGCCGATAATAGAATGAGGCCCAGGGAGTGCAGAATTATTAGGCAAATGAGTATTTTGACCACATCATCCTCTTTATGCATGTTGTCTTACTCCAAGCTGTATAGGCTCGAAAGCCTACTACCAATTAAGCATATTAGGTGATGTGCATCTCTGTAATGAGAAGGGGTGTGGTCTAATGACATCAACACCCTATATCAGGTGTGCATAATTATTAGGCAACTTCCTTTCCTTTGGCAAAATGGGTCAAAAGAAGGACTTGACAGGCTCAGAAAAGTCAAAAATAGTGAGATATCTTGCAGAGGGATGCAGCACTCTTAAAATTGCAAAGCTTCTGAAGCGTGATCATCGAACAATCAAGCGTTTCATTCAAAATAGTCAACAGGGTCGCAAGAAGCGTGTGGAAAAAGGCGCAAAATAACTGCCCATGAACTGAGAAAAGTCAAGCGTGCAGCTGCCACGATGCCACTTGCCACCAGTTTGGCCATATTTAAGAGCTGCAACATCTCTGGAGTGCCCAAAAGCACAAGGTGTGCAATACTCAGAGACATGGCCAAGGTAAGAAAGGCTGAAAGACGACCACCACTGAACAAGACACACAAGCTGAAGCGTCAAGACTGGGCCAAGAAATATCTCAAGACTGATTTTTCTAAGGTTTTATGGACTGATGAAATGAGAGTGAGTCTTGATGGGCCAGATGGATGGGCCCGTGGCTGGATTGGTAAAGGGCAGAGAGCTCCAGTCCGACTCAGACGCCAGCAAGGTGGAGGTGGAGTACTGGTTTGGGCTGGTATCATCAAAGATGAGCTTGTGGGGCCTTTTCGGGTTGAGGATGGAGTCAAGCTCAACTCCCAGTCCTACTGCCAGTTCCTGGAAGACACCTTCTTGAAGCAGTGGTACAGGAAGAAGTCTGCATCCTTCAAGAAAAACATGATTTTCATGCAGGACAATGCTCCATCACACGCATCCAAGTACTCCACAGCGTGGCTGGCAAGAAAGGGTATAAAAGAAGAAAATCTAATGACATGGCCTCCTTGTTCACCTGATCTGAACCCCATTGAGAACTTGTGGTCCATCATCAAATGTGAGATTTACAAGGAGGGAAAACAGTACACCTCTCTGAACAGTGTCTGGGAGGCTGTGGTTGCTGCTGCACGCAATGTTGATGGTGAACAGATCAAAACACTGACAGAATCCATGGATGGCAGGCTTTTGAGTGTCCTTGCAAAGAAAGGTGGCTATATTGGTCACTGATTTGTTTTTGTTTTGTTTTTGAATGTCAGAAATGTATATTTGTGAATGTTGAGATGTTATATTGGTTTCACTGGTAAAAATAAATAATTAAAATGGGTATATATTTGTTTTTTGTTAAGTTGCCTAATAATTATGCACAGTAATAGTCACCTGCACACACAGATATCCCCCTAAAATAGCTAAAACTAAAAACAAACTAAAAACTACTTCCAAAAATATTCAGCTTTGATATTAATGAGTTTTTTGGGTTCATTGAGAACATGGTTGTTGTTCAATAATAAATATTAATTAATAATAATAATAATTCTGCACTCCCTGTACGATGGCATGGTTTATGTTCTTCGCTATCAGGCAGGGACTTGTGGTCTTGTCCATTTGAATAGCACAATAACTTGAGTGCGCTGCGGACCCGCCGCAGGCCCACAGACATACGGCCTACATCCCGCAAGCTGCGGCCTCCGAATTGTATGAGGCCCCTATTCTGCTTGTATGAGATTAGTCTGTAGAGGATCTCGCCTATATATTCAGATTAAAGTTTATTAATTTAAAGTGGATATTTGCCTATAAACTTTCCAAGTGAAATATTACATTGTCATTGTGCCATAATATATGTTTAATTGTATGCAAAAAAACAAACAAACAGGAAAGAAGATTGAAGCCATTTTTTTAATGGCAGCCAATAATTAAAAAATGGGTTACTGTGCGCAGTCTGACTGTGACATCATTGTACAATTATATTGTAGTTATTAAAGTCGGTTACATGTAGAATAACGTTTTATGTGAAAATAAATAACATATAAAATAACATTATTTTATTTATTTACATTCCAAAAACATGTTGCATATTTTCAGCTTTTAGAAAGAACTTTAAAAAAATAACATGATCTCGGGATGATTATATTATCTATTTAATATTGATTATAAATTTCTTATTCCAAAAAGATTATGTGATTCTCTCCTTGTTTTCTCATTTTTTTGCTCTGTTGTTTTATGGTCTTGGAGCCTCATTCAATTCCAAGGCGCAAGTCGCGGGATGTAGGCTATAAGTCTGCGGGCCTGCTACGGGCCCGCAGCGTGCTAGACTTACGGTGCTATTTAATTGGACAAGACCGCAAGTCCTGGTCTGATAGCGCAAATCGTAAACCATGCAATCGTACGTAGCATTTCGGGGGTGATCATGATGAATTAAGCAAGGCCGTAACTCCCGAGTTAGAAACCAAGTGGATTAGCATGACCATGGACATAATGATGTTGGTGTGTTACAGTCCATGTGGTCACGGAGAGTCAGAAACAACCAAAAAAGAAAAATAATATGTGGCATACTATATGTGAATAGTGTACATTATGAAGGCAGGTTCACTCATCAGTAATCTATCTATGATGAATGAAAGGGTTAGGTTCTCCTCATCCTTCTGGATTCAGGAGAACCAGCATACAAGCTTTGAAGGTCTAGCAACTGCCATGGAGAATACTGTGATGAGGCTCATGAGTACCCCTGTTACATATAGCAAGCCCCCCCAAACACCTATACTGCATACAAATGAGTCACCAGGTGAGAGGGGCCAGATTCTTAGAAAGGGCCATTAATTTATAAATCGTTATTAATAATAGTATCCAGGTTGTTATAGAAGTGGGTACATACATTACTAAATTACTAATAAATTGTTGAAGCACTTATTATTATGTAAAAGAAATGCACTTTGTTCCTACAAATGTTCATTAAAATTCCCTTTTTTGGTTTCATGGGTTCATAAATTGTAATTTAGCACCATCTGCTGGTATTACGGCGAAAAACACATTCAGATGGAAAAAATGAAAACCCAGGTTAGTGCAGAAAAAGATGCTTATTTTACAAAAAACCTTCTGTTTTGATTTCCATGTCATAGTCTTCAGTATATGGTATTGCCAAAAATAATATCATTTGTACTTTAGAAAGAAACCTATAAAAAATTAGAGATTATGTTATTTGATCTAAGGGGTGCTATTTACTAAATTGTTGGTATTATTATTAGGTCCGTGATGAGCTGTTGTTGCCCCATGTAGCACTGTGTATCCACCCCTTCACATATTGCGATTGGAGTGGTCCATGCGTGTTATAGGGGGTAAGGCATGAGCAGCACTGTATATGCAGAAACCATTGGTTGGGAACCTGGAAATAATGACCTATTACAGCAACAAACTCGGCAAAATAATACCTTGCCCAAGCATGGTTAGTTGCACTACATATTATTAAAATACTAGGAAATTGCCAGTCGAAATTGCCTCTCCCTCTCCTGTGCCTCCTTTCCCCCTCTCCCTCCCCCCTCTCGCTCCCCTGTACCTCCTTTCTCCCTCTTCCTCCCCTGTGTCTTCTTTCCCCCCTCTCTCACTCTCCTGTGTTTCCTTTCCCCCTCTCCCTTCCCCCGTGTCTTCTTTCCCCCTTTACCCCCCCTTGTGTCTGCTTTCCCCCTCTCCCTCCTCTGTGTCTCCTTCGGCCCCTCTCCCTCCCTTGTGTCTCTGTTCCCCCTCCTCTCCCTCCCTTGTCCCCCCCCTCCCCTATGTCTCGTACCTGGATGGGACCCTGCCAGCAGTGCCGCACTCACCTGGGGTGGGTGTGGCGAGCCCTGGGTGGGCCAGGAGAGGGTGATGCGAGCTCTGGGGGCCTCGTGATGAGTGCCTCTGGTGCTCATTGCGAGCCCTGCACTGGCAGAAACCAGGTAGTGGGGGGGATGAGAGCCTTGGGGGCCTCGCGATGAGTGCGCTCATTGCAGCCCCTAATGGCAGGAACCGCTCGCCCCACTTCCCGAGGCTCGCAAAATGTGGTCAACATTGTAAGCGTTCCCAACACTGACAATTATATATGTGATCTATCTAATGTAACTATGTTAACAACCTACATTGTAACTTCTATGAGCTTGATCATCCCCAGGTCCCCACTTCAAAAGTCCCCAAGACCCTTTCCCATAGCTGCAGCCCCCTCTCCCCTGTGTCTCCTTTCCCCCTCTCCCTTCCCCCTCTCGCTCCCCTGTACCTCCTTTCCCCATGTCCCTCCTCTGTGTCTTCTTTCCCCCCTCTCTCACTCTCCTGTGCCTCCTTTCCCCCTCTCCCTTCCCCCATGTCTTCTTTCCCCCTCTTACTTCCCCCCCTCGTGTCTCCTTTCCCCCTCTCCCTCCCCTGTGTCTCCTTCACCCCCTTTTCCCTCCCTTGTGTCTCTGTTCCCCCTCCTCTCCCTCCTTTGTCCCCCCCTTCCCTGTGTCTCGTACCTGGATGGGACCCTGCCAGCAGTGCCGCACTCACCTGGGGTGGGTGAGGCGAGCCCTGGGTGGGCCAGGAGGGGGTGATGCGAGCTCTGGGGGCCTCGTGATGAGTGCCTCTGGCGCTCATTGCGAGCCCTGTACTGGCAGGAACCAGGTAGTGGGGGGGATGAGAGCCTTGGGGGCCTCGCGATGAGTGCGCTCATTGCAGCCCCTACTGGCAGGAACCGCTTGCCCCACTTCCCGAGGCTTGCAAAATGTGGCCAACATCGTAAGCGTTCCTAACACTGACAACTATATATGTGATCTATCTAATATAACTATGTTAACAACCTACATTGTTACTTCTATGAGCTTGATCATCCCCAGATCCCCACTTCAAAACTCCCCAAGACCCTTTCCCATAGCTGCAGCCCCCAAGACCCCTTTGCATAGCTGGGCCCGCTCAGAGGTGGGCCCTGGTGCATTGCACCACCTGCAACACTGACAGCTCTGCCCCTGTCCTTACTTTCCTCCATGGAACCTAACATTAACCCACTTCCATGGGGTTTCCTACGGACCTCATGATAATCTAATCCATATCCATGTGGGTCCGTGTGGACCCCATTGCCACTAACATTATCCCATTCAATATTCATTATAATCTAATCTATAACTATGTGTGCCCTTTTGGATCCCCATGGCACCTAAAATTAACCCCCATTCTATGTGGGTCCCTATGGACCCCCATGGCATACTATAGTATTTTTTATCCCTCTAAACTAAGAAACAGTTAACATATAAGTTTATAATTGTTTCATAAGAAATATTATAAGTATACTCTCAAACTAGAACAATTAACTAAGAGCAAACTGTTTAAACAGTCTAATCTGTTAATTGTTACTGGATAAATATTTGTACTTCAACCCAATACCATTATACTGTGGATTTATCTAATAGAGCAGAGACAACGTAACAAATAAAGGCATAGTAATACTATTTAATTGTAACAACCAATGTGTTTATACACACTGTAACTCTTTCTCTACAATTACTACAGTATATAGATAAAAACCAACAGCCCAATTAAATTAGAAGCCCGTAGAACGTTGGATGCGCGACCGTGAACGTGATCAATTAGTCAAACCCAGAGTTGAGGGTTAAGACAGAGCCAATGGCAGAGATCGTCATAATTATGTCACTGAAAAATGGAGGTTGGATTTCAAAGTCTTACGGGATTCATTTTCGAGTTACGATCGGACCCACATTCCAGAAATAATGTAATATTGATAAAGCCGTAAATATGATATTCTAGTCCATGCGACTTCCATTATATGTATTAACACATTGATTGCCGGGATCCATATAACACAGAAATTAAATATCAAATAAAGTATTTTTGGGGCCGATTTGTGAGTTTGAGAATGTTGTCCTAACATCACTTTCCCTTTTATTAAAAGTACAGTAATGTTTGTATATTTGCATTTAAAGTGCTACAGATTGGACTTTACCCCTCTATCGGGTCCTCTCTAGCACCCTCTAGCAGGTCCTCTCTAGTATACGTTGGCTTTTGGGCTCCATTTGCAGGTTATGGTCTTGAACGCCAGTGAATTCATTGCAATTTAATAGCTTGATTGGAAACGTAACAGTTACGGGCTTGACACATCAAAGGATTTGCGGGCGCGCAGTTCAGATTTTCACGTCCCGTTGCCCTTTCTCAGCCCTACCCTGCAAGTCGTTGTGGGTTGTTTTACAGGGCCAATTTAATAGCTGTTGCTCTTGAGGTCTACGTTATGGGCTATGGTTTTCAACGTTGAGCTAATTTATTGGTGCTGCAAGGATTCTACAATTCTGAAGAGAAAAAATAAGATATTGAAATATACAAATTATTATTTCAGAACAACAGTATAACTGCATGACTAGGGGCTTGTGTACTTGTGCATGATAATGCTGAAGATGGCAAGCTTCAAACCTTAAATACATTTTAGTGAGCTTTTATAGGTTTTGAGGCAGAAGAATAGTCTGATGGGGCAAAGCAAGAAGCTCCACATTGTAGGGAGTAGGGGCAGCACAAGAAAAGTCCTGAAGGTGGGAGTGATAGGAGGTAATGACAGGAGAAAAGAGGGCAGTTAGTATTTAGAGACAAAAGCAGAGATGTAAATGGGGGCACTGTATTTAAGGGTATTATATGTAAGGGTCTGGATATTATATTTTACAAGTAACTTGCACTTCATAATTGACGGTATCATATATGATCTGCTCTGTCCCTCTCTCTCTGCGCCTGCTCTCGCTCTGTGTGCCCTCTCGCTCTCAGTGCGCCCTCTCTCTCTCTCATCGCCCTCTCCCTCTCCTTGTGCACGTCTCTCTGTCTTTATTCCCTCTCTCTCTGTGCCCTATCTCTCTCTGTGCGCCCTCTCTCTCTCATCGCCCTCTCCCTCTCCTTGTGCACGTCTCTCTGTCTTTATTCCCTCTCTCTGTCTTTATTCCCTCTCTCTGTGCCCTATCTCTCTCTTCCTCCTTCCTTCCTTCTCTCTCCTTATTTCTCTATCCCTCCCTTCCTCCTTCTCTCTCCCCCTCCTTCTCTCTTCCACCTCCCCTCCTCCTCTCTTCCTCCCTCCCCTTCTTCTCTCTCCCCCGTGTTCCTCTGGCCCTTTCCCCTATCTCTCTCTCCTTGTGTCTCTCTCTCCCATGTCTCTCTATCACCCTATCCCATGTCTGAATCCCCCCTCTCCCCTGTAGCTCTTGCCCATGTCTCTCCCCCTCTCCCCTGTCTTTCTCCCCTATACCTCCTGCCTCTCTCCCCCATATTTCTCTCCCACCCCTCCCCTGTCTCTCTCCCTCCTCCCCTGTCCCCCTGTGTCTCTCCCCCCCTCTCCCATCTCTTCCCCACATGTCTCTCTCCCACCCTTTCCCCTGTCTCTCTTCCACTCTCCCTTATTATCACCGCCCCCCATGCGCCAAAACCCACCCATATTATGCATGCACTGATTATGCCCACACGTCGCTAATATAGTTTCCGTACTGCGCATATGCGGGCGGCGTTACAAACTACGGAAACCATATTAGTGATTCCAGAGGATATGGAAAGCTAGTGGAGTGACTGGCAGGTGCTGCAGATATTGATCGTTGAGTGTGTTAGATGAGTCTAGCCGAGACGCTCATTATGGATTGTTGGGAAGGCAGATGGGTGATATGGTTCATTAAATTTAGTATTGACTTAAAACATTAAATCAAAAAGTCGACAGAGAGGATTCTGTTAGACATATTACCTGTCATGGGCCTGCTCTTTGAAACTAGGAATCCTTTAATGGCAATGGAACTCGGGTCTTGGCATCTCCTCACTGCACCTGATCGAGGCTCAAAAGATCAGAACAGTTATTCTCCCTAAACACACTGGGACACAAAACTGCGCTTTATCATTGTAATAAGATTGTATTTTGTACATGCCCATAAGGACCCAAAATGCAGCAACTATGGACGATGGTCAGAGCAAGTCTGATGTATTTCTCGATTTATGAACAGTCCTTCAGATTGTAAGTTTGCGAGTTTTAAATCTTATAAGTTGCTTTGGGGAAAGCTCTATGTATGTTGCTAGGGCCCTCCATACTTTTGCAATCTCTTAATATTGTTTTTACCTTGTACTTAACCCTTGTACAACGCTATGGAATATGTTGGCGCTTTACAAATAACGGTTAATAGTGATAGAAAAACATATCTGTAAAGTGTGAAACCTGCTGGCCTTGGTTTGGAAGTCACCGACATCCATACTTGATAAATATTGTATTAGTCTGTATGATTTATTTGTTAACCAAGTGAAATAACACTTTAGTAGAAATATGCCCAGTTCCAAACATTGGTGAGATCTGGCAAATAATGTTAGACAATTATAAAAAAATTTTTTTATTAAGAACAAAGCTTTATTTTCTAAAATGTCCTGGCCTCTACACGTTTCTCTTTGCGTTTGAGGTATAGTTAATACATCCATATAAACACATGGGGTCTCATTCAATTCCCAGGCCGCAACTTGCTGTATACAGGCTTGCGGTATTCTCCAATGCCGGCGCTATTCAATTGAGCAAGGGCACAAATAACGGGCCGAGGCCTCAAGCCCTTGAACCCCTACCACGGACGCAAACTGTTAATGGGCTGGTTGAGATGCAGTCCGCAGATTCTATCCAATCACGGTATAACGGAGTGCGACACAGGCCTCTCAGCCAATAGAAAGCCTTCTAGCCAAAGATGATTGACTGAGAGAGATTATAAAGTTGTGTTCCACACGCCCATGCGTTGACTGTGTTGTAGATTCTGATGAAGTAGCGCGCAGGTCCTGGAGTTGGTGATTATTTGCAGAGAGTGAGACAGTAGGCAATTAGTGAGAGCAGTATATTGGGGATTGGTTTATTTCTATTTATCTATTTACGAATTTACACTTATTCCTTGATTACACATATTTACAGATTACACATAATACCAATACACATAAATTAAATTACACACATAGATACACATAGAGCTAGGTTACTCCACACACACGCCCTATGCCATTCCCCGCCCCCTACCCCCCAAAAGTTAATAAATACACATAATACACACATTTTTGTTTCTTCATACATATACAGAAACACTTATTCTTATTTATCAATATCTTTTGGGGGGGATTTCAATGGAGGGAGAAGGGGAATGTAGAGGTGGGGAGGAGAGGTGAGGAGGAGAGAGAGGAGAGAGGTGGCCCTGGGGAGTGGTGGAGGAGAGGAGGAAGTGAGGAGTGGAGGAGGAGGTGGAGGAGTTGGATGAGAAGTTGTAGGTGGAGGAGGAGGTGGAGGAGGTGCAGGAGTTCGAGGTGGAGTAGGAGGAGGTGACGGAGCAGGTGGGGGAGAAGGTAGAGAGTGGAGGAGAGGAGAGTGGGAGAGTGGAGGAGGGGAGAGTGGTGGAGGAGTTGAGGACATGGAGAGTGGCCGAGGAGTTGAGGAGGTGGAGAGTGGAGGAAAGGAGGATAGTGGAGTGGTAGAGGTGGGTGGTGGCAAGGTGCCCCGAGAAGTAGGTACATGTAATCCAGTGACAGAGGGGGAGGGTCCTGATCCGGGGGGGGGGGGGTTAGATTGAGGGAGGGACAGGGGCCTCAGGGACAAGTCAGGTAACCAAGAATCCCCATCTGTTATCCTTGCGGGGGGAAGGGAAGTTTGGCCCGGCGCTAGGATGGAGGCAGTGGCAGCAGTAACAGCAGTGGGTACAGAGGATAGTGATGTGAGGTCTGTGAAGCATCGCTTTGATGACATCAGGGCCAAGGTGCGGAGGATGATCGCCAAGGAGGAGAAGCAAGCTGCAGCAACAAGTGGTGGCCCTAAAGTGGACTGTGAAGTACAACGAGTGGGAGAGGGTGGCCAAGAACCTTCTGAGGCAGTTGCCTGCTGCTTGGTGGCCCAGCAGGATCCAGCCTCCATGTCAGGTGACTATCACATACGCCAACATGCCACCACATGTACATCACACACACCACATATGTACGTGATGACCAACTAGGACACTGGCATGTCAGCTCTATGGAATTAACAAGGGATAGATGGATTCGTCATTAAATCCATGAAGCTGACAAATCACTGTCATTCTTGGGCACAATAACAGTAATCAACCAATAAAGAGTCTATGTATTGGTGTGCCCACTGCTGCGTATGCAGTTACAGACCGCAGCCGGAATCAAGATAGAGTTAGGAGCCAAGAACTATCAAGACCATGAACCAAAGAATAGATCACATCTAGCAAATGATAGCTAATCTGAGATGTGATTTGACATTTAAAATGGATTATCATCACTGACACTGAGACCCAATCAAGCTGAAGCTTGTTCTAAGGTACACAGTCATGTCACATTATTATGTCCACCCGCTAATATCTTGAATAACCGCCATGTGCAGTAGAGACAGCAGCTAGACGGCATGGCAGTGAGTCAATAAGGTGCTGGAAGGTTGGCAAGGGTATCTGGAGCCATGCAGACTGCAGTGCATCCAACAGCTGCTGAAGAGTGTGTGGTGGAGGATCCATAGGGTGAACATGGTGATCAATGTGGTCCTACAGGTGCTCAATGGGGTTTAAGTCAGAGGAATTTGGAGGACGAGGAAGTACTTGGAAGTCTTTGTTGTGCTCCTCCAACTACTCACTGACCATTCTGGCTATATGACGTGTTGCATTGTCTTGCTGGAAGATCCCATCCTCTCCAGGGAAGACAGTCAACATGTATGGGTGTACTTGATCTGCAAGGATGGATAGCTAACCCAATCAGTTAAGAGTGCCTTCCATCTTATGTCCTTTCAACAATGGCTGTTTTTTCTCTGAGGTTTCGCGTCTGACACGACAACCTCCTTCCAGTCGATGGAGCAGAAAACGTGACTCAGAGAAGGCAACCCCTTGCCAATTAGAAGAGGTCCAATTTTTTATTGTTGTGCAAATTAAAGCTGTTTCTGACAATGAACGCTTGCCAGCATTCTTCTTTTTTGACAGCACTCTCACAGGGATGTGAGATAGAACAGAGGATTAATCCATGTTACGACCCAGATTTGGGGCTAAGTACACCCCTAATTCTCCTTCTTTAGCTTATAGGAGTAATACGCAGGTTGTGACTTTTATTCTTCTTGGTCGGCACAGAGCATTTTAGATCAGGACATCAGTCATGGAGAAATGGGATAAATCAGATCGGCAACACCATTAGTTTAGTGTAGAGGCACTGAGCATTTATTTTGACAACAATGCAACATATTTAAATCATATAGTAACCAATCACACAAGATTGATTAATCTTCCCATATGTTCAAATTACCTTGAGGTCAGAGTTATTAGCTCAGAATTCAAAGAAAGACAGTAATTACAGTGATTACACTGCATTCTGGGAAGCTGAGTAGGGACATGCAAATGTGCCCAGAAATGCCTCGCACTTCAACCTTGAAACAGCTGTACTTGGGTAAGATTCCCAGCTTGTGTATAATCCAACCTTGGCTTTGCATAAAGGCTGTGTAATGCAGTGGTCATAAGTTTAAAGGAAGCCATGTTTAGAATGGTTTATGGATTGATTAACATGTTTTAGACATTTAAATGTGAACATAAATGTACTATTTATTTTATTTATATATATATATATATATATATATATATATATATATATATATTTATATTATACTATAATTTTACTTTCATTTTTAGGACCATTGGCTCCCTGTAAGTTTCTACCCCTGTGTATATATATATATATGTATATATATATATATTAGGATATAAAATGAGCAGCAAATTTACAGAAATTTGTTTTATTTTATAAATTTGGAAAACTTCTTTGCAAAATGTTTTATTTTTTTTATTAATTTCAACAGTCTGACCGGCATAGTAGCAAATATACTTCTGTGCTTCAGTAAACTTACATGTGTTTATTCAAATATCAGCTGCTACAGAGACACTGTGTTAACTTTTTCTGGTGACATCAAAGAGTCTACATTAATGTCACACTCCTTCATATGGGGGTGGATATCAATATGGAGACCTGAATCCTCGCACAGCTGAAGCAACGTACTAATGTTACTCTCAGATAAACGCAGGTATCTGTGAACAAATAGCAACAAAACTGTTTATTTTCATGTAAAACAATATCACAAAATATGCTACTGTGTTAAAGTAAAAGTGTCACATGTTTATATGTGTGTCAGTTTACACTTTCACTATGTACATGCTTGCGAACCTTTCTCATAGCACAAGACACTTTACGTTTTATATATACTGTATATACTAGTAAATTGCCCGTCAAAAATGACGTTATCATTTTTAATTTTTCTCTCCCTCACCCCTTGTGCCTCCCCCCTCCTCTGTGTCTCTTCCCCCTTCCCTCCCCTGTGTCTCTTCCCCCTTCCTTCTTCTGTGTCTCTTCCCCCTTCCCTCCCCAGTGTTGCTTCCTCCTCCCCTGTGTCGCTTCCCCTTCCGTGTCTCTTCCACCCCCTCTCCCCTCCCCTGTGTCTCTTCTCCTCCGATGTCTCTTCCCTCCCTCCAATTCCCTGTGTCTCTTCCCCCCTCTCCCCTCCCCTGACTCTCACCCCCCTCTCTCCTCCCCTGTGTCTCTCCCCCCTCCCCAGTGTCTCTTCCCCCTCTCCCCTCCTCTGTGTCTCTTCCCCCTCTCCTGTGTCTTTTCCCCCTCTCCCATGTGTCTCCCCCTTTCCCCTGTGGATCTTCCCCCTTTGTCTCTTCCCCCCTCTTCCCCCCCTCTCCTGTGTCTTTCCCCCATCCCCTCCCCTGTGTCTTCCTCCCCCTCTCCCCTCTGTCTTCCCCTCCCCTGTGTCTCTTCCCCCTTCTTTGTGTCTCTTCCCCCTTCCCCTGTGTATTTTCCCCCTTCCCTCCCCTGTGTCTCATACCCCCTGTCCCCTGTGTCTCTCCCCCCCACCTCTCCCCTCCCCATGTGCCTCTTCTCCCCTCCCCTGTGTCTCTTTCCCCTCCCCTTTATCTTTTACCCCCTCTCCCCTCCCTTGTGTCTTCCTTCCCCTCTCGCCTGGGTCATTCTCCCCCTCTCCCTCTCCCCTGTGTCTTCCTCCCCCTCTCCCCTCACTTGTGTCTCTTCCTCCTCTCCCCTCCCCTGTGTCTCTTCCCCCTCCTTTGTGTCTCTTCCCACCCTTCCCCTCTGTCTTTTCCACCTTCCCTCCCCTGTGTCTCATCCCCCTCTCCCCTGTGTCTCTTCCCCCCACCTCTCCTCCTGTGCCTCTTCTCCCCTCCTTTGTGTCTCTTCCCCCTCCCCTTTATCGTTTCCCCCCTCTCCCCTCCCCTTTGTCTTCCTCTCCCTCTCCCCTGTGTCTTCCTCCCCCTCTCCCCTCCCTTGTGTCTCTTCCTCCTCTCCCCTCCCCTGTGTCTCTTCCCCCTCATTTGTGTCTCTTCCCACCCTTCCCCTCTGCCTTTTCTCCCCTTCCCTCCCCTGTTTCTCATCCCCCTCTCCCCTGTGTCTCTTCCCCCCACCTCTCCCCCTGTGCCTCTTCTCCCCTCCCTTGTGTCTCTTTCCCCTCCCCTTTATCTTTTCCCCCCTCTCCCCTGTGTCTTACTCCCCCTCTCGCCTGAGTCATCCTCTCCCCCTCCCCTCCCCTGTGTCTTCCTCTCCCCTCTCCCCTGTGTCTCTTCCCACCCACCCACCTCTCCCCTCCCCTGTGTCTCTTCCCACCCACCCACCTCTCCCCTCCCCTGTGTCTTTCCCCTCCCCTGTGTCTCTCCCCCCCTCCCCTGTGTCTTTACTACTTTAATGACCACTTTAGCAGTTTTATAAAAAAGGGAGGGCTTGATATCAAAACAACAACTTTTAGTGTGCATTTAAACATTTACTTGATATTTTACAATAATCCCTCAGGCTTTAATAAGCTCCAGATCTCTCCACCCCTTGAACAAAGTATTATGGCTGGAGTGGACCACTCTAGGGGGAAGTGCCAAATTGAAAACCATTCTCTGAAACATATATTATTAGTCGGGAGCAGTGTAACCTCAGCTGCTATCACCACACACTATCATAATGCAACTGTGATCAATTTCAATTGATATATCCTTCCCCTGGGTGGCTCCACTCTAGGCACAATACTTCATTAATTGGATGGAGAGATCTGGAGCTTATATAGCATAGGGACATGATTAAAAATAGAAATTTTTTAATTTTAGCCTTACCAAAATATTCTTTATAAGAACAATAAAGTAATACTTTAAATATTTTAAAAGCAGAACCCGGCTCCGAACCTTTTTGAATTGACTGGTTAGCATCCAGTACTCACAAAGACACCCTCTGAGAAGCAAATTTTAGTACATTTTAACTACAGATAAGTTCCTCAACAATCTATCTAGAAGTATGACTGTGTATAAAGTGCTAGGCTCTCCTCATTCCTCTGAAGAACCTAATACTTTAAACACAACACTACCATTAGTCATTAGATGGTAACCAGACGATCCTCTTTGTTGCTTATGCCAGTCCCAGATCTGGCTGTTTAGGACCATTGCTCTGCGATATGCTGGGACTAGTGCCAGTCCTCAGGGACAAAGAAGGATGAGGATATTATAATTTAAGTTATTGTTAGATCGATTATTAACATAACTACAGTTAAAATGTAGTGGGTCATTGACTAAATGCGGGTCACAGAGGTGGTCCCTATGAGCATTGCAATTTCTCCAGATCAAAATGGTTGAGCGCCACTGCTGATGACTATGTTATGGTAAAACACTTTGCAATATACTTTGTTTAAACATGCAGTGCTACAAACAAGGCATCACTAATGAGATTTTTAAACAAGGTATGTTTCCAAGTTGCTTATCTTACTATAGACATATTGTAGAATTTTATACTGGCTCCCATAATGCAAAATATTTTGACGTTTTTGTGAATTTTATGACCAGGCTACCTGCATCTCAGAACATCATCTGGTCGGATATTTGGCAGCTTTGAGGCTCTCTTTGATCTTGCTTCCTCCTCCCAAGCTTTAACTAACAGCTCCTTCAACCTTCTGGCAAAGGCTGGGAATCCAGTCATAACTTCATTCAGATTTGTTTTGTCATATGAAAACCTGTCCCCAGATAACCTCTGCAATGAGGGAAATACGGTCATAGCTTCCTGGATAGAAATGTTACTCGGCTCCTGACTTCTTATAGTACTCCCTCTTCTGCAGAGACTCCCACTTCTGTATGGGTAGGAATCTAGAACACGTAATCCATCAGGTGGTTTTGGTGATCTAGCGCTCATAGATAAATTCACACTACTAAAAGGTACGTAGTTTTTAGATTTCTTCTTCCCTAAAATGAAACATATAAGTATGAAATTAATACACCAAATGTACTTATTTTATAAAGTAGTAATAATTTTAACAGAATTTGATCAATGATCTTTTATCATTAATTAATATAGTGTAAATAAACTCGACCTGTTTGTGCAAACAATGGGCCCTATTCTATTGCCAAATTCATAAATTTATACACACTTAAAATCACTCTGAATATTGCCACAAAACCGGGGGTTTTGGGATAGCCCGAATATTATGAGCTCTCAATAATTAAAGTTATTCAAAATATATATTCTATTAGACCCATAGCGAGAGAGAAAGTCTGACCTGCAACTGAAAAAAGTATCAAGATTTTGTCAAAAATATTACAAGTACTAAATATGACACACAAGTGCCTTTTCAAACACTTATTAGAGCTGTAACAGCAATTAAACACACAATACTGTACTTCAAAATCATGTAAATTCATGTAAACACAAATAAATCACTAATATAGTTGTCATAAGTGTTTAATGCTCCATAAGGAGATTACACACTTATGATGCCGTACGCACAGCTTTGGCCATGCGCCATGCACAGCTTTAGGAAGGGGAGAAGAGGAGAAGGGGAGGCGGGGGGGGGGGGGAGATACATGGGAGAGTGGAGGGGAAGAGACACAGGGGAGGGTGGATGACACAGGTGAGGGAAGAGGAGGGGGAAAGAGACAGAGGGGAGGGGTAGGGGTGAAGAGGCAGAGGGGAGAAGGTAGTGATACAGGAGAGAGGGGGGAAAGAGACACAGGGGAGGAAGAGGGGAGAGACACAGGGGAGGAGGGAGGGGGTGAAAGAGACACAGGGGAGGGGGAGAGACACAGGGGAGGAGGGAAAGACACAGGGGAAAGAGGAGGGAGTGAAAGGGACACGGGAGGGGAGATAGACACAAGGGAGGGGGGAAGAGACACAGGGGGAGCGGGAAGAGATACAGGGGATGGACGGGGGAAGAAACACAGGGGAGGGGGTAAAGACACAGGGGAGGGAGGAGGGGGTGAAAGAGAAACAGGGGAGGGGGAGAGACACACGGAAGGGAGGAGGTGGAAGAGACAGAGGGGAGGGTGGAAGGGGGAAGAGACACATGTATATATATATATAAAAATGTATATATATATATATATATATATATATATATATATATATATATATATATATATATACAGTGGATATAAAAAGTCTAGACACCCCTGTTAAAATTTCTGGTTTCTGTGCTATAAAAAAATGAGGCAAAGATAAATCATTTCAGAACATTTTCCACCTTTAATGTGACCTATAAACTGTACAACTCCATTGAAAAACAAACTGAAATCTTTTAGGTAGAGGGAAGAAAAAATATAAAAATAAAATAATTTGATTGCATAAGTATGCACACCCTTAAACTAATACTTTGTTGAAGCACGGTTTTATTTTATTACAGCACTCAGTCTTTTTGGGTATGAGTCATTCATCATGGCACATTTTGACTTGGCAAGATTTGCCCACTCTTCTTTGCAAAAACACTCCAAATGTGTCAGATTGCGAGGGCATCTCCTGTGCACAGCCCTCTTCAGATCACCCCACAGATTTTCAATCGGATTCAGGTCTGGGCTCTGGCTGGGCCATTCCAAAAGTGTAATCTTGTTCTGGTGAAGCCATTCCGTTGTTGATTTGGATGTATGCTTTGGGTCGTTGTCATGCTGATAGATGAAGTTCCTCTTCCTGTTCAGCTTTCTAGCAGAAGCCTGAAGGTTTTGTGCCAATATTGACTGGTATTTGGAACTGTTCATAATTCCCTCTATCTTAACTAAGGCCCCAGTACCAGCTGAAGAAAAACAGCCCCAAAGCATGATGCTGCCACCACCATGCTTCCCTGTGGGTATGGTGTTCTTTTGGTGATGTGCAGTGTTATTTTTGCGCCAAACATATCTTTTGGAATTATGGCCAAAAAGTTCAACCTTGGTTTCATCAGACCATAACACCTTTTCCCACATGCTTTTGGGAGACTTCAGATGTGTTTTTGCAAAATGTAGCCTGGCTAGGATTTTTTTCTTCGTAAGAAAAGGCTTTCGTCTTGCCACTCTACCCCATAGCCCAGACATATGAAGAATACGGGAGATTGTTGCCACATGTACCACACAGCCAGTACTTGCCAGATATTCCTGCAGCTCCTTTAATGTTGCTGTAGGCCTCTTGGTAGCCTCCCAGACCAGTTTTCTTCTTGTCTTTTCATCAATTTTGGAGGGAGCTCCAGTTCTTGGTAATGTCACTGTTGTGCCATATTTTCTCCACTTGATGATGACTGACTTCACTGTGTTCCATGGTAGATCTAATGCCTTGGAAATTCTTTTGTACCCTTCTCCTGACTGATACCGTTTAACAATCAGATCCCTCTGATGCTTTGGAACACGATTTGGAATGTGATTGCTTAATTCTGAACACAGCTACATCCCCAGTTATAAGAGGGTGTGCAGACTTATGCAACCACATTATTTTTCTTTTTTCTTTTTCTTCCCCCCACCTAAAAGATTTCAGTTTGTTTTTCAATTGAGTTGTACAGTTTATAGGTCACATTAAAGGTGGAAAAAGTTCTGAAATGATGTATATTTTTTATATCCACTGTATATATATATATATATATATATATATATATATATATATATATCATTGAAGAGTGAAACTGCTGTGAATGTCCAGTAATCTAGCAATTTAGTAATTATTAATGTATGTATATATATATTAATAATGAGTATTGCAGTATATAAACCTCTCGAAAGCTCATCAATATAAATAAGACGTTTGTCCAATACAAAAGGTATCATAATATACTGCAATACTCAAATATTAATATATATATATATATATATATATATAGATTAGTAATTACTAAATTACTATATACAGTGCCTTGCAAAAGTATTTTTCAGCATTTTTCGTGTTTTGTTGCCTCACAACCTGTAATTAAGATGGATTGTTTGAGGATTTGCATCATTTAAGTTACAGAACATGCCCACAACTTTGAAGATTTTTTTTTTATTTTGAAGTAAACAACAAATAGGACAAATTAAAAGAAAAAGTAAATGTGCATAAGTATTCACACCCCTAATGTCAATACTTTGTAAAGCCACGTTTTGCAGCAATCAAAGCTGGAAAAGTCTCTATGAGCTTGCCACATCTTACCACTGGGATTTTTGCCCATTCCTCCTTGCAAAACTGCTCCAGCTCCTTCAAGTTGGCTGGTTTGCGCTTGTGAACAGCAATCTTTAAGTCTTACCACAGATTTTCTATTGGATTGAGGTCTGGGCTTTGACTAGGCCACTCCAACACATTTACATGTTTCCCCTTAAACCACTCAAGTGTTGCTTTAGCCCTGTATTTAGCACCATCCATCTTTCCCTCAACCCAGAAAAACATCCCCACAGCATGATGCTGCCACCACCATGTTTCACTGTGGGGATGGTGTTCTTTGGGTGATGTGTTGGGTTTGCGCCAGACATTTTCTTTGATGGCCGAAAAGTTCAATTTTAGTCACATCAGACCAGAGCACCTTCCTCCATACATTTTGGGAGTCTCCCACATGCCTTTTCGCAAACTCAAGACGTGCCATTTTGTTTTTTGCTGAAAGTAATGGCTTTTTTCTGGCCACTCTGCCATAGAGCCCAACTCTATGGAGCGTACGGCTTATTGTCGTCCTATGTACAAATACTCCAGTCTCTGCTGTGGGACTTTGCAGCTCCTCCAGGGTTACCTTAGGTCTCTGTACTGCCTCTCTGATTAATGCCGTCCTTGCCCTGTCCGTGAGTTTTGGTGGGCGGCCTTCTCTTGAAAGGTTTGCTGTTGTGCCATGTTCTTTCCATTTGGTTATGATAGATTTGATGGTGCTCCTGGGGATCATCAAAGATTTGGATATTTTTCTATAACCTAACCCTGACTTGTACCTCTCAACAACATTGTCCCTTACTTGTTTGGAGAGTTCCTAGGTCTTCATGGCACTGTTTTGTTAGTGGTGCCTCTTGTTTAGGTGTTGCAGTCTATGGGGCCTTTAAAAAAAGGTGTGTATATGTAATGACAGATCATGTGACACTTGCACACAGGTGGACATCATTTCCCTAATTATGTGACTCCTGAAGGTAATTGGTTGCAACAGAGCTTTTTATGGGACTCATAACAAAGGGGGTGAATACATACGCACATGCCGATCTTCTGTTTTCTATTTCAAAAATATAGTTTTATGTATATATTTTTCTCATTTCACTTCACCAACTTAGACTATTGTGTTCTGATCCATCACATAAAATTCAGATCAACAAAACATTGAACTTAAGGCTGTAATGTAACAAAATAGGTAAAAAGTCAAGGGGGTGAATACTTTTGCAAGGCACTGTATATATATAAACTGTGTATATCGGAACTCTGAGCTGGAAGCAGGTTTTTTAACTTGCTGTAGACATTCAAATGTGAACACAGATGTACTTTTTATTTACTATATATATATATATATATATATATATATAATGTATGTACATATATATTATATCAGAAACTGTCAAGTACACTTACAAATAGAATTATCCCTGCATATAGACATTGCTGTTCATATACAAACATTGCAATGTACTGCAGAGCATAGGCTTCGTCCTTGTATGTCTAAGCAGAAGCACAGCCCTGCAACTAGAGACGGGCCGATAAAACAGAATAGACAGATACAATTGAACAGAGATAATACCAAATCAAAGTGCAGATAACTTAAAAAGTGATTGTAACTGTTTTTGTAGATTACTTGAAATCATGTATATGAGTTATGTAGTTGTTGTTTAGTCTTTCAGTCATGTCCAACCCTCCATGACCCCATGGACGTAGCACGTCAGACACATCTTGTGTCTGGTAGCTCTTACCCATAAGGTTATCTTGGCAATTTTACTGGAGTGGGCCACAATTTGTCTGACCTCTCTGCTATGACCTGCCCATCTTGGGTAACCCAACATGTTAAAGCTCAAAGCTTCATTGAAGTAAACAAGTCTCTTCACCACAACAAGTTAACGACCCAGAAGGGGATGTGAGTTATGAAAAGTCACTTAAACCAGCCTCATAGCCAGATACTCTCTCATCACTTGATTACCTTATAAGTACTAACAAGAAGATGTAACTTAATATTTAGTTTTAAATAATTGAGCGGGAATTTGATTAATTAGCGTTGTCTTAATAAATGATCTATACATCCAATATTGAACATACAGTGTGTGTGTGTGGGGGCAGTGGGGGGGGGGGGGGGGGAGAATATTCAATCCCTGCTGATTTTGAATGTTTGTCTTCTGACAAAGGAATGACCAGTCTATAATTTTAATGGTCAGTGTATTTTAACAGTGAGAGACAGAATAACAACTCCACCTCCCACAAGAAAAGCACGTCAAAAATGTTATAAATTGATTTGCAGGTCAGTGAGGGAAATAAGTATTTGATCCCCTATCAATCAGCAAGATATCTGGCTCCTGGGTGTCTTTTATACAGGTAACAAGCTGAGATTAGGAGCACTCTCTTAAAGGGAGTGCTCCTAATCTCAGCTTGTTACCTGTATAAAAGACATCTGTCCACAGAAGCAATCAATCAATCAGATTCCAAGCTCTCCACCATGGCCAAGACCAAAGAGCTGTCAGGGACAAATCGTAGACCTACACAAGGCTGGAATGGGCTACAAGACCATCTCCAACAGTTGGTGCGATTATTCGCAAATGGAAGAAACACAAAATAACTGCCAGTCTCCCTCGGTCTGATGCTCCATGCAAGATCTCACCTTGTGGAGTTTCACTGATCATGGAACGGTGAGGAATCAGCCCAGAACTACACGGCAGGATCTTGTTAATGATCTCAAGGCAGCTGGGATCATGGTCACCAAGAAAACAATTGGTAACACACTAAGCCGTGAAGGACTGAAATCCTGCAGTGCCCGCAAGGTCCCCCTGCCCAAGAAAGCACATATACAGGCTCGTCTGAAGTTTGCCAATGAACCGGGGGAAAGTGTTTTTGTCAGATGAGACCAAAATCAAGCTCTTTGGCATCAACTCAACTCGCCGTGTTTGGAGGAGGAGGAATGCTGCCTATAACCCCAAGAACACCATCCCCACCGTCAAACATGGAGGTGGAAACATTATGCTTTGGGGGTGTTTTTCTGCTAAGGTGACAGGACAACTGCACCGCATCAAAGGGAGGATGGACGGGCCATGTACCGTCAAATCTTGTGTGAGAACCTTCTTCCCTTCGCCATTGAAAATGGGTCGTGGATGGGTATTCCCGCATGACAATGACCCAAAACACAAAGCCAAGGCAACAAAGGAGTGGCTCAAGAAGAAGCACATTAAGGTCCTGGAGTGGCCTAGCCAGTCTCCAGACCTTAATCCCATAGAAAATCTGTGGAGGGAGCTGAAGGTTCGAGTTGCCAAACATCAGCCTCACAACCTTAATGACTTGGAGAGGATCTGCAAAGAGGAGTGGGACAAAATCCCTCCTCAGATGTGTGCAAACCTGGTGGCCAACTACAAGAAACGTCTGACCTCTGTGATTGCCAACAGGGGTTTTGCCACCAAGTACTAAGACAAAGGGGTCAAATACTTATTTCCTTCACTGACCTGCAAATCAATTTATAATGTTTTTGACATGCATTTTTCTTGTTTTTGTTTTTTTTGTTATTCTGTTTCTCACCATTAAAATACACCTACCATTAAAATTATAGACTGGTCATTTCTTTGTCAGTGGACAAGCGTTCAAAATCAGAAGGGAATCAAATACTTTTTCCCCCCACTGTAGCACTCGGAACTGGTACTATGCAAAAATAACGGGTCTTCTGCATACCCATACATATGTGAACTATAAAAAACTTTTTGCATCAGTTCACTCTTAAAAAGTCATGTTTATTCAATACCAGTGGAGAGATCCAGTCGTATTTTCTACTGATATGGAATAAACAGGACTTTTTTTAAGATTGGAGCTTGAGTGCTGAAAAAAATGTTTATGAATGAATTACCTCATGGTGTAGTCGTTGAGTCCTGTCTTACTCTCGGTGACCATATGGATGCAGCACGCCACGCACATCTGTCTGTTTCAGATTGTCCTTATCCATATGTTTTTCTTGGCAAAAATACTGGAGTGGGTTGGCAGTTCCTTCTCCAGTGGACTGTAATTTGCCTGACCTTTCTGCAATGAGCTGCCCATCTTGGGTGACACTACATGGTATAGCTTTGTTGTGGTACACAAGCCACTTCACCACAACCAGGTACCAACCAAGCATTACAGAGAGCATTTATGGTACACCTCTGCTGTACCTCTGGGCTGAACCAACTAACATTAATGGCTGCCAAATTCTTAATTATATACCATTTTAGGCAGCAAGTAGTCTGTTATTCCCCTTCTGGATTGGCACCTTGTCATGTTGAAAATGATTTTATACTTCAATGAAGCTGTGAGCTATACCATGCAGGGTCACCCAAGATGTGCAGGAGAGGTCAGATAAATAGTGGCTCACTTTGCTGAGGTCCATAGGGCTGGTCCATAGTGGATACAGCCCCTTATTTACATCCCTGAATACAAAGAGGATTCATCTTCTAACTCACCTCCATTACTTTGCTTTTTTGAAGGTTGCTGCAAATAGCTGGAGAATTTGGGCAGGTGGTCACAGAACTGTGTGACGGAGCTACCAGTGGAGACCTTTGAGGAGCTTGGCTCTATCTCATCGCATTGTCTTTGGAATAGCGCCACACTGCTTGGCTTCTTGAAATATAAAAACATTGACATATTAGCACATGCTTACATGGAAGTAATATGCCTTATAATTTATATGGGACTAACACATCATTACTACTGTGTCAGCTAGCAGCTCCCATGCTTTTATTTTAAATATTGGCTACTGACGGGTGGCTAGTAGTCCTCTTTTTACCACATGATACATTGACCAAGTAAACGTGATCATGGGCAACAACGTGTAAAACAGTAATAAAAGCGAAATACAGCATTTCATTATTTAACTGTTTATGTAATTACTAGTATCTTGCCTGTCAAAAATGACAGTATAATATTGTCTTAAAAATTGTGTATTCTGTCTGTGTACCCTGTCTCTCTCTCTCTCTCTGTGCCCTCTCTCTCTGCACCCTTTACCTCTCTCTGTGCTCACTCTCTCTCCTTCTCTCCTTCTATCTCTCCCTCCCTTCTTCTCTCTCTACCCCTCCTTCTCACTCTCTCCCCTCTCCTTTCCTCCTTCTCTCTCTCTCTCTCCCTCCCTCCCTCTCCTTCTCTCTCTCTCTCCCTCTCCTTCTCTCTCTCCCTCCCTCTCCTTCTCTCTCCCTGCCTCAGTGCACATGCACAACTCACAATTCTCTCTAACTCTCTCTCTATCTCTCTCCCTCCTTCTCTCTCCCTCCCTCCATCCTTCTCTCTCCTCCGTCCTTCTCGCTTCCCTCTGTCCTTCTCCCTCTCTCCCTCTCTTTCTCTCTCTCTCTTCCTCTCCTCACTTTCTCTCCCCCTCCTTCCTTCTCTCTCCTTCTCTCCTTTTCTCTCCCTTCCTCTCCATCTCTCTCCTTCCCTCCTTTTCTCTCCCTTCCTCTCCATCTCTCTCCTTCCCTCCTTTTCTCTCCCTCCCTCTCCTTCTCTCTCCCTGCCTCCCTCTTTGCCGGGCAATGTGAGCATCGCAATGTTCAGTGCGCATGCACAACTCACAATTCTCTCTATCTCTCTCTCTATCTCTCTCCCTCCTCCTCTCTCCCTCCCTCCGTCCTTCTCTCTCCCTCCGTCCTTCTCGCTTCCCTCTGTCCTTCTCCCTCTCTCCCTCTCCTTCTCTCTCTCTCTTCCTCTCCTCACTTTCTCTCCCCCCCTTCCTTTTCTCTCCTCTGCTTTTCTCTCCCTTCCTCTCCATCTCTCTCCTTCCCTCCTTTCTCTCCCTTCCTCTCCATCTCTCTCCTTCCCTCCTTTTCTCTCCTTTCCTCTCCATCTCTCCTTCTCTCCTTCTCTCTCTCTCTCTCTCTCTCTCTCTCTCCTTCCCTCTCCTTCTCTCTCTCCCTCCCTCTCCTTCTCTCTCCCTGCCTCCCTCTTCGCCGGGCAATGTGACCATCCCAATGCGCAGCGCGCATGCACAACTCACAATTCTCTTTATCTCTCTCTCTATCTCTCTTCGTCCTTCTCTCTCCTCCGTCCTCGCTTCCCTCTGTCCTTTTCCCTCTCTCCCTCTCCTTCTCTCTCTCTCTTCCTCTCCTCACTTTCTCTCCCCCTCCTTCCTTCTCTCTCCTTCTCTCCTTTTCTCTCCCTTCCTCGCCATCTCTCTCCTTCCCTCCTTCTCTCTCTCTCTCTCTCTCTCTCCCTCCCTCTCCTTCTCTCTCTCCCTCCCTTTCCTTCTCTCTCCCTGCCTCCCTCTTCACCGGGCAATGTGAGCATCGCAATGTGCAGTGCGCATGCACAACTCACAATTCTCTCTATTTCTCTCTCTATCTCTCTCCCTCCTCCTCTCTCCCTCCCTCCGTCCTTCTCTCTCCCTCCGTCCTTCTCACTTCCCTCTGTCCTTCTCCCTCTCTCCCTTTCCTTCTCTCTCTCTCTTCCTCTCCTCACTTTCTCTCCCCCTCCTTCCTTCTCTCTCCTCTGCTTTTCTCTCCCTTCCTCTCCATCTCTCTCCTTCCCTCCTTTCTCTCCCTTCCTCTCCATCTCTCTCCTTCCCTCCTTTTCTCTCCGTTCCTCTCCATCTCTCTCCTTCCCTCCTTCTCTCTCTCTCTCTCTCCCCCTCCCTCTCCTTCTCTCTCTCCCTCCCTCTCCTTCTCTCTCCCTGCCTCCCTCTTCGCCGGGCAATGTGACCATCCCAATGCGCAGTGCGCATGCACAACTCACAATTCTCTTTATCTCTCTCTCTATCTCTCTTCGTCCTTCTCTCTCCTCCGTCCTCGCTTCCCTCTGTCCTTCTCCCTCTCTCCCTCTCCTTCTCTCTCTCTTCCTCTCCTCACTTTCTCTCCCCCTCCTATCTTCTCTCTCCTTCTCTCCTTTTCTCTCCCTTCCTCTCCATCTCTCTCCTTTCCTCCTTCTTTCTCTCTCTCTCTCTCTCTCTCACTCCCTCTCCTTCTCTCTCTCCCTCCCTCTCCTTCTCTCTCCCTGCCTCCCTCTTCACCGGGCAATGTGAGAATCGCAATGCGCAGTGCGCATGCACAACTCACAATTCTACCTCTCTATCTCTCTGCCTCCTTCTCTCTCCCTCCCACCATCCTTCTCTCTCCCTCCCACCATCCTTCTCTCTCCTCCGTCCTTCTCTCTTCCCTCTGTCCTTCTCCCTCTCTTCCTCTCCTCACTTTCTCTCCCCCTCCTTCCTTCTCTCTCCTCTCCTTTTCTCTCCCTTCCTCTCCATTTCTCTCCTTCCCTCCTTTCTCTCCCTTCCTCTCCATCTCTCTCCTTCCCTCCTTTTCTCTCCCTTCCTCTCCATCTCTCAACTTCCCTCCTTCTCTCTCTCTCTATCTCTCTCTCTCTCCCTCCCTATCCTTCTCTCTCCCTGCCTCCCTCTTCGCCGGGCAATGTGACCATCCCAATGCGCAGTGCGCATGCACAACTCACAATTCTCTTTATCTCTCTCTCTATCTCTCTTCGTCCTTCTCTCTCCTCCGTCCTTCTCGCTTCCCTCTGTCCTTCTCCCTCTCTCCCTCTCCTACTCTCGCTCTCTTCCTCTCCTCACTTTCTCTCCCCCTCCTTCCTTCTCTCTCCTTCTCTCCTTTTCTCTCTCTTCCTCTCCATCTCTCTCCTTCCCTCCTTCTCTCTCTCTCTCTCTCCCTCCTTCTCCTTCTCTCTCTCCCTCCCTTTCCTTCTCTCTCCCTGCCTCCCTCTTCACCGGGCAATGTGAGCATCGCAATGCGCAGTGCGCATGCACAACTCACAATTCTCTCTATCTCTCTCTCTATCTCTCTGCCTCCTTCTCTCTCCCTCCCTCCATCCTTCTCTCTCCTCCATCCTTCTCTCTTCCCTCTGTCCTTCTCCCTCTCTCCCTCTCCTTCTCTCTCTCTCTTCCTCTCCTCACTTTCTCTCCCCCTCCTTCCTTCCTTCTCTCTCCTTTTCTCCATTTCTCTCCCTTCCTCTCCATCTCTCTCCTTCCCTCCTTTTCTCTCCCTTCCTCTCCATCTCTCTCCTTCTCTCTCTCTCTCCCTCCCTCTCCTTCTCTCTCCCTGCCTCCCTCTTCGCCGGGCAATGTGAGCATCGCAATGTGCAGTGCGCATGCACAACTCACAATTCTCTCTATCTCTCTCTCTATCTCTCTCCGTCCTTCTGCCTCCTCTGTCCTTCTCGCTTCCCTCTGTCCTTCTCCCTCTCTCCCTCTCCTTCTCTCTCTCTTCCTCTCCTCACTTTCTCTCCCCCCTCTTTCCTTCTCTCTCCTTCCCTCCCTTTCTCTCCCTCCCTCTCCTTCTCTCTCCTTCCCTCCTTTTCGCTCCCTCCCTCTCCTTCCCTCCTTCTCTCTCCCTTCCTTTCTCCCTTGGTTCCTCCCTCTCCTCTCTCCCTTCCTCTACCCCTTTGCCACGCAATGCGAGCCTCGCAATGTGCAGCTCACAATTTTGCGAGCATTACACACAAAGGGACTCTGTAGTGGTTCGGCTTTCATGACTTTTAATTAGTAAAAATCAATAAAAGCAAGTTGAAATTAAACTGTACAATACTAGTTTCCCTATGATATTTAGCTTTCTTGCTGACTTTGCTGTTGCAGAAAGGTCTACTGCACAGTTTGCAAAGACATTAGAGGTGTCCTGGCCCAAAGTTGGTGCAGAAACCAGCAATTCTTAGGGAAATCAGCCATTTTTTGTCACAAAACATTAACTTTTTTATTCAAAATTAATTAAAAAGGTGTTTATGTCGACTTTTACTACTTTAAAGTCAAAAAAGTATTGTCCCTTTAAACAATATTACCCTGGTTGTAATCAATATGTACCTTATACAGATTTTTATATGCTCCTGTAGGGGTCACATCTGTAATTTTCACAAGGTTCCTTTTAATCTTCCTTTCTTCTTGCTTTAATAGGTTCTCGTTCATAGACTTCATGGTTTCTATGGAGCGCCTGAGTTTCTTAAGCTGCAAAGAAAGAAAAAAATATATATATATATACTGTATATATATATGGGTGTGTATATTTTGAAAACTGAATTCCATTTACTTGAATCTTCTACATTGTTTACATTCTTACCTTTGTATATAATTATATATATACTTAAATGCAGAAGTGGCAACCTTTTTCACTTGAAGGGCCACCAAGTTCCTTAAAGATAGGTGTAAATTAATTGGTAATAGAGTATTTAGAACTGCCTCCAGGCTGACCCTTGCCCACCACTGGCTTCGATGCTCAGTGCAGGAAGGTGGTGACAAGCAGAGAGAGTGGGCAGTTTGTAGTATAATGGTTTGCTTCTGACCATGCATGGAAGAGGGATGGTCATGTCAAAAACTAAAAGCACCTCTGACCAAACCCCCTCCCACCCCAAACAACTAGGAAACATAGCAGAACGCATCACCAAACCAGCAAGGACTTTTGAACATGGAAGCTTGTGGACATAAGCAGAGTCTCTTAAATGAGGCGTGTTTCCTAGATTACTTTTGTCACTGCTTTACATAGGTACTAGTGATTTTTTACAAGTTACAGTGTTCCTGTAATGTTAATTTAAGTTAAGTTAACAGCATTTCAACATCACATTATTTACATTCTGGGTCAAATTATCTGGTGTAAGACACACTGCTGAGAAACTTTAATTAGTTGGTCAATTGGTTGGTCATTCTACGGAGCTGAGATAAAAACTTGTATTTTATAGAAAAATGTAGGCTATTATTGTGCCCCTTAAAACATTGGAGGGTAGCATGAGGATCTAGAAGACTTCTTATGTGGCTTCATCAATCCTAGAGTGGAAAATTATGCCTCTCTTCCAGGGGTGTAGGAACCAAAATAATTCTGGGGGTGATACAGCCCACTTGATACACAGAACAGTTAACAACTTCTATATGCATACATACACACAATGAGAAATCTAAGGGGGGTTTGTCCCCCTCATCCCCCCAGTTTCTACACCCATTATCTCTTCTCTTGCTCTCCCTATCTAGAAAATTCCTCTTGTTTTTAACAAATTACGACCCAATCCTCTCTGTACATCATAGTATAAATCACCCACTTGAAATGATTCTCTTTCATTGGAGACCCTCAACATTTTTGCTTGTTTGCCATCTATCCAGTCCACAATAAAATTGCCTATCTTTCGCGGGTTCCCACCGGACATCTTTCAGTATCTGATGTCCAAATGGCTCACGTTCATATGAAGAAATGTTCATTGGATGTTCTAATCATTATGAAGCAGTGGAATCAGAACGTTCACACGCTGTCTTGGTGTAATATCCTGACAACCACTGGTCATCTTATCAACAAATAAACTGTTTACACACTTAGAGCTGTGAGGAATTAGAACTGTACAATTAGACAAAGAGATACATAATTATGCAATCTGGAGAAAGTGACTGTGTCACGATAAAGCACAAAGCTTCTAGATATTTAGCTTCTGTGAATCAGTGGTACGGCTTTAATATAATAGTTGAGCTTGCATATATTTTTTTATTTTTTTAGTAAAGAAAAGTCTAAAAACTTTTGTGACAAAATGTGAGAAAACATATACTGAAAATTGCTGGTTTTCAATTTTCACAATCTTTGAGCCTGAGCTCCTCTCATCTTCTTCATGAGCTAAAGAATAACAACCATTTTCAGAGCATTTTTTTCTCTCTGAATCATGGGTGTAGGAACTGGGACTTATCCCCCAGATTTCTCATTGTGTGTATGTATGCGTATAGTGTTCTGTGCTGTATCCCCCACCCCCAGAATAAATTTGGTTCCTACACCCCTGCTCAGAACACCAACGTTTTAGATCATGATACACTGAAAATGTGTTTTTACTTCAATATACTATTAAAAGTCATTATAGTGGCACTTGGAGGAGGTGGGTGATAGGATGCTCTAGTGTGTTGAATTTAAGGGAGTATTTGGAGCCCTGAAAGCTAATGGAGCAGTGATGGGTAATGTAATTCACTGCATATATAGTCTCAAGTCTGGTAATATCACTCTGGGAGAGTAGAGGTAGATCAGTTGTTAAAGACATACAATGTGTTCTATATTGTTGGAGGCCAAATGGGAACTGCTAGAAGTCTGCATGATGCCTCCAGGCTCCCCTTGCCCACCACTGTAGTAGAGAGTCTTATAAAGAGACAAAACTAATTCCATATAGTATGTGAAGTCAATAAAAGTCCTGCAGGTGTAAGGAAGAGAAAGTATCAAGAGGTGTATGTTGCATGCAGGATGAAGAAAGTAAAAGAGAGTAAGACTAACCCTAAAATATTTTTTAAGTATATTAATGGTAAGAAGGCGAGGAAGGAAGCTATAGGAACATTACAATGTGACACAGGGCATCTGAAAATTAGTGACCAGGAAAGGCAGATGCTCTAAATAGGTTATTTTCTTCGGTATACACAAGGGAGGTACCAGTGGTTGGGTAACTGCAACATAATGGGGCTACATTACCTTTGCCAAATAATTGGTTAACACAGGAAGTAGTCCAAAAGAGGTTGGAAAAAATAAATGTTAATAAAGCCCCGGGTCCTGATGGAATACACTCAAGGGTACTGAGGGAACTGGGCTCTGTAATAGCAAAACATTTATATTTAATATTTCAAGATTCACTCAACACAGGGTCTCTACCAGATGACTAGAGAAAAGCAGAGGTGATATCTATATTTAAAAAGGGAACAATAGTAAATCCCGGGGAATTATAGACCAGTGAGCCTCACTTCTGTAGTGGGAAAGCTTTTAGAACGGTTAATAAGGGATAATATACAAGAATATGTCTATTCAAACAGGATTATAAGTAGGAGTCAACATGGATTTATGAGGGATAGGTCATGTCAAACAAATCTAATTAGTTTCTATGAGGAGCTTAGTAGGAACTTGGACCAAGGCAACTCAGTGGATGTAGTCTATTTGGATTTTGCAAAGGCTTTTGATACAGTGCCACATGGGAGACTATTGTGCAAACTAAGGGATACAGGAATTGCAGTAAATATCTGCTCATGGATTGAGAGCTGGCTAAAAGACAGTAAGCAAAGGGTTGTTGTAAATGGAACATACTCTGATTGGACTAATGTGGTAAGTGGGGTTCCTCAGGGTTCAGTATTATGTCCTCTCCTTTTTAACATATTTATTAATGACTTAGAGGTGGGACTGGAAAGTAGTGTCTCCGTTTTTGCTGATGACACAAAGTTTTGCAAGGTAATTAACTCAGATAGTGATGTGCTTTCCCTCCAAAGGGATTTACATAAAATTGAGGAATGGGCATCTAAATGGCAGATGAGATTTAATATGAATAATGTAAAGTTATGCATCTGGGAAGGAAAAATAGCCATACAGTGTATAATCTTAATGGAGCAAATCTAGGGGTATCAGATATTGAAAGGGATTTAGGAGTCCTTATGGACAACCACCTAAGTAACAGTGCTCAGTGCCAAGCAGCAGCTGCAAAGGCAAATAAAATATTAGCATGTATTAAGAAGGGTATAGAAGCCAGGGAAGCAAATATAATTCTGCCACTATACAAATCCCTAGTACACCCTCATTTGGAATATGGAGTACACTTTTGGGCACCCCTTCATAAAAAGGATATTTTAGAGCTGAAAAGGGTACAGAGGAGGGCAAAAAAACTAATAAGGGGAATGGAGGGGCTAAGTTATGAAGAAAGAATAACCAAATTAAACGTATTTTCTCTAGAAAAAAGGCGTCTAAGAGGAGATATGATTACCTTATATAAATACATCCAGGGTCAATATAAAGATTTGTCAAGGGAGCTTTTTGTGCCAATAGGTTTTCAACTGACAAGAGGACATCCGTTGAGGTTAGAAGTAAAAAGATTCCACCTTAAAGAAAGAAAAGGGTTCTTCACAGTAAGGGTGGTTAATCTGTGGAATTCTCTACCAGAGGAGGTGGTGACAGCGGATTCGATAGATAACTTTAAAAGGGGACTGGATTTGTTTCTAATTAAAAAGGGAATTCAGGGTTATCCTGGATAATTAGAGAGATAGTATTGATCCAGGGAGAAATCCGATCGCCAGTATCTGGGGTCAGGAAGGAATAAAACATTTTTTCCCTTTGAGACGATTGGCTAAGTTTCACTTGTTTGTTATTTTCTCTTTGCCTTCCTCTGGATTAATTAATAATGTAAAAATGAAAATAAAATTGAAAATAAATAATTCAATAATTGATTAATAATTAATTAACAACTAATTAATTAATAACTAATGCACATATTGCAGAGGAGATCTTAAAAGGTTGAACTTGATGGACTGAAAGCCTTTTTTCAACCTTAATTACTATGTAACTATGTAAGTAGTTAGTGATATTTAGTGACATATGAGAGTGATACTAGGGGATTTGAATAGGAGGAACCTATAGAGAGTCTACCATGATCGCGTTTGCTCTTGCGCTGCATCTGCTCAGTTATTGAGCTCTATGGCAAATCATTTACTCGGTATAAATCTAGACTGGGTTTTTTTTTCTTTAAGACCTCTACTCATCAAGTTTAATGTGGTCCGCTAGCAGCTTCCATACCCTAAATACACTACCTGTTTCATGGTGTCCTTTATCTAGGTCTTGACCAGCATACAGACTGCTTTATTATGAACCTATTTTTAATTTTATTCTTTAACAATATGTTTGTATCATAAAAATGCACATAATTTGGAACTTTGCGCCATTTTCTCCAAGACATCTGGATTTTATTAAAATTGACTACCCTTGCTCAAGAAGCATTCAATACTCCAAGACCTACATTTACAGAGAGGAGTCAAAAAGAATTGCTAATTTGCTATTCAATTGGCGTCTTTTGGCAGCCTCTCAGCAGCTTCCGAGTTACGGCCTTGAACAAAAGTGGCAGCGGTTAAACCCGTAACTTTTTTGCGCAAGGCTTTGAGCAATAGCGATTTAAGATTCAAGCCTTGCAGGCTTGAAAAAAAGTTTCAGGTTTAACCGCCGTCAAGCCCGCAAAGGTTTTCAAACCTCGAAGGGAGAGGGGGCCAAAGAGAGACAGGGGAGGTAGAAGGGGGGGAAAGAGACATAGGGGAGGGAGAGAGGGGGAAGAGGGAGGGAAGAGACACAGGAGAGGGAGAAGGGGGCAAAGAGACACAGAGGAGGAAGAGAGGGGGAAAGAGACACGGGAGGAAGAGAGGGAGAAAGACACAAGGGAGGGAGAGGGGGGAAAGAGACAAATAGAGTTACATGTTTGCACATGCGCATGTGTGTTTTTTCCGAGGACCGCAATGAGCTCATTGCGAAGGTGCTCATTGCGGGGCTCGCGATGAGAGCAAGTTGCGAGTTTGCCGAGGCCTTCATCGCCTTTGGCACTCATTGCAGCCCCCGTTAAACCCGTAACTTTCGGGCCTCGCATTGAGCCTTCGGCGCTCATTGCTTATGCGCAAGCCCGTCATTTTTAAAGTTGCGTGCCCAACACTCGCAATTACGACAAGAATATATCTGATGGTCTATTAATTCAAATCTGTGGTACAGAAGACGTAACAGCCCGTCTTTACACAGGAATGTCATATTCCAAATACAATCATTACCTGTATCTGCGTATTTTACTGAGATGCGCAATTGTGTCTCATTCTGCAATGCATGCTGCTGTCTTCAGGACTGAATGGTTATCCTGGCTCAATGGCTTCTACCGTCAGTCGTTGCATGGTATATATGGCACTGTATGTGCATTGCTGGCAGGGCTGTGTGAGTGAAATGTCTCACTGCTAGAAATATCCCCTGTGCATGATGTCCTGCTGAGCGATGACAGCATAAAGATACTAACTATATAGTGTATATGTGTAAGAGGGAGCTGGTCATGCTCACTACAGTGTAAGACTGGGCCAAGGCAATCAGAATGTATCCACTCTGGTGCCATAGGCCATATTAAAAACTAGTAACTTGCCCGTCATAAATGACGGTATCATATGTTATATTAAGTTGCCTGTTCTGTCTCTCTGCGCTTTCTCTCTCTGTGTGCCCTCTCCCTTTTTTTTGTGCACCCTCTCCATACGCCCTCTCTCTCTGTGAGCCCTGTGCACTGTTTCTCTCTCAGTGCACCCTCTCCTAGAGTGTGCATTCTCTCTCTCTGTGCTCTCTTTCTCTCTGTGTCCTCTCTCTGCGCTCTGTCCTCTCTCCCTCCCCGCTCTCTCTTTCTCCCTCTCCTCTCTCTACCTCTCTTTCACTCTTTCTCCCTCTTTCTCCCTCCCTTACTCTCTACCTCCCACTCTGCCTCCCTCCATCTCTCTCTCTCTCACTCTCCTTCCCTGACTCTCTCCATCCTTTCTCTCCCCCTCCTCTCGCTCCCTCCCCACTCTCTATCCCTCTCCTCTCTCTACCTCTATTTCACTCTTTCTCCCTCTTCCTCCCCTCTCTTTCTCCCTCTTTCTCCCTCCCTCTCTCTCTCCCTCCCTCACCTTCCCTGACTCTCTCCATCCTTTCTCTCCCCCTCCTCTCTCTCTCTCTCCCTCTCTCTCCTTCACTCTCTCCCTCTCTCTGTACCTTCTCTCCCCCTCCTTCTCTCTCTCTCCTCTTCCCTCTGTTACGCAGCTCTGCCGCACATACGCAAATACGCACCTGATCGATTCCCTGCCAATCAGCGTGTGAGTAACGCCTGCGCAGAACGCGTCTTGCAGGATTTACTCACAACTGATTACTATTATAGTGGATTACTCTGTGTATAGAGTGCTAGGGGTAGTATTGGGAGACAAATATGGAGTTGGGGGAGAAAATAGGGAGAATTGATAGAAAAGTAAAAAAAGGAGACCACCTAGGGAATATGGGGAGAAAAGAGTAAGGATGGAGAGAAGAGAGGAAAAGGAAGCTTGGGGATTAGAAATGGTGGGAACAGTAAATGGGTAGGTGAAAGGTAGAGGCTAGAGGGATGGAATGGACAATGAAGGGGAAAGTGGGTTGCAGGAAGTTAAATGATTAATGGTAAGAAGAAAGGACCTAGAATGTATGGGAAGGAGAATAAGAATGAGGTAGGAGATAGATGGGCACCATGGAGAGAGTGGACATGGGAGAAGAGAAATTATGGGAGGGAAGTATGAGGGTGAAGAGAAGGGGAGAGGAAAGATTGTAAATTGGAATTATGGAGAAAGGGGGAGATAGAGAATGGCCTGTGGGGAAAATGAAGAGAGGGAAGGTAAGAGAGAGAAAGACAAGTGGGGATGTTGGAAAGAGAAGAAAGGGAGAGCTGGGGGAAAGTGTCGAGTATGGAGAGGGTAAAGAAAGGATGCTGGGGAAACGAAGGGTGATGGGGAAAAAGGGAAGTGGAGAGATGTGGACGAGAAGAGTAGGGGAAATGGGGGAGAAAATGTGGACATAGATGGAAAGGGACAGAGGATGAAATGTGGTAAGTATAAATGGGTGAACAGTCATGAGATTGGGGTGAAAGACGCAAGATGATAAGAGGCTGGAGAAGAAGAGCTGGGAGAAAGTGTGGAGACTTGCAAAAGGTGGAATAAGGAGAGTGTTGGAAGAGGACCTTTTTTGCCTATTTTTTATTGAGTTTCTTCTGAAGTAAACCCAAGACTGGTTGGTTTTCAGGTGTTTTGGCTATGTTGTTTTTGGCTATGGGTCAATACGAGAGACAGCCAGTGTAAAGGAGGAGATATATTGAAATTAGTAGGGTTATGTGAATTAGATTTATTCAGATCAAAGTTACACGTTGAAGACGAAATCCACAATCTGTTGAAAGCTCATTCTAGTTAGTGTAAGCTGCCTAATTAAATCTATCAAAACCTGCATCAGACACAGTTTTCTTTGGGTTACCAGAAACCACAACAGTAAACAGATGCTTGAACAGAGCCGGCATCTCATTAAAAGGCTGAGTGCTCAGTGATTAAGGCGACACGGCGTGGGGCCATTGTACAGAAGCCTAGCACAGAACATACAATGTTTTCTTCCAAATAAGAAGCATATACAGTATAGAAAGGATGTGATGAATTATTGATCGTGTAGCAGAATAAAATATTAGTATAATAAGAGAAAATGTGTATATAAATAGAATATGTTTTGAAGGAGACCAATGTTATAATAAATCTGGCATTACGTAATCCCATTACGCTACGTAAATATAATTTTTATTGTTTGTTTATCTTTCCTATTACAGACTTGTAAACATGGTATGATGTAAAAAAAATGTGTGGGAGCAGCATTCACATTTCTGCATGAGCAGGGCTTGCATTTATTGTTTCCTACTTCTGAGCAGGAGGGAAAGGGTCAGGGGTCAAATAGTAATAGCACCATTAAAATAATTCTCACACTGCTCCCTTCCCACCCCTACATGCTCCAAGCTAGAAAAAAAGTGCTCAAGTTAGACAACAAGGAACATTCAGCCACATTATATTCTCCTAACGTGTAAAATTGTAGCTCGTAACCTAGCTCGCAAGACTTACAGCTTTTAAATTGGCCTCTTAAACCAGTTCACCGACAAATTGCGGGGTAGGAGCGAGAAAACCCTATGGGACTTGAGAATTTGACTTGTGAGCTTGCAAATCCTTTGATCTATCCAGCCCGTAATCGCTATGTTCCAATTGCGCTATTAAATTGCATCCAAAATCACTGGCATGCTGGAGAGGACCCGCAAGGGGGGTAAAGTCCAACCCGGAGCACTTTAAATGCACATATACACACACTACTGTACTTATATGAACAGGGAAAGTGATGTTAGGTCTTAGAATTAATAGCACAACATTCTCAAGCTCGCAAATCGGCCCAAGAAAACACTTTATTTCATGTTTAATTTCCGTGTTATATCGATCCCGGCAATCAATGTGTTAATACATATACTGTAACTCGCATGTAATAGAATATCATATTTACGTCTTTAGCAATATTGCATTATACCTGGAATGCGGGTCCGATCGGGACTCGTAAATGAACCCCATAAGACTTTGAAATCCCACCTCCATTTTTCAGTGACGTAATTCTGACGATCTCTGTTTCTATTGGCCCCATCCAAACCCGTAACTACGAGTTTGACTAATTTATCACTTTCACAGCCGCACATTCAACGAGTGGAAAATGGTTTACGGGATTGCCTCTCAAGCCCGTAACTCGAGCATGTTCTAATTTAATAGCACCTGTGATCAGGATGGCCGCGTATAGCGGTGGTTTCTTGAATAAAGGCTGATACCGGCTTGAAAGTGCAGCAAATTGGTTTATTTACAGAAAGAAAATAACAGCTGTAGCAGTAGCTCTGCTTAAAATAACGGAAAACCAACAACTACTTCTCCGCGAGGTGGGAGAATGCCACCTTGTGGCCAGGTTGTAGACAGTCCTTTAAACTTGGGGAGACTGCCACCTTGTGGCCAGCTTGTAAACAGTCCTTTAAACTTGGGAGACTGCCACCTTGTGGACAGGATACGATTATTCTTTGAGACTGGTTAGAGTGCCACCTTGTGGCCAGGATACGATTATTCTTTGAGACTGGTTAGAGTGCCACCTTGTGGCCAGGATACGATTAGTCTTTGAGACTGGTTAGAGTGCCACCTTGTGGCCAGGATACGATTATTCTTTGAGACTGGTTAGAGTGCCACCTTGTGGCCAGGACACCGGCCCGCCCTACTCTCCGAGTGTCCTCCCCCCAGGGCCCTTAAACAGAGTACTCGGGTACTCAAACCGTAGAAAAAAGGTCACTTTAGAAACGCTCAGTCTTTTTCCCTGGGGGGTTCTCTTTCCGGTAATGGTCTAGTGACCGGAGGCTTTGAGTCTATGGTACAGTCCTCTTTCATAAAGCATTACAGGTCACAGCAGCACTGGCATGGCTCACCCAGCAGGAAGCTTAGGACTGAGGTCCCCTTTGGTACGCACTTACTGTGTTTGCAGTCTCTCTCTCAGGCTCTGGTACACAGCAGGTCTTTTACCTCGCAGCTCCAGGTAACCGCAGGATCCCACTCACAAAGCCGCTTTTACAGAAGTTCACCTTGGTTAACTGTGCAGTATATCAGGCAGCTGACGGTTCTCTTGGCTAGCTGCCCTTTGCAGGCTCCACACAGCTTGTCTCCTCGCTAGGCCTCGGCTTCTGGCTTCTGGCTTCTGGCTTCTGGCTTCTGGCTTCTGGCTTCTGGCTTCTGGCTTCTGGCTTCTGGCTTCTGGCTTCTGGCTTCCACACCACTCAGGCCAGAGCCTAATTAGCAGTCTTCTCCAGCAGCCCACACCCCTCTCCCTTTACTGGGACTTCCTGGGGTTTTTATAGTGTAGCACTGGACCAGGTGAAGTCAAGTGCTTTAACTCTTTGAGAGCTGGACACAAGGAGCGGTACAGCCTATGGCTTATATACCGGTCCTCTATGATTTGCCCCCGGCTTCTCCTTACATTCTCACACACTGTAAATCCGCAAAATTTCAAGCTTGCAGCCGTTGCGGGTCTCACGTTGCACTTATGAGCTTCAAATTTAATGTGGCTAATTGTGTACAAATAAACTGCACAGCTACATTGCTGATTATGTTACAAAGTGAAGGTTTTCCTAAACTTCAGTGATACTCTAAGCATTACAAAAGCATCAAATTTAATTTTAAATTGGCAAGCCGTATCAGTGTTTTAAAGCTAATACAGACTTATTTATTTTACTATCGGAAGAGCAGGAATGAGATTTCTGCTTAAGCATCAATAATTTGACTGTACAGTCTGTGACAGCCTTGGGTGAATATTTTACGAAGATGTCCTAAGATTTTTGCTTGAGATGTATATTTACTTAAAAAATTAACTTATAACATACGATTTGAAATGCATGATAACTTGTAGCATTTAGTGTCTCTTCCAGGGTACCAGGCTAGCTTTGCCTACCAATGATTAGCAGCATCACAGGGAGGGGGAGAGAGAGATCACCATATTGTCGTAGAGTAGATCAACATGACACACAAAGGTCGCTGGTGTCCTGAGGTTCATGAGTGCCCGGTTCGGCCAGTTCTTCAAGGTCGTCATTGATGAAGCTCTCACCTGAAGCCTGGACTAAATGCTTGATGTCCTGAGCATCTGTGTCTCCCAGTCCAGCCATGATCACAAGGTCCACTATCTCTGCTATGATGGGCTCTGACAATTGCACATCTTCACACAGCTCTGGACAGATCTTTTTCCACACAGCCTTGAGGCACTGCGGTGTCACCTCCTTCAAGGAAAGATCAATGTTGGAGACAGCCTTCATGATGTGGTACTGCTTCCAGAAGTCCAACGTTGGTTGCTTGTCCTGGTGGTTCATGTGTTCAATCAGCTGGTGGAATGTGCGGCGGAGAGAGTAGACCTTGAAGGTGGTCCATCAGCTGGATGAGCGAAGTTGTGTTGGGCGCCAGGAAAAGGATCTCCACTGGAATGCAGGTGGGCAGCTCAGTCAAGTTAGTAGGGTGGCTCAGCGCATTGTTCATGATGAGCAGCGATTTCTCCTCCAGTCCCTTGAGTCGACAATAAAGCTGTACGGAAGGGCAGATATGGTCAGTGAACCACTCTCTAAAAATTTCCCGGGTGATCCATGCCTCCCTGTTTGCCTTCCAAATGGCTGGCAAGCTAGACTTGCTAATGGCCCTCATTGCCCTCTGTGTCTGGGAGTGGTAGACCAGCAATGGCTTTATACGAAAGTCACCGCTGGCGTTCCCACCCACAAGAAGGGTCAGCCTGTCTTTCGCCGATTTAAAGCCTGGTGCGCTCTTTTGCCCCCTGGAGAGGAACGTGTGGCTTGGCATCCGCTTCTAAAAGAGCCCAGTCTCATCCACATTGAAGACAAGCTCCAGTGGATAGCTTCCTCTTTTCACCACGTCCTTGATAGAGGCTGGAAACGCTGCAGCAGCCTCTGTGTCTGTACTTACCACTTCACCGGTGATCTTAATATTGAAGAGGTTATATCTTTTCTTAAAGCAGTCAAACCAACCTCTACTTGCTGCAAAACTCTGTCACATCTGGATCGTGACTGATGGCCTGGCTGAGAGGCATGTTACACTCCAGCCCGTCATCTATCCAGATGGACAGTCTCTTCTCCATCTCCTCAAGGGTGTAGGACCTGGAGCAGGTGATCTTCTTGGCCGAAGATGCAGTGCTGGTCGTCGCTGAAGTGTGGATCTTATCCTTGTTTTTGAGAATGGTGTGGATGGTGAATGTAGGCAAATGGAAATCTAAAGTATTCTGTACCTTGCCAATTGATCTTCCAAGTTGGATTTTGCTGTCTCTCTCTCTTTCTGGCTCTCTCTCCCACAATATGGTGCCCTTGTTAACGCTGATACGCTCTTTATAGCGTTAAACGGGGTACCTACAAGGAAAAAAGAGCGCTATCATGAAGCAGATCCTTAAGTGGGGTCCCATTAGCAACAAACAGAGCTATAGCGGGGTTTAGCGCTCTGGGAGTACCGGACACTAATATGTGATATAGAGAATCAGCGCTACGCGCTGTAGCTTCTAAGCATGGTATGCCTGTACATAATCATAAGACTAATGAAATTACAAAAGATATGTAATATAAACACACATCAAACGCCTGTTCTACATTGGCTTTCTCAATGTATTAGAGTCACTGTCAATATAATGAAGATTAAATAGATCAAAGAAAAAACATTTTTTCATCGATTAAAAACCCATTACAACATCCTTTAGTGTACTGACAATTATATCTAATGTTGGCCACCTCCATTTCTGACAATTTATCACCAGTTATATGCAATGCAATGCAACTCCATCACTGCCTTTTCCACATACTAGAATATTGCCCGTCAAAAAATGACGGCAATGAAATTGTAAGTGAGCTAATGCTGTTTGGTGTATGATAATAAAATAAATAATACATTAATAAAGTAATATACTTTACCTATTTGTGTAAGCGTCATGAATGTGTGGAGTGTAATAGTGTGCGTGCGTGAGGCAAATCCGTTAGGGTAGCTGTGTACTTCCGCATTGTATAAGTTATTGTTCTAAAATGGCGGCTAATGTGTGGTATGGGGCTGTGGCTGATTTAGCGTTGTAGCGGAGAGGCAATATTCCCCAGGGTATCTCCGCTTATAATCCCAGTGAGGCTCAGGAACAAGTAAAGGGTAAATCCACAGGTAAGGTTTCCAACAGGTAAAATCATAGCAATATCCCAACCGCAATCCCAATAACTGGACGACACACAGTTTCAGGAGCAGAACTGCCTCTTTAATGACAGGGAATCTCCTTTTATGCCATGATGCCCTCTGAAGGGCTACACCCACATAATTATCACAGCCAATTATATACATGGTTCATCCCCCATGTCTCCTCCCCTCAGATAACAGGTAACACAATTAAAACAGACCCAATTTTAACCACATTCTGGATGTACCCCAAATACAGGGGGTACACCTTTAAGTCCCGCACCATTCAATAGCTCTCACCCAGGGGAACAACATATACAAAAATGGCATGAATCAGACCAGGGGTTCAAAAGTTAGTAAAAGTATGTTTTTACACATAACACACAGACATTGCACATATCCCCCATACAATACACATATAGGACAATAGGTGAGTCACACCTCCCTGGCAACTTGGATACAATCAGACATTAATTAGATCATTCTTCTTTGTTCTTATCAAAGAATAAAAACACTTCGGAAAATGCAAGGATCCTTTACAACTTTCTTATCTCTTGAGTCTCTGTAATAGGATTATCTATTAGCCTAGGTCTGCAAAAGTCTGGCTAATATTCTACAGAGCATAAACCCAACATACATTTCTTTTAACACAAGTACAACATACAGTTATGCGAATGCAGCTTATTCACAGTAAATTGCAGGACAGCCCAGTGCCATCCGCTACACTGCTCCCCCTTGCCCACAAGCCGGCATACACAGTCTGATCCACCACGGATCGGCTTGGGGATGTCCGGGGACTCACGGATCATTTTTCCAGGTCAGTTTGTCTTGACAACCCGTCGGCATTCCCATTCTGTTTACCCGGGCGGTACTGGATATTAAAGTCAAAAGGCTGCAGCGCCAAACTCCAGCGCAGCAGCCTGGCATTGTCCCCAGCCACCCGGTTTAGCCATACCAGCGGGTTGTGATCCGTGAGTAATGAAAAGGGCTGTCCATATAAATACGGCTGCAGTTTCTTTAAGGCCCACACCACAGCCAGGCATTCCTTCTCAATGGCGGCGTAGCTTACTTCTCGAGGTAACAGCTTGCGACTGATGTAAGCCACGGGATGTTCTCCGCCATCGGCCCCGACTTGGCTCAGTACTGCTCCCAATCCAAACATAGAAGCGTCTGTGTGAACAAGAAAACGTTTAGTTGGATTGGGCGCTGCCAAGACAGGGGCATTTACCAGTGCATTTTTCAGAAGTTGGAATGCCTGCTCACACTCCGGGGTCCAGGTCACCTGGCGGGGCAAATTCTTTTGGGTAAGGTCAGTGAGGGGCTTGGCCAGGGTACTATAGTTAGGGACGAATTTCCTGTAATAACCAGCAGTCCCTAAAAATGCTAAAACCTGAGTTTTAGTCCTAGGGGTGGGCCACTGGGCCACGGCCTCTACTTTGGATGGTTCAGGCTTTTGTTTGCCGCACCCCACTCTATGTCCCAGGTATTGTACCTCGGCCATCCCTATGCTGCACTTGGCCGGTTTCAACGTCAAACCAGCTTCCCTAATCCTGTCTAGTACCGCTCCTATATGGGCCAAGTGCTCCTGCCACGTATTACTAAAAATGGCAATATCGTCCAGGTAGGCGCAGGTGTAGTCTTGGAACCCGTCTAGGAGGCGGTCCACCATCCTTTGGAAAGTCGCTGGGGCGTTTTTCATCCCAAATGGCATGACCTTGAACTGGTACAAGCCAAATGGGGTGACAAAGGCCGACTTAGGGATGGCCTCTGGGGCCAGGGGGATTTGCCAATACCCCTTACACAAGTCAATCGTGGTGAGGTATTGGCCCCTGGCCATTCTGTCCAGTAACTCATCTATCCGTGGCATAGGATATGCATCAGACACCGTTTTCTCGCTTAATCTCCTGTAGTCTACGCAGAAGCGAGTCGTACCGTCCCGCTTTGGTACGAGTACTACAGGAGAAGCCCAAGGGCTATCTGAGGGCTCAATCACCCCTAGTTGGAGCATCTCCTTGATCTCCTTGCGCATGTTCTCCCTCACCGCTTCTGGAATACGGTAGGGGGTCTGGCGCATGGGTAATTGCCCTGGGGTCTCTACCCGGTGAGTGGCCAAAGGGGTGTACCCAGGTACATTGGAGAATGTGTCTCTTTTCTCCTCCAACAGCCGTTGTACCTCGATACGCTCCTGTGGGCTCAGTCGATCCCCCAGTGCAACCTCCCCTAAATCCCCAGACATCTGCCCATCCCCTAGCAGATCCGGGAGAGGTAGACTGTCAAACTCGTCCGAGTTTGGTGCACAGATTGCGGTTACCTCCTCGGAGCGCTCTTGGTAGGGCTTCATCATGTTCACATGGAGCATGCGTCGCCCTCCCGTCCCGGTGCAAGGGACGATTATATAGGTGGTGTCACATCTCTGTTCCACCACCCTATAAGGTCCCTGCCAGGCGGCCTGTAGCTTGTCATGTCGGACAGGCTTTAAAATTAGCACTTTCTGCCCGACCTGAAAGCTACGGTCCCTGGCTCCCCGATCATACCATGTGCGCTGGCGTGTCTGCGCCGCCCGAAGGTTTTCTCTGACCGTCTGCGTTAATGCTTCCAGGCGGTCGCGAAAAGCCAGCACATATGGTATGATGGGAGTGCCATCTGCGCTCCGGTCCCCCTCCCAATGCTCCCTTATAAGATCTAAGGGTCCTCTGACTCTCCTCCCAAACAACAGTTCAAACGGGGAAAACCCTGTGGATTCCTGTGGCACCTCCCGGTAAGCGAACAGGAGATGCGGCAGGAATCGCTCCCAGTCCTTGTGGGTCTCCGCGAAGGTTCGGAGCATTTGTTTCAATGTACCATTGAACCGTTCGCATAGCCCATTAGTCTGGGGGTGGTAAGGGGCACTGATAATAGGCTTAATGCCACAGATCCTCCAGAGGTGTTGGGTGAACTCTGCGGTAAATTGGGTACCCTGATCCGAGATAATCTCCCTGGGTAATCCCATCCGGGAGAATATCCGCATGAGGGCATCCGCGACCGTTTCAGCGTGGATGTTGGTCAGAGCCACCGCCTCTGGGTATCTAGTAGCATAATCTACTACCGTCAAAATGTACCTTTTGCCTGACGGGCTCGCTTTCTTAAGGGGTCCTATCAGATCTACCGCTATTCGGCTAAAAGGTTCCTCAATTATGGGAAGGGGGTGTAGTTTCGCCTTCCTCCGGTCTCCCCTTTTCCCTACCCTTTGGCAGGTGTCGCAGGTGGTGCAATACCTGCGTACCTCCTGACTGATCCCTGGCCAGAAGAAACTTTGGGTCAGTCGGTACCTAGTGCGACTGACCCCTAGGTGTCCAGATAGCGGAATATCATGCGCTATCCGGAGTAACTCTGCTCGGTACCGCTGCGGCACCACTAGCTGCCTCATTACTATGGGGTCTGACCCAGTAACCTGCTTGTCCGTCTCCCTGTACAAAAGCTGCTTGTCCCAGACAAATCTCTCTCCCTCCCCCCAGGGTGGGCCAGCGGTAACCTTGTCCCTATATACTTCTAACGTAGGGTCGGTGACTACCTCTGCTGCAAATTCATTGGGTGGGGCCCAGGGAACACATTCTAAGGGAGGGGAAGTGTCTCGTACCTGAACCTGAGTGTGTTGTAGTCCTGGGTGCGGGCCTGTTGTCGGGTGACCACAGGGTAAGCTTCTCCTGTGGTGTGGGTCTGGGGCTCAAAAGCAGACGTGAGCCCCCCCAGATCGTTCCCCAATAAAACCTCCGCTGGTAACTGCGGCATCAACCCCACCTCCACATGCCCTGCCCCCGCTCCCCAATGCAAATGAACCCTTGCAGTGGGTAGCCGGTATACTGCTCCCCCGGCTACCCTGACGGCCACAGTCTTGTTAAGTTTAGCCTGGTCTGAAACCAGGTGACTTTTTACCAAGGTAATGGTAGCCCCTGAGTCTCGTAGCCCTTGGACCGCTTTACCCTCCAAGTATACGGTCTGCCTGTGATGCTGCCGATTATCAGCATTGGCCTGGACTGGATCTGCCTCGTGCAGCACCTCCCATTGTTCCACGGTTGTAATGGGAACAGCTGAACCATATGGTGTGGCTACTATGTCCTGGTAGTGGTGGGCTGCGGCTGCTCTCGGTGGTGGTGGTGGGCCTGGACGTATCCAGGTGGACCGGTCTCGCAGCTGGGGACATTCCCTTTTATAGTGTCCCCATTTCTGGCAGTGGTGACAGGGACCAGAAGCGGGCTGGCGGAAACGTGGCTGTGCAGCGGGCGGTGGTGGTGGTGGCAGTGTTCTCGGTGGGGCTGGGGTGTAGCTGGTTCCCCCAAAGGTTTTAAAAGGAGTCTTTGGTGTTACAGGTTTTTGCTGTCTGCGTGCATCTAGGTACTCATCTGCCTTCCTGGCAGCTTCGGTGAGGGAGGTAGGGTTTCGGTCTCTTACCCACTCTTGTACCTCGCCAGTTACTCCCTCATAAAACTGCTCCAACAGCATCATCTGTATCACATCCTCCATGGACCGTGCCTTGCTCGCTTGTACCCACCCAAGTGCTGCCCTTTGTAGCCTGCATGCCCACTCTGCGTGTGAGTCTTTTTCCACCTTCTTTAAGTCCCTGAATCTCCGCCGGTATGCTTCTGGTGTTAAAGGATACCTGGCCAGAATAATTTCCTTTACTTTGTTATAGTTCCTTATTTCCTCATTAGGTACAGTACGATATGCCTCGGCTGCCCTCCCCGTTAGCCTTCCTGCCAAAATCGGTACCCAGTCCTCTGTGCTGATTCTATGCAGGGCACACAGTCTTTCAAAATCCTGCAGGAAAGCGTCTATATCTTCCTCTGCCTCCACATACGTTTTAAAAGCCTGGTATGGTATCTTAGGCTTACCTTCTTGTGGCATATTTATTGCAGAGCTGCGTTCTGGGGTTGTTTGTTTCCTCAACATAAATTCCTGGACTTCTGTCATGGTCCTTGAAATAATTTCTGTTGAAGGTTGTTCCCCATAAAAAGACAGCCGAAATTGTACCTGCCTCCGGAACTCCACTTGTTCCGAATTTTCTCCTGAATCCTCCTGTTCGGGAACCGAATCTCTGTCCATTCGGTACTCCTCCATCAGCTCAGTAATGAGTACCGCTTTCTTCTTATTGCTGGCTTGTATACCCCTTGCCTCCAGGAGGTCTTTTAGCGTGGAGCGTTTTAGTGTGGCAAAATCAATCTCCATCCGTACTCCATTTATGCTTGTTCCTCTGTGAGTCTGGATCCCAGCGCTGCCAACCAATGTAGCGGAGAGGCAATATTCCCCAGGGTATCTCCGCTTATAATCCCAGTGAGGCTCAGGAACAAGTAAAGGGTAAATCCACAGGTAAGGTTTCCAACAGGTAAAATCATAGCAATATCCCAACCGCAATCCCAATAACTGGACGACACACAGTTTCAGGAGCAGAACTGCCTCTTTAATGACAGGGAATCTCCTTTTATGCCATGATGCCCTCTGAAGGGCTACACCCACATAATTATCACAGCCAATTATATACATGGTTCATCCCCCATGTCTCCTCCCCTCAGATAACAGGTAACACAATTAAAACAGACCCAATTTTAACCACATTCTGGATGTACCCCAAATACAGGGGGTACACCTTTAAGTCCCGCACCATTCAATAGCTCTCACCCAGGGGAACAACATATACAAAAATGGCATGAATCAGACCAGGGGTTCAAAAGTTAGTAAAAGTATGTTTTTACACATAACACACAGACATTGCACATATCCCCCATACAATACACATATAGGACAATAGGTGAGTCACACCTCCCTGGCAACTTGGATACAATCAGACATTAATTAGATCATTCTTCTTTGTTCTTATCAAAGAATAAAAACACTTCGGAAAATGCAAGGATCCTTTACAACTTTCTTATCTCTTGAGTCTCTGTAATAGGATTATCTATTAGCCTAGGTCTGCAAAAGTCTGGCTAATATTCTACAGAGCATAAACCCAACATACATTTCTTTTAACACAAGTACAACATACAGTTATGCGAATGCAGCTTATTCACAGTAAATTGCAGGACAGCCCAGTGCCATCCGCTACAAGCGTCCTTCGTTTCGGATGTCGTCCGACTTTTTCGGAATATCCGTTGCTGTTTGGTGGTGTTTTGCGTGTTTAGGGACCTTTAGCCTTGTTTTCGTTTTGTTCAGCGGCCATTTTTTCTCTCGCTTAGGTGATTTTCGGGTCTCTAAACTCCGAAATTTGTACTTAAATGGAGGTGTAACTTCACTTGCAGAGATCCTGGGTGCCCCCCCTTGCTGTGAGTAACCTTTTTATGTGTTTGTTGAGTGTATTTATTGTGTTTGTAATGTTTTTGGGGTCGCGCGGGTTGCGTCCTTGTTTTCGAATCTTGTACGTCTTTTTGGGGAAATCCGTAGGTGTTTGGTGTTTTGCGTCTTTAGACCGCTGTAGCCTCGTTTTCATTTTTTTCGGCGGCCATTTTTTCTCTTGCTTAGAGGATTTTTCAGTGTCTAAACTCTTTTATTTTGAGTTAAATTGAGGTGTAACTTCAGTTTTCGAGGTCCTGGGTGCCCCTCTTGCTGTGGGTAAGATTTTAATGTATTTGTTGTGTGTATTTATTGTGTTTTTCATGTTTTCATGTGCACGGGTCTCAGACGATTTTTGAGAGGTCGTAATGGGTCTTAGCGTGTCTCGTATTTTCCTTTCGTAACTACGTAAATTTTGCGAGGTCCGAAGTTGCTGGCAAGGAGCATGCTCACAACTATATATGTGATTTGACTAAACTAAAATCCTTCAGCTGTGCGCCAATACTTAGCACACAGAGGATTTGGGCATGCTGGACTGCTGTTTCTATGTATAATAACACAGCTAATTTGATATAATTTCACTTTTAAAGGCTCCACCAATTTCATTGGACAGATAAAGAAATGGTAAGGGTTTGGAGCTGTACAATAATGTATATTATTGTTTCATTTTTTAGCTTAAATGATTTTACCTGTTATCAATTCTAATGCTCAAAAATACAAACTGATTTCATTGGCTCCTTTGTGCTGTGTTAGAGGACCATGTTCTATTTATTGGATGTGAAGAAGAGGTGGAACTAGTGAATGGAGGGCCCCAGTCAATGGCGGAGCTAGTTCCATCAGTCAGGATTCCCTCCCGCGGAGACCTGATGCACCTGCAGGGGAGATATACAGCATCCGGAGCTGGTGAGGATGAGGGGGCCCATGAGATGGCCATGAGGAGCTGGGTGATGTTGGCCAGGATAGAGGGGTGGTGTAGGCCAGGGTGGAGGGGTGGTGTAGGCCAGGACGGAGGGGCGGTGTAGGCCAGGATGGAGGGGTGGTGTGGGACAGGGTAGTTTTACAAAAAAGTAGGAGAGGGCTAGGAGGGGCCATGGTCGTGTGGCGCCCAGATGACGGCCTTCGGTGCATTGCAAAACCATTTGCAATTTTTCTGTACATGGAAGGTTCATATTGTTCAGTCATGTCAGACTCTTTGTGACCCTATGCCATAAAGTTATCCTGTAGTGGGTTGCCAGTTTCTTCTCAAGTGGGCCGAGAATTGTCTGACCTCTCTGCTATGACCTGCCCATCTTGGGTGACACTCACAGTTTCATTGAGGTGCACAAGCCCCTTTATCACGACAAGGGAGCGCTCTAGAAGGGGAGGCTCCTGTAGGAATCAGTAAGAAAAGGCATAAATATGCATAGGTGGTCAAATCACTGTTCTTTAAAAAAAAGAATTATTTGCCCTAAAAATATAAAATGCCTCCTTTACTCTAGGTTGCTGCTAGTAGCCCCTGCCCTATTTTGGGCCCTGATGCTTTGCACCCACTGCACTAGTGTCTTTGCCACTGATGTGAAGTCCTGAATCTGTTTCCCTTTCTTTGCTAAAGAAACTTAAAGGGCAGCTTGACCTTGCACAAACTAGGCCAACCTCAGCAATCCCCAACCAGATGTGTGATTCATTATCCGAGAGGTACTGCACTGTCATCCTGCCTCACAAATGAAGTGGCCGAGCTCTTCTCCCTGACTAGCACAAAACAGCATATGCAGACACAGTGCTGAGTCCATGTGTCATGGGGGTACTTGTCCCGGCTCGAAATGTCAACACATACCTGGAAAAGAATCTCACTAGGATATAATTAAGCTCAGAAGAGTGACAGGGGCTTTAAAGATGTGATTAAACTATTGGGTACGAATGCCATATATGTGCAAATTCATCTCTGCTTGGCAAAGCTCGCTGACTTCAGAGATTTTCACCTTTGGATAATCGCTGGAACGTGATTATACATATTTTAATTATCTAGAATTATCATAGTATGCATATTATCTAAAAGATCCACTAACATAAAAAATCGCTACACTCTAATCTGATGAGTATTGAAGTAATATAATCTCTTAAATACCTGATAACCATTTCGCTTTTTGATACAGATATTCAATTGGCTACAATTAGCGACTTGCATTCCAATTATGGATTCCCCGTCCACAATCCCTACAGGGCACCCAAAGCCGCAAAACCGGCCTTAGAACTCCATTGGTTTTAGCACAGCTCAAGATTTACGAGCGCTAAATAATTAAAGTTACACAAAATCAGAGTTCTATTAGACCACAAATTAGGTCGCAAATTAAGACTGATAAAAAATATCAAGTTTCTGTCAAAAATGTTACAAGTACTGAATAGGACTAGCAAGGGCTTTTTCAAACACTTATCACAGCTGCAGCAGCAAGCATGAGAAGGCAAACAAATACTTAGATTTGTTTCCCTTTTTGGACGCTGAATAGTCCTGAGTTTCTCGTTGAGAAGTTTGAAAATATACATTTTTGAAGACTCTTTATGCAGACAGGAATCCATTTTGTGCTTGTAACCTCACATGATGAGAACTTGATGATGGATATGAATTTTTGTAATTATCAGTGGGGGAAGGGGTGTGGAGAAGGGAACAGGCAGACGTGCCTTTGCTGATGACTGGATATGATTGAAATTGATTGCACACCTAGAATTAGGACTTGCATTAAAGGATGCAGCTACAGACATGTAAATACCCCTCTTGCCCACACCACTTCCACCAATATATCATGGATCCCTCCAGGGTCCTGCAGAGGCTTTAAAACCTTTTTTTCTACTAAAAACTAGCTGTATGACATTTTTCCTACTCATTTATTGCTCTTAGACTGTAAGGCTGTAAACATACCAGGCACATCTATCATTACGTTTCTGGCCATGCTTATCCATAAGTTTTTCTTGGCAAACATACTGGTCTGGGTTGCCAGTTCCTTCTCCAGTGAACCAGATTTGTCTGACCTCTCTGCTATGACCTGCCCATCTTGTGTGACTATATATGGTATAGCTCACAGCTTCATTAAGGCACACAAGTCCCTTAACCACGACAAGTAAGGATACATCTAGATGAGTCTCAATATGTACCACCTTTTTGATTTTTGATCCAGGTCCTCTTTTTGCCTTTGAGCCTGTGACAAATGAGTCTTGAAGGCAAAAAGAGGACCTGAGTCAATAAGGTGGTACATTTTGAGAATCATTTACATGTTACCACCCAGAATCCTTATTTGTCACAAGTCTCCTTGCTGCTTGAGACGGGTAAATGTACTTAGAATGGTCATTTCTTTCCATCCTGGAAATACAATGAAGGGTAATTTAATCACCTTTCTACCCAACATAACATATTTAGTTAATAGTAAATACTGTGATCGGGATTACGGGATAACACACATCCTTAGCATGTCCAGAAAACATACCAGTTGCGATGGCTCATCATGGCCAGTGTTACAAGCATGCAGAGTTTAGTAAATACAGTGATGGGCTGCTATGCTGCATCACAGCATTTGCTATGTTTTTAGTGAATCTCTTCCATAATCTCCCATTGAAGCACGACAATGCTCTTTTAATGCCACAAACACTGATTATTAAAACATTTTCCCCCCTTCCAGATGTTTTTTTTTCCATTTTTGGCCCATCTCAGATCTCAGGTGATTTAATTAACGCATAGAAAGTGAGGAAATCTAACGCGAGTAAGGAACCAAGTCGCACATCAGACGCTTCCTTCACTCTCTCTTTTGATAATCATTTTGAATGAAGCTCGTTAGTACAGAACAATAACAGCCGTGTCAAGATCGTTTAATTCACTACAATTAAGACGCGCAATTCCGTCAGAGCTATTTAATGTGTGCTATCACAGCATTTATGTAATATTAGCTTTATTTGTCTGTCTTATTATTATTATTAGCAGTTCACAGGTATTAACCCTTTCCCGCCAGAGGGACAAGTGTTGCTTAGTTAATTAACACACAGTTATTGCTGTTATTTGGCAGTTTTGTTGCTCTGTCAAAGTTCATGGTTTGGATCAATTAGCACAGAATATGTCAGCAACATGTATTTCTCTTTTTTGGGATATGATTAGTGACATTCAGGCTTTAGATATATAAAAAAAAGGTGTTGGTTTCTGTTTTCTATCACTGTAATGTGTTTGTTCTATTTCCACGCGCTATACATACAATTATATACACCTTGCATATATTTATCGCAAGGATTGGGGGGGGGGGGCCTTTTCCTCTGACCCAAAATAAAAAAATAAATACTTGAAGGAATCATTTAAAGCTCCACTGTAGCCTGATTTTTTTAATGTAATACTGAAGAAGAACTCTAGATTAAAAAAAATAATTGGAAAATAAAAACTATTATATACAATTATTATCTGCTGCTACAAAAAAAAATCTATTCATCAGCTACTACAAACATTGCATGCAGAGAGGCTTTCAGCTGCTTCACTTGAAATGTGGCATTTTTTAGTACCAATGCAGAATTCTAATTAGTCCACAAGGCTACTCCATGTTGAGTGCAGTCAAATAGCTAAAATAGGTCATTGACCTGGCTCTACCATATTGGCTGTAGAAATCAAACACTTCTCTAAAGTCACTTTTTTCCCTAAGCTAACCACAACCTTAAAATTAGATCCCTGGTTAGACTAAACTACCTAACACCCATTGCTTAGTCTTTCAGTCGTGCACTACTCTTGGTGACCCTATGGACTGCAGCATGCCAGGCACATCTATCACCTCTGGGTATAAATCCATAAGTTTATCTTAAAGGCATATCGAAGTTTCCTGGATTATGAATGCATTTGATAGAGGAGAATCAGTAGTGTATGCAAACAGTATTTTGCATGAAAAAATCCAAAATAAACATTTACAAGCTTACCCTGATGTTTGCCAAATCTCTTCAGATTTGAACCTGCAGCTTTTGTTAGTTGACACCCCTGAAAATCCCTGTTAAGATTAGCAAAAATATTCATAATTCATTTTGGCCAATCAGGAGAAAGCAGAGGTTAGCTGATACATTTGTATTAAACTCTGGGGTTTCTGTGTTGCAAAGCAGCCTGGGATATGGTGTCTCTCTCTCTATCTCTCTCTATCCTTGTACTCTGATTCAGCTGTGAGCTCAGATCCCACCGAACCATGTGATTGCTTCCTGCAGCAAGTACTTAATTTGAAAGGTCAAACTCCATACCTGGCTGTTTTCATGTGTGTGCTTGGTTATGTAAGCTCCCTGTGGGTGTGCAAAGCTGGATTTCACTTTCCTGCGTATAACTTTGTAAGTAAACTGAACTTATCTGTACAACACATATTTTTCTGATAATCACAGCCTGTTTCTTACCAAATATTTGAAACCCAGGAAACTTATTTATATCTTTAAAAAAATATACTAAAGTGGGTGCCAGTCGCATCTGACTCCCCGTGACTCTATGGACCGCAGCACGCCAGGTACATCTCTCAGTCACTGTCCCTCTGAACTCCATCAAGTTCATGTTCATTGCTTCAGTGACCTCATCTATCAATCCCACCTCTGCCATCCCCTTCTTCTTGTGCCTTCAGTCTTTCCCAGCATCAGAGTCTTCTCTAGGGATCCCTGTCTTCTCATGATATGGTCAAAGTGTTTAAGTTTCAGCCTCATGATCATAACTTCTAGTGAACAGTTTGTATTAATTTCCTGAAGAACTGATTTATTGGATCTTCTTGCAGTCTAAAGTTCTCTAAGTAGTTTTAGCCAACACCACAATTCAAAGGCATCAATTCTACAGCATTCAGACTTCTTTATGGTCCAGCTCTCAAATCCGGATGTTATTACTGGGAATACTATAGTTCTAACTTCTAGTGAACAGTTTGTATTAATTTCCTGAAGAACTGATTTATTGGATCTTCTTGCAGTCTAAAGTTCTCTAAGTAGTTTTAGCCAACACCACAATTCAAAGGCATCAATTCTACAGCATTCAGACTTCTTTATGGTCCAGCTCTCAAATCCGGATGTTATTACTGGGAATACTATAGTTCTAACTATGTGGACCTTTGCCGACAGTGTAATATATTTATTTTTTAACTAGCTTGTCCATGCTTGCCATAGCCCTCTTTCCTAGAAGTAAACATCTTTTAATATCATGGTTACAGTCACCATCTTGGATCCAAGGACAATCTGTCACTGTCTCCACTTCTTCCATATCTATTTGTCAGGAACTGAGATTGCTGTTTACCATGACCTTTGTCTTTTTAACATTGAGCAGCAGGCCAACTTTGGCATTATCTTCTTTTACCCTCATCAATAAGTCCTTTAGTTCCTCCTCACTTTCAGCCATCAGAGTAGTATAATCAACTGAGGTTGATATTTCTTCCAGCAATATTGATTTCAGCTTTGGATTCATCCAGTCCAGCCTTACGCATGATGTACTCTGCATATAAATTAAATAAATCAGGTGACAATATACAACCTTATGGCACGTCTTTCCCGATCTTGAACTATTCTGTTGTTTAATGTTCAGTTCTGACCGTGGCTTCTTGGTCGGTTTTCAGATTCTTCAGATGAGGAAGATGAGATGATCTGGTACTCCCATCTCTTTAAGAACTTGACACATTTTGTTGTGATCCACACAATCAGAGGCTTTAGAATAGCCTATGAAGCAGAAGTAAATGCACTTCTGGACCCTTTTGCTTTCTCTAATATCCATCGGACATTGGCAATTTGATCTCTTGTGCCTCTTTCTCTGTGGAACCTGGCGTGCACATCTGGTAGTTACCAGTATATATATTGTTGGAGTTGAGCTTGGAGGATCTTAAGTGTTACCTTGCTGGAATGAAATGAGTGCAATAGTTTTATAATTGGAGCAATCTTTGACTGACCTTTTCCAGTCTATTGGCCATTGTTGAGTTTTTCAAATGTGTTGGCATAAGGCAAGCATCACTTTCACAGCATCATCTTGTAGCATTTTGAATAGTTCAATTGGGATTCCATCAACTCCTGAGGCCTTGCTATCAGCAAGACATCCTAGGACCCATCTCACTTTGCTCTCCAAGATGTCTAGCTACAGCTCATTGGACAAACTATTGAGGTCATCACTGCTTTTAAGATACTTCCTGTAAAGATCTTCAGGTTATTCCTGCCACCTCATCTTTATCTGATCTTCTTCTGTTAAGTCCCTACCATTTTTTTATTTTATCATTCCCACTTTTGACTTTTGCTTTCCTTTTTTCCTAGACTACTTTCAAAGCCGCATTAGATGGCCAGTTTGCCTTCTTAGTTTTCTTACTTTTACGGATATTTTTTGTTGCTTTTTTCTGGACAATGTGGCAAACTTCGGTCCAAATTCTTCAGGCATTCTATCTTCCATATCTAGTCCCTTATATCTATTCTTTACTCCCACTGATATTCACAAGGAATATTATGTATTTGGAACATGCTTGATCTGATCATTTTCACTGTTTTGGCTACCCTTTGGCTGACTATGAGGGCTACTCCATTTCTTCTGTTGGATTCTTGACCAGTTTATTTAAGTTCACAGAATATTCATGTTTAACCTTGTCATCTTATTCTTGACCACATCCAGTTTGCATTGGTCCATAGTTCTAACATTCCTTGCTCCAATGCTGAATTGTTTTTGGAGCCGCAGACTTTCCTTGGCATTACTTAAAGTAGTGCATGGTCTAAAAGACTTATAAGGGAAAACTTCATGACCTGAATATCTACCACTTACTGACAGAAGGAACAGGGGTGATATAGGAACATTCAAATCTATATAGGGACATAATAAAGTCCAGGAGGGAAGTATTTTCAAGAAAAAGAGCAATGCATAACAAGAGGTAAAGATCTGAGGTTAGGAGGTGAAGGATTTAAAAGTTATTTGTGAAATAATTGGAAAAGCCTTATAGTGAAGTTGGTAGGGACCTACACAGCTTTTAAGAAATATAAGATGGGTAGTCTAGTTTTTATATGTTTCTTTATAACAGGTAATAAGGAAATGTTGGATTTATGTTTTTTTTTTTTTTTTATATTTTGCCTTTCAAAAGAACATATTCGACTATGGAACTATAACATCCCTGTAATTCTAACATCGTTACATAGCAATTAAAATTAAGAAAGAACAAATACTTTTAGTCCATCAAGTTCAATCTTTTTAGATCTCCTTTGATCTGCAATAGGAGGATTAGTTTTTAATTAAACAGAAAAAAAAAGGGAAAAAAAATCCTTCCTGACCCCAGATACCGGCCATCGGACTCCTTCCTGGATCAATACTTTCTCTCCAATTATCCATGATAACCCTGAATGCTTTTTTTACTCAAAAATATATTCAACGCTTTTTGAAAATTAACTATTGAATTCACTGTCACCACCTCCTTTGGTAGAGAATTCCACAGATTAACCACCCTTACTGTGAAGAACCCTTTTCTTTCTTTAAGAGGAAATCTTTTTTCACTTCTATTCTCAAAGGATGTCCTCTTGTCAGTTAAAAACCCCTAGGCATAAACAGCTCCCTTGACAAATCTTTTTACCGACCCTGGATATATTTATATAAGGTAATCATATCTCCTCTTAGACGCCTTTTTTCTACAGAAAATATGTAAAAATTTGGTTAGTCTTTCTTCATAACTTAGCCCCTCCATCCCCCTTATTAGTTTTGTGGCCCTTCTCTGTACTTTTTACATCTCTAAAATGTCCTTTTTATGAAGTGGTGCCCAAAATTGTCCTCCATATTCCAAATGAGGGTGTACTAGAGATTTGTATAGTGGCAGAATTATATTTTCTTCCCTTGCTTCTATACCCTTCTTAATACATGCTAATATTTTACTTGCCTTTGCAGCTGCTACTTGGCATTGAGCACTGTTACCTAGGTGGTTGTCAACAAGCTACCAAATCCCTTTCAATATCTGATTCTCATTCTTTGTCAGAAAAGAAAAAGGTTCCATGTGAGAAATGTAAACAATGCTTTTAGAAAAAAACTATTGTGGAGATGTGCCGTAAAGAAGCATTGACTACATTCTGCCTGCCATGTTGGTTTCTCAGCCAATCACATGTCACATCCTAGGATGTCTTTTGCCAATGATTCTCCCTGACTGACCCATTATCTAATTATTCTATGAAAAAGCATAATGTGTCGGAGGTCCACGTCACTTTATCATGTTGTTGTCCAGCCGTGTCTGATTCTCTGTGACCCTATGGAATGCACCTAGTTTTTAAATGTGCTATGATGGTGATTTAGCTTTTACATTTGACTCCTCTTCGCATTGCGTTCATCTTTCCCATTCCTTTCTCGCCTCCTTGACTCCTACCAATTCTCCTAATAAGCTCACCCTGAGTGCCACATTCATAGTGCCACGTTTTTAGCCCTTTCTGTATTTTTAATTAGCCATCAGGCTAAAAGTGACAGAAACAGTCCCAATTAATACAGAAATAAAATGTACACTTAACATAATTGCAAAACTGATATAGAATTGTATGTGTAAATTAACAGAAAGATCTCTTCTCTTCATGTGAACCTTCTTTATTGCTCCCTCATCACACTCCTAATCTTAATTAATTGCCTCAGATGGCCCTTTCACTTAATTTATAATTGAAATTCTATATCAGTTTTATTGCGACTTAGTGGATATTCCAGATAAGTTATAAAAGAAAATATACTGTCAGAATAAAGAAAAAGTGCATTAAAGGATAGGGAGCAGAGGAAGGAAAACTAGAATCAGTCAAGGCAATGGAGGGGTGGGCGCAGGAGACAATCAGGACACATTAAAGGACAGAGAGCTATACCAAGGGCAGGAGAGGTAGCCAGAGCAAATATGGAGACAGACAGCAGTGGGAAGAAACGAAAGAATATCCAGGGTTTGAAAGACAATAATTAATCAAGTAATTAAGTAATGATAAAGACAACATTCAAAAGGAAGGAGAGGATGACTTGAGTAAGGTGAGATGGAGTCAGAAGAAGTAAGGAGAAAAATAGCAAGGGGAAAGGAGGAGAGAGACAGTGTAAGTGGAGACATCTAGTGATGAGACGGGAGATGGGTGGTGACTGAAGGACATACATATAGAGTAAGCATGGAGAGGGACTGCAAGGGCAAGGAAGGCGCAGGACACCAAGGAGAATGGAGAGCGAAAGAGATGGCTGGAATAAGACAAGAGAGAGACATACAGAATGTAACAGAAGACATACATCTAGGTCAAGTGAAAAGAGATAAAATCAGGAAACACATGGAAAGGAAATGGGATGAAAGACAGTCAGGATATGGGAGGAGAGAGACAGTAAGTGTAAGTGAAGTGAAAGACATCTAGGACAAGTGAGGAGACTGGAGATGGGTGGTGAGTGGAGGACAGACATCCAGAGTAAGGATGGTGTGGGACTGCAAGGGCAAGGAAGGAGAAATACACCAAGGAGAATGGAGAGAGAAAGAGATTGCTGAAATAAGTCAAGAGAGAGACATATAGAATATAGCAGAAGACATACATCTAGGTCAAGGGTGAAGAGATACCGTCCGGGAGACACATGGAAAGGAAATGTGAGGAAAGATAGGATATGGGAGGAGAGAGACAGACAGTGTAGGGTGGACAAACAGCCAGGAAGGAGCAATGATAGAATGCAGTCCCCTCCCACCCTTGTTTACACTTAATATATTGAGGCATAATTACCTGCACATGTTCAATCAGCGACATCATCTTATTACCTCTAACTACCCCCTTCAAGAAAACTTGCTTACACAGTGTCATTATGTTTTCTCACACCATCTTCCTTATTATAACCTCCTACCCCTTTCCCAGACTCTCTTATGCTGTTGCTACACATCATGTCTCCAATAATATAACTATCTCACCTTCCCTGCTTTCCTCTCATCTTCTCTGCTCCCATGAGCTCCTCTCCTTCCTCCAGTCACTATCTCATCCCTCCCCTAAAGCAGAAATGCTCCTGTAAGTCCTATTCCCATCTCCTTTTACTCTCTCTCCTTCTTCTGATGGCTTGTGGGGAAATATCCCCTAACCCAGGCCCCTCACTCATTCCCACCTGCTGTCAGCCACGCAGAGTCCCTAGGGCAGCAAATGCCCAAGAAACCCATAATCTAATACCCATCACTTGTCACAAACTACTTTGCCCTTCTCCTGTGCCCTCTGGAATGCAAGGTCTGTTTGCAATAAACTTACCTTCATTCATGATCTCTTCATTTCCAGCTCCCTCAATTTACTGGCTATCACGGAAACCTGTCTCACTCCATCTTACTCTGTCTCCCCTGCTGCACTTTCTTATGGTGGTCTACACTCCTAGACCTGGGAACAAAGAAGGTGGAGGTGTGGGCATACTACTATCCTCTCGCTGCACTTTTCACTGCATACCGCCTGTTCCCTCCTTCCAATTCTCATCATTTGAAGTCCACACTATCCGCATCTTCTCTCCCATCCCTCTGCGAGTAGCTGTGATCTATCACCCACCTGGATCACCCTCTCAATTTCTGGACAACTTTGCCGCCTGGCTCCCTCACTTTCTCTCCTCCAATATACCTTCACTCATTCTTGGCGATTTCAACATAGCCACTGACACACCCACCTCCCCAACAACTGCAAAATGACTTGCACTTACCTCTTCCCTTGGCCTCTCACAATGGACAGATTCTGCAACTCACAGTGGTGGACACTCCATTGACCTTATTTTTACTAATCTCTGCACTATCTCCAACCTTGACATCTCCTCACTTCCCCTATCTGACCACCACCTGCTAACTTGCAACCTCACCTCATCTTCCGCTCACCACCCTTCTTCAAATCCTGCCACCAGAACACACAGAAACCTGCAAGCACTCAACCCACAACAATTTTCAAATGTACTAAAACCCCTTCTCAGCCCCCTCACCACCCTTGCCTGCCCTGACATCGCCACTTCACAGTACAACGCTACTCTAACCTCCACCCTTGACTCTCTTGCCCCCATAATCACAAGCAAACGCCCTCGCTCTCATCCACAACCATGGCACACTACACAAACATGCTATCTACAGAGATGCTCACGCACTGCAGAATGACTATGGAGGAAATCTCGCACTTCAGCAGACTTTCTCCACTACAAGTTTACCTTGCGCTCCTACTTCTCTGCCCTCAATCTTGCCAAACAACACTTGTTCTCATCACTAATTTCAAACCTGTCCTCCAACCCTAAAAGTTTATTTGCTACATTCAACACCCTCCTCTGCCCACCCCCACCTCCTGCCCCTTCCTCTCTTACTGCTGATGACTTTGCCAGCCACTTTAAAAATATAATTGAAACCATCCGAAATTAGCTCTCCTACCAGCTTGGCCCTATCCCACCATCCTCTCCACAAACCGACAACACCCAACCCTTACCCTTCCCCAATCCCTCCTCCACTATGGATTCCTTTGACCCTGTAACCGAGGATGAAGTATCTACGTTATTATTAACCGCTCACCTTACAATATGTCCACATGATCATATTCCTTCACAGCTAATCCGTCCCCTATCCACCACACTTATCCCAGCTCTCATATATCTATTCAACCTCTCCCTAAACACTGGCAGGTTTCCATCCTCCTTAAAACTTGCCATAATTACACCCATTCTCAAGAATCCCTCATCTGACCCAGCTTCTGCCTCCAACTACCGCCCTATCTCACTACTTCCCCTGGCTTCATTCAATTTATTTCCTCCAATTCCCTTCTTGACCCCTTCCAATCTGGTTTCCGTGCCCAACACTCAACAGAAACAGCCCTCACAAAAGTCACCAATGACTTGCTAACCGCCAAATCAAAGGGTCACTTCTCCATTCTAATTCTCCTGGATCTCTCTGCTGCCTTCGACACAGTTGACCACCCTCTTCTAATCCAAACTCTCCGCTCATTTGGCATCCAGGGCACAGCTCTTTCATGGTTCACATCCTATCTAAAAGATTGTACATTTAGCGTCTCCTTCTCTGGCACCTCTTCTTCACCTCTCCCTCTGTCTGTTGGCATTCCCCAAGGTTCTGTCCTTGGCCCCCTCCTCTTCTCCATCTACACCTCCTCCCTTGGCAACCTCATAAAATCCTTTGGATTTCAGTATCATCTCTATGGAGATGATACTCAAATATACCTCTCTGCACCAGATCTATCCCCCTCTCTTTTAGCTCAAGTTTCCAACTGCCTCTCTAGCATATCCTCCTGGATGTCTACCCATCAACTCAAACTCAACATGTATAAGACTGAACTCCTAATCTTTCCACCCTCTACTACAGCTACCACTCCTCAAATATCTCTCATAGTTGACAACACCATCGTCACTCCCACCTCCCAGGTCCGTTGTCTTGGGGTTCTACTGGATCCCGCCCTCTCTTTTATTCCTCACATCCAATCGATAACAAAATCGTGTCAGTTTCACCTAAAAAACATCTCCAAAATTTGTCATTATCTTACACAAGACACAGCTAAAATTCGAATACACTCTCTCATCATATCTCGACTACTTCAATTCACTCCTTGCTGGCCTACCCATCTCTCGACTGTCTCCCCTCCAATCCATAGTGAACGCCTCCGCAATACCAAACGATCCGTGTCGGCAGCTCCTCTCTGTCATTCACTTCACTGGCTTCCCATAGGTTCCCGAATCACATTTAAAATTATGACCCTAACATATAAAGCCCTCAACAACAATGCACCCCCTTTTATCTCTGCTCTTGTTTCAAAATACTCTCCCAACCGCCCCCTTCGTTCTACTCATCACCTCCTCTCACTCCCGTCTTCAAGACTTTTCTCGTGCTGCCCCTACTATTTGCCTCACTCCATTAGATTATCTTCCTGCCTCAAAACCTTTAAAACATTACTAAAACCACACCTGTTTAAAAAATCTTATCACCTTCAGTCTTTATAATTACAACTGCACACTCCACAGCTTAATAACACTCCCACCCACAATCTACAGTACAACACACAGACACCTCCAATTGACTAAACAAATTGCATTCACACCGCCATCTTGCATTTGTCACCCTCTTGTATCACACCTAAACCCTTAGATTGTAAATTTGCAAGTTTTCAATCATGTGTCCGTGCGTTGGAAACAGCACTAAGTACATTTGATTATAAGCTAAAAAACAGGGCCCTCCATTCTTTATAAGGTGTTAAGTTTTTTTTTTTTACCATGTACTAAACCCCTGTACAGCGCTACGGAATATGTTGGCGTGATATAAATAAAGATAATAATAATAATAGTACAGGTCCTTCTCTGGGTACAAAATAAGATTATTTGTATTTATCATATAAATCTTGTGCCCTGTGATATAAATTCACACTTTTTGTTTCAGTTGGGAACAATCAACTCATTTTAGTTTATCCAGATTGTGTTAATTGATACAAAATGCACCTCTCACAAACTGCTATGTCATAAATAATGCAATATGTAAATATGATACTTGATAATAACACATTAAATAACAAACATGTTACATCCTATACCCCAGCCTATTTTCACAGTCATCACTGAGATAGTTAACTCTTGCTGGCATAGATACCTGCAAAGCATTACGCAGAAGTAGGCAACTGATAATGTCATATACATATACATTAATATTCAGTCTAACTTTCAATAAACTATGTGAAATTATTATAAACAGTACTGCTACACTACAGGACTGTGGGGGTGATGGTGTGTGTGTGGGCTTTATTAAGCCGCTGCTTGGGTCGCACTGGGCTGTTATGGCATTTTTCCATATGGGAAGTAGTCTTTGCGGCTTTCACTGATCCATAGTAAATATTTCGGTAAAAATGTTAGGTACCGGGGCTGGTTGGTCCCAGTGGGTATAGTTAGCGCTAAAGAATGGCCTGATGTAGTCCTGGCTCACTTGAAGGTTCTCAACTCGTGCAAGAACAATTGTTCTATTAATTGTTAAAAAAAAGTGTGTTACATGCAGGGGCCGTGCTGCGTCCTCAATTGACAAACCGTTCACGTAGGTGTCTAGAATATGTGTAAAAACAAGAGGGAAGGGAGAGAGAGGGCGCACAAACTCCTAGTGCAAATCAATAGAAAAACTGCTGTGGTTTTTACTTTCAACTGTTTGTGACTGGTTTAGTCCTACACACAACAGACTGAGCAGTCATTTGAGCAACCAAGGATATTTCTAACTGAAGAAGCTGCACCAGGAGCAGCGAAACGTGTTTTAGTACTTACATTTATCCTTTTTATATCCTCATTGTATTATTTATGTTTATCCTTTGTTTTACAGATACGATTATTAATTGATATCAGTACATAATAAATTATTTCCCAAACATGTTTTTGACCATATTAAGCCTCAAGTGGAGTTACTGTGTAATACACCATATACACAGCACTGACATTGTCAGATCCTTTAAGCCAGGGGTGTCAAACTCGGTCCTAGAGGGCCACACCCAGGATTTGAGGATTTCCTTTCTGTGTACAAGTGAGTCAGTCAGGATGACTGCAGAAGCAATAGTCTCACCTGCTTGTAGCAAGGATATCCACAAATCCAGGTCTGGATGTGGCCCTCCAGGACCGAGTTTGACACCCCTGCTCTAAGCTATTCATCGTACCCATCCCATTAATACTTTATAGATATACTTTACCACATTACGATATACTCCATTTTTTATGTATAGTGTATACATTATAATTAATGTACACTAGCAATAGGGAAACTGGGATCTATTTGCCGGAGGTGAAGAAGATTGACATTTCACATGGAGATTATATTGAATGCGATCTCTATACCTCATAACATTTGAGGTCTCTCCAGGTTAGAGTCACAAACAGTTGCAAGTAAAAACCACAGCAGTTTTTCTATTGATTTGCACTAGAAGTTTGTGCGCCCTCTCTCTCCCTTCCCTCTTATATTTATAAATATCTCTGTAAGACTCCATATTATAGTTTTCTACCTGAAAATTGTGTTTATTGCTTTTCTTAATTGTGACTTGGCAATTGTGAGTTTCACTTCCATTTAATCCTAGCATTGTTTTTTCACAACATTGTAGTAGTCTTTTGATAGAACTGGTTAGAGATCTCATCTGCACCCTATATCCATCCCTGATGCTGTTCAAGTTATGAAAAAAGCCAATGCCCCCACCCTCAAAATAAAACAAGAAAGAATATAATTGTTACAGAATAAAGTCTGTATTTATTTTGTTTTACCTTAGTCCTATGAGTCCTTTTCCAAGGCACCACTACCATTATTTTACAGCCCTTATCTCATCCTGTAACAATGTATATGTACACGTGTTCTCTTTTCATTTATTTTATCCATATGTTTATTACACCTCCAGCTCTATGGTATCTGCTGGGACTCTAAAAATAAAATATAATAATAAAGGTGGGATAATGAGACCTCACCTCTATTGCTAATCATAATACACCCCTAGTCTTCTAATAATCCCTTTGGAAATCATTTATATAACTCAATGTACAAATCCACATATTGTTGCTTTGGATGTTTATTGGTTTCTCTGTTTTTTAGTAATTAAAAGCAAGAAAAAATGGTCAAAAATAGTAAACAATACAAAGAAATAACAATATGTAACAACAAAATGGGACATTACTTTGTTCCCTCTCTGGTTCGCTACCTTGTCGAGGTGAGAGGTCTTGTGTACTTCAGTGAAGCTGTGAGCTATATCATGTAGGGTCACCCAAGATGGGCAGGTCATAGCAGAGAGGTCTGACAAATCCTCTGGAGAAATAACTGGTATACCTCTCCAGTATCCTTGCCAAGAAAACCATACTGATAAGCACAACCAGAGACACAGGCAGATGTGCCTGGGTGCTGCGCTCCATAAGGTCACTAGAGTCGGCCACAACTGCAGGTTTGGCTTACCTACAACAAAAGCAACGCTAGTAGCAGGCTAAAGATGGAAGACATTAACATATTAAAGTAAGTAATATCCATTTTACTCTAATTTCACTATGTTTATGTTACTCAATGGTTAATAATAGGAAAAATGCTTTAGAAGGTGTAAAAATAATACAGTATATGTGTCATTACCTTTTATATGTGATTAGACTACAGCAGAAGCCACCATTTTCCTTTTTTCTTATAAGTGGGAGGAGTCCTAGAACACAGATGAAGCTTCAATTTGCTACAATGGAAAAGTTGCAACTAAAAATGCCAGTGATTTCAATAAGACTAATGGAAATCTTAATTTACAGTAATATTTTGTTGTTGTTTAGTCATTCAGTTGTGTCCAACTCTCTATGACCTAATGGACCTCTGCATGCCAAGCAAATCTGTTAGCTACTGCAACTCTGAGCTCCATCAAGCTCATTTTCATTGCTTCAATGACCTCATCTGTCCATCTCAGCCTCTGTTGCCCCCTTCTTGTGCCTTCAATCTTTCTCAGCATTCTAGGGAATCCTGTCGTCTCATGATATGGACAAAATATTTGAGTTTTAGCCTCATGATCAAACCTTCCATTGAACAGTTTGTCTTGATTTCCTGTAGTACTGATTGATTGGATCTGCTTGCAGCCCAAGGGACTCTAAGCAGTTTTCGCCAGTTGGCGCCCAGCAATCTTTATGGTCCAGCTCTCACATACATACTGTATGTTACTACTGGGAATAACATACATCATAGCTCAAAGAAACAGCTTAGAAATGGAAATGGAAGGCCAAAGTAAAAAATTATCATTTAAAACAAATATTTAAAGGTTACATTTAAACATTTTCCCACAACTAACTTCAGGAAACCATATAGTACAAATGGAAAAAAAATAGTCCTCTAAGTGTTTGGGTTATTGGTCGATAATGTAGGTATGCTGAGTAAGATACTATAGATATTATTTATGGGGCACAGAAATTCTTTGCAGAAAACAGAATTCTCTAGCCTTGAATTAAAAGATCTTGTTGTTGTTGTTTAGCCGTTAAGTCGAGTCCGACTCTTTGTGACCAGCAGCACGCCATGCACGTCTTGTGTCCGGTCGTGCCAATCCACTTGACAAAGATGCCGGAGCGGGAGTCGCCCATTCCTTCTCTAGTGGTGATTTGACTGCTATGTAAGTAGATAGGATTTAATATATTTTAGATAGGATTTAATGTATTTTAGATAGGATTTAATGTATTTTAGATAGGGGTATGTGTGTATTTTAGATAGGATTTAATGTATTTTAGATAGGGGTATGTGTGTATTTTAGATAGGATTTAATGTATTTTAGATAGGGTATGTGTGTATTTTAGATAGGATTTAATGTATTTTAAATAGAGGGGATGTATGTATTTTAGATAGGAGGTATATATTTTAGATATTGAGGTATGTATATTTTAGATAGGATTTAATGTATTTTAGATAAGATTTAATGTATTTTAGATAGGGGTATGTGTGTATTTTAGATAGGATTTAATGTATTTTAGATAGGGGTATGTGTGTATTTTAGATAGGATTTAATGTATTTTAAATAGAGGGGATGTATGTATTTTAGATAGGAGGTATATATTTTAGATATTGAGGTATGTATATTTTAGATAAGATTTAATGTATTTTAGATAGTGGGGCATGTGTGCATTTTAGATAGGATTTAATGCCCATCTTGGTATAGCTCATAGCTTCATTGAAGTACACAATAAATGTGAATTAAATGCACCCCTACAATTCTAACTTAAGCTGAATTGCTCAGGCTTATAGAAAATTATAATGTGTTTTTTTTTTGCACAAAGACGATCCAGCGATGACTCGGATTACTCAGAACCCGCGGGAGTTATTAAAGATGATGGATAAGAAACCTTGAATAATGTGACTGTGTTTGTGTCTTTATTGTGGAACGCAACAAGTCAGCCGTACGCTGTCTCCATCCAAGGTCTTGCTTTTGTGTAGTAACCTTAGCCTGTCAGTACCGAGAACAAGACATGTTTTATTCCAACAACTTGGAGATGGGATTTGATAGATATACTTGGCAAGAAATTCAATTTGTGTAACATGTTAATATAGATGAGCGAGCCTGGCGTGTGCCACTTTATCCTTATAAGACAGATTGACACTCCGGGCTCCCGAAGCAATGTATCAAACAGAGCTATTACAATGTAGGACAGCACACAAAGCAATAAGCGTCAGGACTTACAATGGCTGGGTTACTAATAACCAATTAGCGATGATTAGTATCAGTTTAACGAGCCTCTGCAGTCCCAGACTATTGAGCATTTGTTATATATTACTGAGATTTTCTGCATGGAAAATGCATTATATTTATTTAAAGGTATCTGGAAGTTTTCCTGTTTTTTTTTCTTTTTTTTAATCTAACACACGCCTTCTGGATGGCGACCTTGTCGTGGTGAAGGGGCTTGTGTACTTCAATGAAGCTGTGAGCAATACCATATGGGCAATACCAACAGACAGTGCTGGTCCTCACACTTTAAACATTCCATTACCATTAGTCACGCTCTTCTGGATCGCTACCTTGTCATGGTGAAGGGCTTGTGTACTTCAATGAAGCTGTGAGCAATACCATATGGGCAATACCAACAGACAGTGCTGGTCCTCACACTTTAAACATTCCATTACCATTAGTCACGCTCTTCTGGATCACTACCTTGTCATGGTTAGGGGCTTGTGTACTTCAATGAAGCTGTGAGCAATACCATATGGGCAATACCAACAGACAGTGCTGGTCCTCAGCCTAACACTTTAAACATGCCATTACCATTAGTCATGCCCTTCTGGATCACTACCTTGTCATGGTGAAGGGGCTTGTGTACTTCAATGAAGCTGTGAGCAATACCATGTACGGTCATCCGAGATGGACTGGTGATAAAAGAGAGGTCAGACAAATTGTAGTCCACTAGAGAAGGAACTGGCAACCCACTCCAGCATCTTTGACTTGAAAACCTTATGGTTAAGTACAACCAGGCACAAGATGAGCCTGGTGTCCTGCATTTCATAGGGTCACGGAGAGTCGGACATGACTGAACGACTACTCACACACATATATATATATATAGAGAGAGAGACAGAGAGAGAGAGATATAAATATAATAGAACATATATAAACACTATAATAGTTAGTAGTTGTGAGTAGCGCCTGCCAGATGCGTTCTGCGCAGGCGTTACTCACAACTGTGATCCGCAAACCGAAACTTCTGTATACCTTTAATGGACCACTCTATTTTAGGAAAAAGCCTCACATGTTTGTGAAGTTTGTTACACACTAACAAGAGTAATCGAGCAAACCTTCAGATTACAATGATTTTTAGAGAAAATATTAATGTATTAATATTTTGTTTTAAGTATAAAAGGTAAGTACAATGCTCCATCTTTGTGCATCCTCTACATATCTCCATATTATTGAGATAAATAAGTTTTATTTATAAATTAATAATTAATATGATTGTATCAAGGAACCAAGAGGTCACACCACCCTGAAGCCGAGCAGGGTTGGGCCTGGTCAGTACTTGGATGGGAGACCACCTTGGAATACCAAGAGCTGTATGCTGTGGCCCACTGGAGAAGGAACTGGCAACTCACTCCAGTATCTCTGCCATGAATAACAAGTGGATCAGCATAGTGTGTACACACATGATGCTTTCAAATGTATTTTCTAGATTTAAATAATTTTGAAACATAAAAATAACATAAAGGGACACGTCTCCCAACAGGAAGTTGGTGGACTATACATTGTAATAGCCTTTTTTCTCTACAATAAATCGTTCCATATAGATCCAGCATTGATTTTACATCTAACGTGTGGATAAATGTGCTAATTTGTGGCTATTATGAGGGATATAAATTACACTAGTATAATTTAAACTGGGGTTCCCTCGTGGTCCAGTGGTTAGGATTCAGTGCTTTCACCACTGTGACCTGGGTTTGATTCCAGCCAAGTAACCAAGTGGCCACACCACCATGAAGCCATGCAGGGTTGGGCCGGGGCTGTACTTGGATGGAAGACCACCTAGGAATACCAGGAGCTGTATGCTGTGGCCCACTGGAAACCAACTCCATGAATACCAAGTGGATCAGCATGGTGTGTTGTGGTCCATGAGGTCACAGAGAGTTGGGCATGACTGAATAATGCACACAATTTAGACTGGTCATTCTCAGTAATAATCATAGAAATATAGGCACAAGTCTGTATTACAATCAGGCTGATACCAGCTACAAGGATATAACTCTGGTTAAGTTAGGATAGGCATTTGGACTCCATCAATTACAATTAACCACCATCTTAACCATAGATATCACTAATATAGTTGTTGTACGGCGAGTTTGTGTGTAACGCTCGCAAACTGCGAGTGGCGCATGCTCGCTGCGAGGCTCACAATGGGCGGCAAAGGGGGAGAGGGAGGGAGAGAGGAAGAAGGAAGTGGGAGGGAGAGAGAAGGTGGGAAGGGGAGAGAGTGAGAAGGAGAGGGAGAGAGAGACTGAGGAGAGGGAGAGAGAGAGAAGGAGAGAGAGAGTCAGAGAGGAGGGAAGGAGAGAGAAGGAGGGAAGGGGTAAGAGAGAGAAGGAAGGAAGGGGAGAGAGTGAGAATGAGACGAGAGGGAGAGAGCGACTGAGGAGAGAGTGAGAGAAGGAGAGAGAGTAAGAAGGAGAGGGAGAGAGGAGGGGGAAAGAAAGAAGGAGAGAGAGTGAGGGAGAGAGAGAAGGAGGCAAGGAGGGGTAGGGAGAGAGAAGGAGGGAAGGGGAGAGAGTGAGAAGGAGAGAGAGACTGAGGAGAGGGAGAGAAGGAGTGGGAGAGAGGAACGAGGGAGAGTAAGAAAGAAGGTGAGAGAGTGAGAAGGATAGGGAGAGAGAGACTGAGGAGGGAAGGAGAGAGAAGGAGGGAAGGAGAGAGAAGGTAGGAGGGGGGGGGGGAGAGAAGGAGGGAAGGAGAGAGAGACTGAGGAGAGGGAGAGAGAGAGAGAGAAGGAGAGAGAGAGAGAGTGAGAGAGGAGGGAAGGAGAGAGAAGGAGGGGAGGAGAGAGGGAGGAGGGAAGGGAAGAGAGTAAGAAGAAGAGGGATAGAGAGGGTGAGGAGGGAGGGAGAGAGAGAAAAGGAGAGAGATAGTGAGGAGGGAAGGAGAGAGAATGAGGGAGGGGGAGGGAGAATTAAGGAGAGAGATAGTGAGGAGGGAAGGAGAGAGAGAGAAGGAGAGAGAGTGAGAAGGAGAGAGAAAGAGAAGGAGAGGGAGAGATAGGAGGGAGCGAGAGAGAGAGGGTACACAGAGAGAGGGCGCAGAGAGGAGGGCACAGAGAGAGAGGGTGCACAGAGAGAGGGAGCACAAACAGACAGAAGACCATTTTTAAGACAATATTAAACTTACATTTTTGACTAGTTTGGAATGTTTTTGTTTGTTGCGTCATTTTCACAAGCCAATTGTCAATAAAAATACATAAGAATAAAGATTATATTTAATTCTACTAATTTATTCCAAGAGTGCACCATAGGAGTGACCGGTTTCTCTTTTTCTGTCACATTCAGTAGGTTATCAGATAGATATACCGTATAATGCATATACATCAGAGGTAAACACATTGAAGATTTGTTTCATTACATTTCATTGTACAATTTTTGGATTAAAAATGTGTAGTTCTGACCTCAGCAGCAAATTCCCCCAAAATCTGGATCTTTTTAGATTATTTGACAACTTCTGATGTAACGTGTTGTAAATGTCCTGTGATAATGTTTTTCCACCAGCAGATGGTGCTAGTGTGACATGAACTACTAATAACAAGCGTCACTGTGTGACTACAGTCAGTGGTGATAGAGTTGATAATCTTATTGCTGTTATTTCGTCGTTCAGTCGTATCCGACTCTCCATGACTTTATAGACCGTAGCATGCCAGACATATCATAGCAGGAGAAATGCATTATTTATCTGCTATTATAATATTTCACCCCTTCTGGATCACTACCTTGTTGTGGTGAAGGGTCTTGTGTAGTTCAGTTAAGCTGTGAGCTAAACCATGTAGGGTCACCTAAAATGCAGGCCATAGCAGAGAGATCAGACAAATTGCTGTCCACTCCAGTAATTTTGCACAAGATGAGCCTGGTGTGCTGCAGTCCATAGGGTCACTGAGAGTTAGACATGACTGAACGACTACTCACACACACACACATATATATATATATATATATATATATGTATATGTATATATATATATATATATGGAGAGAGAAAGAGAGGGAGAGAGAGAGAGAAAAAGATAGATAGATAGATAAATATAATAAACCATATATAATCACATATAATAGTTGTCGTACTGCGAGTTTGTTGGTAACGCTATCTTAAAAGTTCCAGGCTTGCGCAGGCGCTCATCGCGAGGCTGCACGACTTAGGCTGCCATGAGCGCCATAGGCGCTCAATGCAGGGCTCGCTCGCAAGACTTAACAAATGACAGGGACTGCAATGAGTGCCAAAAGCATGAGCCCCACAAGACTTTAAAACAGCCTACACATGAACACCAATGGCAGTCAGCTCGCGCCACGCAAACATTCAGCAGAGACACCAAGGAAGGGACAGCGGGGAGATGGTGGAAAGAGACACATGGCGTTCCATAGCACAACACTTGCAGGTTACCAAGGCCTGCAATACCAAAGGCGCTTATCGCGAGGCCCGTAAAGTAGACGGGAGGAGAGGCTCGCAATGAGTGCCAAAGGTGCTCAGAGGGGGCAGAACATTGCATTGTCAGGCTTCATATTGTATTGCCGTCATTTTAGTTGCTATAATAGTTAGTAGTTGTGAGTAAGGCCTGCCAGATTCGTTCTGCGCAAACTGCAGAGAAATTGTGCAACTGCGCATGCACAACATAGTTGCGCATGCGCAGTTGCGCCGCGGCTCACACATAAGCAGTTGCTCCAACAAAATGTGCATGTAAGGAGGAGAGAGAACAGAGAGGGAAAGAGAGAGGAGGGAGAGAGGCAGAGGGGGAGAGGAAGAGAGTGAGAGAGAGAGAGAGGAGGGAGAGAGGGAAAGAGAGAGGAGGGAGAGAGGCAGAGGGGGAGAGGCAGAGTGTGAGAGGGAGAGAGAGGAGACAGAGAGGGAAAGAGAGAGGAGGGAGAGAGAGAGAGGGGGAGAGGCAGAGAGTGAGAGAGAAAGAGAGAGAGAGAGAGAGAGAGAGAGAGAGAGAGAGAGAGGAGGGAGAGAGAGAGGCAGAGGGGGAGAGAGAGGAGGCAGAGAGTGAGAGGGAGAGAGAGGAGACAGAGAGGGAAAGAGAGAGGAGGGAGAGAGAGAGAGGCAGAGGGGGAGAGGCAGAGAGTGAGAGAGAGAGAGAGAGAGAGGAGGGAGAGAGAGAGGCAGAGGGGGAGAGAGAGGAGGCAGAGAGTGAGAGGGAGAGAGAGGAGACAGAGAGGGAGGGAGAGAGAGAGGCAGAGGGGGAGAGAGAGGAGGCAGAGAGTGAGAGGGAGAGAGAGGAGACAGAGAGGGAGGGAGAGAGAGAGGCAGAGGGGGAGAGAGAGGAGGCAGAGAGTGAGAGAGAGGAGACAAAGAGGGAAAGAGAGAGGAGGGAGAGAGGCAGAGGGGGAGAGAGAGGAGGCAGAGAGTGAGAGAGAGGAGGGAAAGAGGGAAAGAGAGGCAGAGGGGGAGAGAGAGGAGACAGGGAGGGAAAGAGAGAGGAGGGAGAGAGGCAGAGGGGGAGAGAGAGGAGACAGGGAGGGAAAGAGAGAGGAGGGAGAGAGGCAGAGGGGGAGAGAGAGGAGGCAGAGAGTGAGAGGGAGAAAGAGGAGACAGAGAGGGAAAGAGAGAGGAGGGAGAGAAGCAGAGGGGGAGAGAGAGGAGGCAGAGAGTGAGAGGGAGAGAGAGGAGACAGAGAGGGAAAGAGAGAGGAGGGAGAGAGAGGGAGAGAGGCAGAGAGTGAGAGGGAGAGAGAGGAGGGAGAGAGAGATGCAGAGGGGGAGAGGCAGAGAGAGAGAGAGAGAGAGAGACAGAGACAGAGAGGGAAAGAGAGAGGAGGGAGAGAGGCAGAGGGGGAGAGGCAGAGAGTGAGAGGGAGAGAGAGGAGGGAGAGAGAAAGGCAGAGGGGGAGAGAGAGAAGGCAGAGAGTGAGAGGGAGAGAGAGGAGACAGAGAGAGGAGGGAGAGAGGCAGAGGGGGAGAGGCAGAGAGAGAGAGAGAGAGAGGAGGGAGAGAGAGAGGCAGAGGGGGAGAGGCAGAGAGTGAGAGGGAGAGAGAGGAGACAGAGAGGGAAAGAGAGAGGAGGGAGAGAGGCAGAGGGGGAGAGGCAGAGAGTGAGAGGGAGAGAGAGGAGAGAGAGAGAGAGGCAGAGGGGGAGAGAGAGGAGAGAGAGAGAGAGGCAGAGGGGGAGAGAGAGAAGGCAGAGAGTGAGAGGGAGAGAGAGGAGACAGAGAGGGAAAGAGAGAGGAGGGAGAGAGGCAGAGAGAGAGAGGGAGAGATGGAGGAGGGAGAGATGGAGGAGGGAGAGAGACAGAGAGAGAGGAGGGAGAGAGAGAGGCAGAGGGGGAGAGGCAGAGAGTGAGAGGGAGAGAGAGGAGACAGAGAGGGAAAGAGAGAGGAGGGAGAGAGGCAGAGGGGGAGAGGCAGGGAGTGAGAGGGAGAGAGAGGAGGGAGAGAGAGAGGCAGAGGGGGAGAGAGAGGAGGCAGAGAGTGAGAGAGAGAGAGAGGAGACAGAGAGGGAAAGAGAGAGGAGGGAGAGAGGCAGAGGGGGAGAGGCAGAGAGTGAGAGGGAGAGAGAGAGGCAGAGGGGGAGAGGCAGAGAGTGAGAGGGAGAGAGAGGAGGGAGAGAGAGAGGCAGAGGGGGAGAGAGAGGAGGCAGAGAGTGAGAGGGAGAGAGAGGAGACAAAGAGGGAAAGAGAGAGGAGGGAGAGAGAGAGGCAGAGGGGGAGAGAGAAAGGAGGAGGGGCAAAGAGAGAGAGAGCAGCGAGAGAGAGGGATGGGGAGACAGGGGGAAAGATAGAGAACAAGGGGGATAGAGAACTGGGAGAGATAGAGGGGAGGAGGGATAGGAGGAGGGGAAAGAGATGGGGAGAGAGGGAGGGAAAGAGATATGGGAGGGGTAGAGAGAGGAAGTGGCAGAGAGGGAGGGAAAGAGAGGAGGAGAGAGAGAAAGGGAGGGGAGAGAGAAAGGAGGCAGAAAGAAAGAAGGAGGGGGAAAAAGAGAGACCAGAGAGAGGGATGGGGAGAGAGGGAGGGAAAGAGAGAAGAGGCAGAGAGGGAGGGAAAGAGAGGAGGAGAGAGAGGGGGAACGAGAAAGGAGGCAGAGAGACAGAAGAGCGGAGGGAGAGAGGGATGGGGAGAGAGGGGGAAAGATAGAGAAGAAGGGGGAGAGAGAGATGAGAGGGATAGAGAACGGGGAGAGATAGAGAGGGAAGGAGAGAGAGGCGGAGGTGGAAGAGATGGGGGGAGAGAGGGATGGGGAGAGAGGGAGGGAAAGAGAAGAGGCAGAGAGGGAGGGAAGGAGAGGGGGAGAGAGGGGGGGGAGATAGAAGGAGGGGGATAGAGAATGGGGAGATGTAGAGAGGGGGGAGGAGAGAGAGAGGGGGAAGAGAGAGGACTGGGGGAGAGAGGGAGGGAAAGAGAGAGGAGGAAGAGAGAGAAGGAGGTGGAGAGAGAGTGAGGGAGGGAAAGAGAGGGGGAGAGAGAGAAGGAGGGGAGACAGAGAGAGAGAGAGAGGAGGCAGAGAGGGAGGAAGGGAGATAGAGAGAGAAGGAGGGGGAAAGAGAGAGAGAGGAGGCAGAGAGGGAGGAAGGGAGAGAGACAGGGAGCACACAGAGCACAGAGACAGAGACAGAATAGACAAATGAATATAACATATGCTACTGTCATTTATGACGGGCAATATATGTGTACCCAGCAGCAAAGCCAGAAAATATCTTTTAAAAAGACAGTTTACCTCATTAATGGGTGCTGCTGTACCTCTCCCATTGTCCTAGGCACTACAAAAAACAAAACAAACAGCTCAAGAGATTCAACAAACTGCCTCCAAACTCAGACAGTGAGAGATAGGAGGATGAAGAGAAGCCAACATGGCAGCCCCCTGAAAACAAGCATAAGTTTAAAAAACAGTCATTTATATTTTTTATAATTGGGCAAATATTGTTTTCTTAATGCTAGATGCAACTTAAAGGGCAAATACAGTGTGTCAGGCTCACACCTTCATATGAGTTATTAGCGACCGAAAAAGAGATCAAAATTAATTTTCCTTCCCTAAAATGCTACAAACATTACCCTGCAAATAATGTTGCTTTTTCAAACGCTTTCTTGCAGAAAATGGATTGAATTTTTCAGGGACACACAGAGACAATTTGCTTTTATAGCAGAAACTAGTTTTGTTAACATTTTCCTGGTCTGACAGCTGAAATAGACCAATGTCATTTGTGACCTTTTCATTTCCACAACTTCTTCAGCCCCATTTTTCATACTTGTACTGTAGCCTGGATGGAAACTTTAATAATATGTGATAACCTCCTGGAAATATATAAATAGGAGCTAAAGCGCAGTGTGCGGCGCCCGCATCAATACCGGCTGCTGGTAGCTCTAGTGGTTAATATGTTGTTTATAAGACATACAATCATTGTAGCTAGTACACCAAACAACGGGAATGGAGTATATTATGTAAAAAGGCCTTAAATATATTCTTAAAACATTTTATTTTTATTTTGTGCGACTGCTTTTGTAGTTCTGATGAAGCAATCTTTCAATAAAAGGGGATAAAGATGTTATATGCATTCAAGGTGTTCTGATTTCTCCAAGATGTCTTGTCCTGAATGCCACAAAGAAAGTAGGGATTTTTTGTTGTTCGCTGGCCGCAAGCAGTAGCGGCCATGGGACACTAGGTCACGCAGCCGAGATGATAGTGTAAAGCTTATAATGTGCATGTACCCTAACCCTAACACTAACGCTTAACCCTAATTCTAACCCCTAACCCTTGTACCTAACACTTCACCCAAATCCTAACCCCTAACTGTCATGATCCCCTGATCACCTTGTCCCCTTTGAACTCTTATTTATGTGGTTGTGGGACTGGGCTCAGGATTTTGCAGTATATTTTATACTTATTTAATGTTATAGTAAGATGATTAGTTAGTTATGTAATGTGTGTCTCTGAGGTAAAGTCTGTGCTGCATGGAGTCTGTGGTGTCTCTGACAGGAAAAAAGTAAGGTAACTGCATTCTATGACTCTGAGAAGATTAATTTATATATGGAATAAAATATCTGAAAGATATATATATGTATCAGAATCCCGATGGAAGATGATAAGAGTTATCACTGTCTGACTGGATTAATATATATGGAATAAGATATCTGAATATATATACATATGAGTCAGAGTGCCAGAGATTATAGCTGTCCCGGTCCTGTACAAATACTGAACTGGATGTAAAGATGTTCTAAAGCCTTGTTTTTAAATGCTACATCTGATTAAGGGCATTTTAGAGACATCTGCTGTCTTGGTGAAGGAATCTGCTTGATATGTTTGGCCATAACAGCCTTATCAAGCCTATCTGAAGAAAGCAGATCGCCACGACTGGTGTCAGAAGAGGGATCCCTTCATCGGCTTCTTATGCCGACCTTCCCATCGATAAGATCCGCAGCCACCTTAAGGAGAGCGGTATTGTGGTCCCCCGATCATGTACAAAGGAAAGGATGGTACAGGAGCTTTACTGAGATGACGACGAGCAGGTCACTCGGGCAGATCTGCCTGAGGCACCGCCAATGAGGGGGGAAGGTGACCAGCAGAGATGCCCCAGGAGGTGGATGAAGTCACCACGGGGCTTCGGCTGTGATGTGACGACCACTCTACCGAACCAACCTTTGCTGAGATCACCGAGGTCAGGAGGTACAAGCGGAGAGACAGTGGAAGATGGTGACTCTTTCCCCCAGCTGCCCATGAAGGTGCACGGGATTCCTTGACTGCTACCCTCAAAGTGGTGCACTCTATGTTCAGATACTTCAAGGACGGCACAGATGACCTGGACGGGTTCCTTCAGGACTTCAAAAGGCAGTGGGAACTTTATAGGATCCCAGAAAGTGAGTGGGTCTAGTTGCCGGTAAGCCGGCTCAGTGGAAGGGCAAGCAGAGCCTACCAGGCAATGGTGTACAATGTGGTCTGCCAGGTCTTGCTACAGAGATATGCCCTCACTGCAGGAAAATACAGAGCTCTGATCTGCAGTATGACCCAGAAAAGAGGGGACACTCACTCTGAGGCCGACAAGCAGATCTGGTATACCATCGAGAGCTGGTGGAAGGCAATAGAGGTACGCACCTTGGAGGATACTAATGATGGAGCATTTTTTTCATATTTGTGCGGTTGCCGTCCGTGAATGGGTGGAGGACCGTGAGCCTGCCACTGTAGAAGAAGCAGGATGCTTGGAGGACCAGTACGAGGAAACCAGGGGAGAACAGAGGACAAAACACTTGAGCAGCTCAGCGCAGCCAATTAGACCACAAGTGCCCGGGCCAGTCCAGTCTTACCAGCTGCCATCTAGGAGCTCCACCACTGCCAATGGAAGGTCAGCACCTTCCGGCACAGGGGTTTGGGTAACCCCCAAACCCGCAACCAGAGCCCGTAGGGCAAGAGATGAAAGCGGGGCTCAGTTTTATGGATGCCATAAGCAGCGGGGTCATTTAAAGAGGGACTGCCCAAATCTGCCCCATTTCGCCCCTTATTTGGGTAACTGGGGGCCTGGCACTGAGGGGGAGGAAAGTGAGGATTACCAAGACTGTACTGAGAACTTGAGCACCTACCCCTCTGTGAATGCGATCAGGCTCGCCCAGGGAGACACCCGCCTACCCCACATCTAGCCAGTGATGGTGGATGAGCACAAGTCCATGGATTTCGGGACACAGGCCCCTCCATCACTGTCATCCACCCTGAGTTGGTCAACCAGTCTGCCCTGCTTAACAAGGAGATGGATGTAATAGTAGCAGACGACCAGCGGTTCAGCATATCGATGGTCAGAGTGTTCATTGACTGGGGAACCGTGCTGGGTACCCGTGAGGTGGGTGTAATGGCAGGACTACTTGTGGGTGTACTATTGGGGAACGACCTAGCGAAAATGGAGTGTCGATATGTGACCATTGTTACCTGATCACAAAGCCCTTTTCTTGATGATCGGGCTTCCCTGGGAGATCCTGTCACATAGGGGTACTCAATTCATATCCGAACTGACCCAGCAATTATGGCAAATATGTGTGATAAGGCACCTGACATCCTCGTCTTATCACCCCAGTTCCTGAAGCGGATGCTCAGGACCTTCGCAGAGCAGAAAAGGGATTGAGATAAGCGTATTCTGTACTGTCATGCCCAGCGCCTGACTGGACTGTTTCAGACTATGGCTTGGGCCTGGACTGGGAATAAGTTATCCTGTTTATAAAGTTATGTATTTTCTTATTGCTTATGGTTAAAATATGATTACACTATTATACTATATGTATCTTGGTTTATGCTCTGCATAACATATTAACTATTCTGTAGGCTATTGCATCAGCCAACACCCAAGACTGTAGTCTAAAAGATAATCCTTTTACAGGGTTTCCAAGTTAGCAGGAGCAGCCTATTATGTACTTATGTACAGTGTTGTTATCTGGTGAAGACTCCTCTGGCTTCACAGGGGCCCTGAGCAGATAAGCAGATAGTCTGAGTGGTTAGAACAATAGTTTAAAGTTAATATAATCAACATGATGAGATCTGATCTCATCGGAGGTACAGGGTTTTCCAAGTAGCAGGGGGCAGCCTATTATTTTAGGAATGGGGCTTACTGACTGGCCAGCCTTTGTGCCAGAAAATTGTATGAAATGTGCCATTTAATAAAGGTATGTCAGTGGTATCTACTTACATAGACATAGTGTAAGTGTCATTTTGTGCATTCATCCTAATTCTAAGGGATTCTATGGTGTTTCTGATATCCTGTGGCCATCTTCTGTATCAGAGGTAGTAAGAACTACACGGTCCTGCTGGGGTAGGCTTGAACTAGGTTCTTGTCAAGCCCCATTGAAGAAGCAGGCCATGACATGTAACTTTTTTTTGCTTACCATGAGGACCCTCAGGAGTCAACGGGGTATTCCTCTTTTGAGCTCCTGTACGGGCGACCGCTGAGGGGACCATTGATGAATGTGTTGAGTGCCCAGGACTAAAAGAAAATGTTCTATGACCAGGGCACTCGAAACAGAGAACTAGAGGAGGAACAGGAGGTGCTCATGCTGGTTCCTCAACCCCAGGATAAGCTGCAGGCTACCTGGGAAGGGCCTTACCAGATTACCCGTAAGGTCAGCCCATCACTTCTTTGGTTTCCCTAGACCCCAAGGGTCGAATAACCGAAGTAGCTCACATCAGCCGATTAAAGGGGTATAAGAAGTGACAACAGAATGTGCGTGTCGTTTGTCTGCCTACTGACAGCGACCCTTGGGAAAAGGCTCTTCCTGACCTCTTGGAACCAATTAGCCCCAGCTCCCAGGCTGAGTTTATAAGTCAGTCCCCTAACCTTACAAACCCCCAAAATAATGAGCTGAACATGGTGCTGGATAAGTTCTCTAAATTGTTTTCTGCCTTGTCCGGTCATACCACTCTAGCTACCCATGGGGTACTTACCAATGACTTTCCTCCTCAATGACAACCCTTTTACAGGGTCCCGAAGGCAGTCAAGTATATGTAGTGAATTAGATGATATGCAATGGTTAAAAGTGATCCAGCCATCCAGTAGCTCTTGTGCCTACCCTGTGGTACTAGTTCCAAAAAAGGATGGGACAACCAGGTTCTGTGTGGATTATATGAGGTTTAATGACAAAACTAAAACTGATGCCTATCCTATTCCCTGCATGTTGAGTTGCTTGAACGGTTGGGAGCTGCTACCTACTGTATGTAACTACCCTAGATCTCTCTAAGGGTTTTTGGCAGATTCCGCTAGCGGAGTCTGCCAGAGAAAAGTCAGTTTTCCTCACTCCTAATGGGCTCTACCCGTTTAATGTTTTGGTGATTGCCTTTGGGATGAAGAATCCCCTTTCCACCTTCCAGAGGCTAGTGGATCAGTTACTGAGGGTACACCAGGAGTATGCACAGGCATACCTGGATGACATGGCTGTGTTCAGCCAGACCTGGGAGGAACACCTCGTACACCTCCAGAAAGTATTGGGAGCTATCAGGGAGGCAGGACTTACTATCCAGCCTGACCTAAGGCACTGGGTGGGCAGAAGGCAGATTAGGCCAGAACCCGGTAAAGTGGAGAGTATAGCAACCTGGCCAAGGTGATGGCTTTCTTGGGGACCGCAGGTTATTATTGAAAATGTGTTCCTAATTATAGTGCTATTGCCAAACCCCTCACTGACCTGACATGCAAAAAGAAGCCGAAGGAAGGGACTGGACCCCAGCTTGTGAGACAGCATTTAGGCCAAGCTAGCACGCCCTAATATAATCCCATTTTGGCCACCCGAACTACCAAGGGCCATTTATTGTCTATACAGACACGTCCACCTATGGATTAGGGCCGTACTAAGTCAGCTGGATGACTCTGGAGCAGAACACCCCATTGCCTACCTGAGTAGGAAGCTACTACCTAGGGAGGTGGCCTATGCTGTTATTGAAAATGAGTGCTCTAAAGAAAGTAAGGGCTCTAAAGATACTCCAATATTATCTTTATGGGAGGGAGTTCCAGGTGCTGACTGATCACAACCCACTATGCTGGGTTACAAGGGTGGCTGGGGACAATGGACGTCTGCTAAGATGAAGCTTAGCACTTCAAGCTTACAATTTCACCATCCAGCATCGTCGGGTGGGAAATCACCAAAATTCAGATGGGCTTTCCCAGCAGGAGGACAAATAATGGCCAAGCTTGGGAATCATCCGTCAAGATCATCTCCTGCGCCCCGGCCCACTGCAAGGTAGCTGTTATGATCCCCTGATCACATTGCCCCCTTTGAACTCCTATTTATTTGGTTTTGGGACTGGGCTCAGAATTTTACAGTATATTTTATATTTATTTAATGTTATATTAAGCTGATTGTAATGATATAGGAATCACAAGGTTTTGGAGACCAGCAGCCTAGGTCAGCAATGATCCAATTCAGCAACTTGTAGGTGAAACAGGAACAAGCTTTATTGAAGGGAACAGGAACCGCAATAATCTTACAAGGTACATAGACACAGCTGAAGAGACTAGTCACTGATACTATTGCTAGTAGAGTCAAGGTTTATCAGATCTCAAGGAAATTCACAAAGGCAGGCTGGTGCAGTGGGAGGGAAGAGGTTCAGCAGCCTGGGGACCAGGGTTCAAAACCCAGCAGAGTCAATTCCTCACACTGATTACCCTATTTATGTTAATTACTGTATGTTATGTTTCTTCCCTGTGTGTGATTGACTTGTGACATTTGATTCTGTATGTTGCATGTTTGGTTCATGCAGAGTTAGATAATTTAGTATGTTGTGTTGTCAGTCTGTAACTGCCAGATAGATTTAGTGCAGATTCAGTTAGTTATGTAATGTTTGTCTCTGAGGTAAAGACAGTTTTTGAATGCAATCTGTGATGTATCTGACAGGAGAGAAGGAAGGTAACAGCTTTCAGTGACTCTGAGAAGATTAATATATATATGTGGAATAAGATATCTGGAACATATATATATATGTGTCAGAGTACAAGAGAGTATAGCTGTCCTGGTCCTGTACAACTACTGAAGTGGATGTGAAGATGTTATGATGTCTTGCCCATGAAGCATAGTCAAAGACAGTATAAGCAATTTATACGAAACCCAGAAGTCTCACAAACTATTACAGAATGTTATCAGTTCAAGTTTAAATATACATCTGTTAGATCTGCTTTGAAGTTTCCACAGCAATAAAAGCAGTTCCTGATTGTTTTAATGTTGAGCCTGTGTTCATATTTTACATGCTACATCTAAGTAAGGGCATTTTAGAGACATCAGCTGTCTTGGTGAAGGGATCAAAAGAACCTGGTGGATCTGCTGGGTAGGTTTGGCCATAACAGCCTTATCAAGCCAAACTGAAGAAAGCAGATTGCAACACTGTACCTTAACCCCTAACACTTAGCCTTAATCCTAACCTAATTGTATCAGAGATGTATAAAGAGCTGTGTACGGGAGGAGCTTTTGATGAGCACAACCTGCCCTGGCTCAGTGACATGGATAACACGCCATTTCTGGACTCTGCACTAAGGAAGTAAGCTGTCAAAGTGAAACACGTCAAGAGGTGTGAGAAGAAATGATGTACTGCTGTATCAACCTTATTCTTGTTGAAGGTTGAAGTATTGTCCAGTAAAGTAATAAGGGCACTATGCTTAACACTTAAAGGGCCAATTATCTCACCACTACAGCTCTACTGCAGTTGGCAGAGTAACTTATTTATAATCTAAAAATGTTGGTTTTGTTTGTCATGGAAAAAATGTTTACTTAATTAATTCCTCCCCCCAGGTCTCACCTACTGCAAAAGAACAGCTCTCTTAGGTTGTGGTGATGGGAGTGGTTCTAGTTCAAAGAGTGGTCCTAAAGATTTCCCGGCTTATGTGGCTTCTGTCTAGATAGTGCCTCTTCATTGGCTACCTACAAACCAGGGCTCATTGCAGAGGGATATACTTTAACTTTGTATTTATTTAGCCAATGAAGAGCATTGTCTAGACACAAGTCAGCTTCTATCTAAAGATATAGTTCTGAAAGTTGTGATGCTGATGCAGTATAATTTGTACAGCTTTCTCAGGATGCCATCATTCTGAACACATTTGAAAACATTCTAGTTCATCCTGGCAGAATGAATTTTGCTGATTTTATTTTTTTTAATGAATACTACATTATATCAGGTTGCAATAGACGATGTACATTTAGTCTCACAAAATGATATATATAATACAGAGAAGTCTTAGCTAATCATGGCGCTCTCACTGGATAATTGATGCTTCAGAGTGGTACTAATGCACTGGGATCTCAGTACTCTTGTTTTTGTGGATACCAGTTGCTAACCGGAGCCTGATTCTGACTACACTTTCTTCCTGCTTGTAACTTGTTTCTTTGGTCTCAGCTTTACTTGTCCAGTGTTTACCTTGACCTCAGACCCAATCATGTTGATGACCTGTGATGTCTTCCCCAGACTTTGCAAATATGAACTGAAAAATGATGCTATGACACATGCTCCAAGATGACAATGGATCAGTATAACCATGTCTTGTACCCAGACATGAGGACCCTTAATGCTCATGTTTTGTCTCTGCTGAACTATATATTCATTCATCGGATATCAAAACCTATGTCTCCATATATTTTTCTGTTGAGTTTGTCACGTGTAACATATATGGATAACATGTGAGTCACCTTCAGTGCATCAACCAGCCAGTTTGTAATAAAGAACAACATTTGAGTCATCCAATTTTCTGATCACCTTCCAGTTGTTTTGTGTGTTGTTTATTATGTCGAGTTAGTGTTTTTACTATCCTTATTCCTCCTTATTTACTATATTACTTAGTGAGTAGATTTAACGCTACCACTACCATGCAACAGACAATTTGTCCATCCCAGAGTATTCCACTCACACTAAATGATTAACAAATTGAGACTATCTATCTATCTATCTATCTATCTATATGTCTATCTATCTATCTATCTATCTATCTATCTGTCTGTCTGTCTATTTGTCTATTTGTCTGTCTGTCTATCTATCTATCATGACACCTGAGCCTTATGGCGTCATGTCCTATCTCACATGTTCATCTGGCACCTCTTCTGTGCTTCATCCTATATGATGATAGACATTGAGAGCTCTGATGGCAGCTGCTTGTCCCAACCCAAATCCATTCACTCAAATGAAGCAGCTCATTAGCTGTGTGACCGATCCTCCAACCTAATGAGAAGATTCAAGTGCTATGCTACCAACAACAAACGTCTTATGGATTTTCTTATATTTCTGTTACTTCCCTCCCCATGCCTATCAACTTTATTGTATTTCAAAAATTTAACGGCCATTGCACAATGATAACAAATTTGGAAACTTTGAGTCTAAGAGAATAATTAAGGTAGTTTTTAATTTGATTAAAAGAAATATGTGTTGATGCTTCTGCAGGACTCTACAGGGATCCATGATACATCGGTGGAAGTTGTGCTTGTGAGAGGGGCCTTTGTGTCACTCTTGCATCCTTTTATTCAATGTCCTGCTTCTGGGCCAGTGAGGGAAAATGGGTGCCAATTTCAATCTTATCCAATTATCAAATAAGGGCTCTGGACTTCTGACTGGTCCCTCCTCCCCCACACAACACTCTACACTGAAACTGCAAACACACACATCCATTGTCTAGGATGTGATGTAACAAACACAAAATGTATTACTGTTCTCGTAAATGAAGTCTTCAAAAATGTTCCCGAAAAATGTTTTATGTCCATGGATTACACAGACGCTAATATGTGATACGTACTTGACAAAGAAAAGTCCTTTTTTTCCCCCTTGAAATACAGTGGTCCATTATGTAAAGAGTTTAAAACGGCGTATAACTAAATCGGGTCTTGTTCAGAATCAATGGGGAAGTTCCTAAGCACAATATGTTCTACTACATGACATTGCTTTATCATCTAGTTTATTAAGGTTTTGAATAGAGCACATCATAAATCCCCCAATCGTCTAGATATAATTGTAACTAATAGTAGTGACAAGTTTAAAGTGTCAGACTCTTCTCATCCTTCTTTGTTCCTGAGGACCAGCAGTGGTCCTGGGACTGGCTGTTGAGAAACTCTACTTCAGGCAACTCCAAACCATCAGTGTGATATTTTGATAGTTGATGTTCACTTTTATCTACCTTGTTGTTGTTGTTTAGTCATTCAGACATGTCCAACTCTTAGTGATCCTATGGACTACAGCACTCCAGGTACATTGTTATGTCTCTGCCTGTACTTAGCCATAAGGTTTTCTTGGTAAAGATACTTGAGTGGATTGCCATTTCCTTTTCCAGTGGACCACAATTTGCCTGACTTCTATGTATGACCTGCCCATCTTGGGTGACCCTCCATGATTTAGCTCACAGCTTCATTGAAGTAAACAGGTCCCTTCACCACGACAAGGTAGTGATCCAGAAGGGCATGACTAATTTTTTTTCACTTGTCACTTGTAGTTACGAGTTGAGATGGAGCCAATGGAAATAGAGATCGTCAGAATTACGTCGCTGAAAAATGGAGGTTGGATTTCACAGTCTTATGGGGTTCAATTACGAGTCATGATCGCACCCACATTCCAGTTATATTGCAATGTTGATAAAGCCGTAATTATGATATTCTATTACATGCGAGTTCCATTAAATGTATTACCACATTGATTGCCGGGATCGATATAACTGAAAACATGATATAAAGTATTTTTCAGGGCCGATTTGCGAGCTTGAGAATGTTGAGCTATTAATTCTAAGACCTATCATCACTTTTCCTTTTAATAAAAGTAATAAAAGTACAGTAGTGTGGTGATATTTGCATTTAAAGTGCTACGGATTGGACTTTACCCCCCTTGTGGGTCCTCTCCAGCATTCGTTGACTTCTTGGCTCCATTTGCGAGTTACGAGTTTGAACGCCAGTGATCTTGATGCAATTTAATAGCTAATTTGGAAATGTAGCGGTTACAGGCTTTTTTCAGCCTTCTTTGCACCTAACCCGCAAGTCGTCTGCGGGTAGCGTTAAGAGGCCAATTTAAAAGCCTTAAATCTTGCAGGCCACATTACGGGCTATGTTTTAACACGTAGAGGGAATTTAATGAGGCTGCTAGTTTTTATTTACCCTTTAAAATACCCTTTAGATATTACAGATGCCAAGGTTGGCAGTGGCAGTGAGAGGGTTAAGACGTAGTCATACCTATTATTTCTAAGCATCATCCCACTTCCAGCTGGTAAAGGGTCGTTAATCTGTGATTAATTCTGTCCAATGGGTAAAGAAATCAAACAAGTATTTTTGACGATTATGCAAATCATTGCACTGCAGCAGTGATTATACAAGAATTATTTTTTGTTTAACCTTAAACTCATGTCTATCGCTTCCCCTAATCCTTCTGGTTTAATCACTGCGCGCTGACAAGCACAATCGACCAATTAATAGTGTTTGTGCCCATTACCGCCTCTCTAATTCATGATGCTCCTTCTAGATTTAATGGCTGTTCAATTTTTCATGACCCAAAATGGCCGACATCCATAAAGAATATAAAGTGCTCACTGACTGGATACAAAAACAGGCCTGTATTTCCTTGTGTGCCCCATTTACTAATGAAAACGATGCTAAAATTCCTTTCTGCCACGCCACATAAATATGAGACAATGCTTTTATTCTCCAGTAATCGGTATAGTACTACAATTTGTAAAATAGCATACAATATTGTATTTCCTGGGTAAAATTCCCATTAGAGTTTGAAAATTACCATGATATCAATGCATTAAACTGTAAGTTTTTATAAAGGGCCACTTGCAATGGTCATACAATAAGGGTATTGTTTATTGTATTGTTTATTCAGCAATGAAATCAGTATTTGTAGGAAATAAACTCAAAGTAGCTTTTAAAACTTTCTTTTGAACATTAGCGTTACTGGGACTAGCAGAGCTGATTCAATCCCTACTAGGTGTCCAGTGAGTGGGAGAGGATCTGCCCAGGAGGCCATTTATTGTATAAACACCAGATCATTTTATCCATCTCCTGAGGAATCTGTATGTGGACCAAGAAGCCATGGTCAGAACCGAGCATGGGACAACAGTATGGTTCAAGATCGGGAAAGTACTGTGACAAGGTTTTATAATGTCACCTTATTCATTCAACTTATATGCGGTATACATCATGCTTAAGGCCAGGCTGGATGAATCCAAAGCGGAATCAATATTGTTGGAAGAAATATCAACAACCTCAGATACGCCGATGATACTACTCTGATGGCTGAAAGTGAGGAGGAACTAAAGGACTTATTGATGAGGTTAAAAGAAGAGAGTGCAAAAGCTGCCTGCTGCTCAAAGTTAAAAAGATGAAGATCATGGCAAAGGGCAATCTCAGTCCCTGGAAAATAGTTGGGGATGAAGTGGAGGCAGTGACAGATTTTATTTTCCTGGGATTCAAGATCTCTTCACATGGTGAATATAGTCATGAAACTAAAAGACGTTTGCTAATGGGGAGAAAAGTTATGTCAAGCTTTGGCAAGCTATTAAAAAGTAAAGATATTACACTATCAACAATAGTCAGCATAGTTAGAACTATAGTATTCCCAGAAGTAACATATGGCTGGACAATAAATAAGTTTGAGCGCCAAAGAATTGAAGCCTTTGAATTATGGTGTTGGCGTAAATTACTTAGAGTTCCTTGGACTGCAAAAAATCCAATAAATCAGTACTTCAGGAAATTAAACCAAACAGTTCACTAGAAGCTATGATCACGAGGCTGAAGCTCAAATATTTTGGCCATATCATGAGAAGACAAGATTCCCTAGAAAAGACTCTGATGCTGGAAAAGGTTGAAGGCACAAGAAGAAGGGTACAACAGAGGAATGGACCATGTAAAGAAAAGCAAAGACATTCAGCAAACTGGTACAACTTTACAACACATCTCAGCTGGTATTTGATTGGCTCTTGTGAGGCAATCCCATTATATCACAGGATTGTAAGCTCCCGAGGTAAGAACAACACTGAAAAAAAGCTCATTGCCTGATTTCTGTCTCCTCCAACAATGACCAGTAAAGACAATCCACATGAAGGGTAACATTTAAAAGAACACTAAAGTCCTTATTAAAGGTAAATAATTAACACAGGAACAAACAGAAAAAGATACTAAAACTTTGTCAATTGTCTCAAAAGGGAAAAATATAAAATTCCTTCCTGACCCCAGATACTGTCGATCGGACTCCTCCCTGGATCAATACTCCCTCTCTAATTATCCAGGATAACCCAAAATGCCCTTTTTTAAAGTTATCTATCTAATCCGCTGTCACCAACTCCTTTGGTAGAGAATTCCACAGATTAACTACCCTTACTGTGAAGAACCCTTTTCTTTCTTTAAGGTGTAAGTTGAAAACCTCTTGGCACAAAAAGCTCACTTGTCAAATCTTTATACTGACACTGGATGTGTTTATATAAGGTAATCATATGTCCTCATAGATGCCTTATTTCTAGAGAAAATAAGATTCATTTTGTCTTTCTTCATAACTTAGCCCTCCATTATTAGTTTAGTTGCCCTTCTCTGTACTTTTTATTTTTTTCATTGTAAATTACTTATTCCATTGTCAGACTAGTTCTTTAAAAAGGACCCAAAATAAATAATGGACTTCACCTGTCCTTTAAATAAAGTTTTTTTAAGACTCAAATACTTTGAGCATGTGCAAACTCCTAGGAAATAATTGCAATGATTTGGCTCCAACACAAAGATAAGAAATAGAGCTGGAGCACCGGTTGTGCTTATCCATAAGCTTATCTTGGCTGAGACACTGGAGTGGGTTGCCAGATCCTTCTCTAGTGTACAGTTATGAAATAATTATATCATAGAAATGTAGATATGGTGCAGATAACAGTTAAATGACCCATCTAGTCTACCCATTCTATCTGTCTCTGGTTGAGCTTATCCAAAAGTTGCAATGACCTGCCCATTTTGGGTGATGCTACATGTTATAGCTCACAGCTTCATTGATAAACACAATGTCCTTTACCACATCAAGGTAGAGATTTGGAAGGGGACATTTTATGTATAGACTGGCTAAAACCTTTGTAAAAATTGTCCAAATAGCAAGTAAAGTGTGATTATTATCTTTGTGCACTAATTTTGTCCAGGTGAGAGGGGAGTGGTCTGCCTGTGTTTACTTCTTTCAAGTAAAGGTGATTATTTGCTGTGTGCACTAATTGTGTCCAGGTGAGTAGACAGAAACTAATATAAACAGGGGAAGGGGCAAACTTGTGAGGGAGTGCAGTTCTAGTATAGATGTAGGAGTTTAGATAAAAGGAGGGAGTTCAAAGAAAAGAGGGCAAACTTATAGTGCAGAAAAGGAAAGAGAAGGGGAACATTGTTTTATTTTATTTTTAATTTCTTTTTTTATATAAAGCTTTACACAAATATATTGTTTTAGCTATTGTTTATTTATTTTTCCCACTGATTTTTTGTAGACAAGGTGTGAGCATGTGGCTTCTCTGTGAATGCTCAAATTGGAGTACTAAAGAGGAGAATTGCAGCACTTAGTGATAATGCTCCAATGGAAAGGAAGTTGGTGCTCACTGAGCACAGTTTAGCTGGGCCTAGCATAGAGGGTGGAGATGCAACTAGTGAGGATGCCCAGGAAGGTAGCCGGAGGAGTGGGAGGGCAGCATAGCCAGAGAAACAGACAGGTTTTGGTGGTACGGGACTCTATTATTAGGAAGGTAGACAGGGTATTTTTTTTCACCCAGATCCCCGCAAACGAACAGTTTGCTGTCTCCCGGGTGCTTGGGTTCGGCATGTTGTGGGTCGGGTAGATAAATTATTGGTAGGGGCTGGAAATGAACCGTCAGTCTTGGTACATATTTGTACCAATGACAAATTTAGTGGAAGATGGAGTGTCCTAAATAATGAGCTTAGAGAACTAGGGAATAAGCATAAAGCAAGGACATCCAAGGTAGTATTTTCTGAGATACTTCAAGTGCCATGTGCTAGCCGGGGAGACAGATGGAGCTTATGAAGGTTAAAGCATGGCTAATGTGGTGCACTAAGGATGGGTTTGGGTTTTTAGAGCACTTGAATGACTTCTCACTTGGGTACAATCTCAATAGCAGGGATGAATTGCACCTTAATGATGAGGGAGTGTTTGTGCTAGGGGATAGGATGGTAGAAAGGCTGGAGGACTTTTTAAACTAGTAGGTGGGGGGGGAGGGACGAGATAGAAGTAATGGGGTAGAAAGTGTAGAGGGGGTAAGGAATGAACTAACTAGTCATGGGGGTGGACATAGGAGGAGGGTTAGTATAGTCAATAAGGAAGTATTACTAAGTAACTCAAGTACAGTGGCAGGCACTTCAGAACTACAGACTCATAACATAAGGTGTATGCTCGCTAATGTCAGAAGCTTGCCAGGAAAAATGGGAGAGTTAGAATTATTAGCAATTAATGAGAAATATGATTGAATAGGCATTACTGAAACATGGTGGGATGAATCTCATGACTGAACTGTTAATCTGGATGATTATAATTTATTTAGGAATGACAGGGGAAATGGTAAAAGAAGAGGAGTGATTTGTCTGTATGTTAAATAGGGGAGCAGCAAATTCCAAAAGAATATTAGTTGGAGTATGCTATAAACCCCCAAATATAGCTGAAAGTGAGGAGCTGCAATAAATATTACAAATTGGAAATGCAGCTAAGCATGGGCAAGTTTTAATAATGGGGGATTTTAACTACCCTGAAATAAAGCAGATGAATGAGACCAGCAGGTCAGATTAGGGGAGTAGGTTCTTGAGCACATACAGAGATCATTATCTGGCGCAGGTTATACAAGAACCCACGAGAAATTAAGCTGCATTGGATTTAGTTTTCACAAATAATATTGCTATAGTATCAAATGTTGAAATAGGGCAACCTTTGGGAAACAGTGATCACAACACAGTCTCATTTGAGATTTAATTAAAACAAACAAAACTATAAGGGGACAACAAAAACTCTTAATTTTAAATGGTCTAAGGACATCAATACAAGGTATAGACTGGGACAGAGAACTGATAGGTAAAAATATTGAACATAAATGGACAACGTACAAATCCTTACTAAATATACATACTTATCACCATATACCATGTGGGAATAAAAGTAAAAGGAGTAAATCACATCCCATGTGGCTTAACCATGACTTAAAGATGAAGATGAATAAAAAACAGGCATTTACTGTATGTTATACTAACAAGAGGGGACAGAGACTCATTTACGGGAGTACAAGGAAATCAACAAGGCAGCAAAAGGGCTATTAGACTGGCTAAAATAGAAAATGAAAAATGTATTGCAAAAGAGAGTAAGACTAACCCTAAAATATTTTTTAAGTATATTAATGGGAAGAAGGCGAGGAAGGAAGCTATAGGAACATTACAATGTGACACAGGTCGTCTGATAATTAGTGACCAGGAAAAGGCAGATGAGCTAAATAGGTTTTTTTCTTCTGTATACACAAGGGAGGTACCAGTGGTTGGGACACTGCAACATAATGGGGCTACACTACCTTCACCAAATAATTGGTTAAAGCAGGAAGAAATTCAATAGAGGTTGGAAAAAAACAATGTTAATAATCCCCGGGTCCTGATGGAATACATCCAATGGTATTGAGGGAACTGTGCTCTGTAATAGCCAAACCATTATATTTAATTTTTCAAGATTCACTCAACACTGGGTCGCTACCAGATTCCTGGAGAAAAGCAGAGGGGATACCTATATCCAAGAAGGGAGCAAGAGCAAAGCCAGGGAATTATAGACCAGTGAGCCTCACTTCTGTAATGGGAAAGTTTTTAGGGGTTAATAAGGGATAATATACAAGAGTATGTCTATTTGAACAGGATTATATCTAGGAGTCAACACAGGTTTATGAGGGATAGGTCATGTGAAACAAATCTAATTAGTTTCTATGAGGAGGTTTGTTGGAACTTGGATCAAGGCAACTCAGTGGATTTAGTCTTTTTGGATTTTGCAAAGGTTTTTGATACAGTGCCACATGGGAGACTATTGTGCAAACAAAGGGATACAGAAATTGCAGTAAATATCTGCTCATGGATTGAGAGCTGGCTAAAGGACAGGAAGCAAAGGGTTGTTGTAAATGGAACATACTCAGATTGGACTAATGTGGTAAGGGTTACTCAATGTTCAGTATTAGGTCCTCTCCTTTTTAAAATATTTATTAATGACGAAGTGGGATTGGAGTGTGGTGTCTCCATTTTTGCTGATGACACAAAGTTGTGCAAGGTAATTAAATCAGAAAATGATGCACTGTCCCTTCAAATGGATTTGCATAAATCAGAGGAATGGGCATCTAAGTGGCAGATGAGATTTAATACAAATAAATGTAAAGTTATAAATCTGGGAAGGAAAAATAGCCATGCAATTTATAATCTTAATGGAGCAAATCTAGGTGTATCAGATATTGAAAGGGATTTGGGAGTGCTTGTGGACAACCACCCAGGTAACAGTGCTCAATGCCAAGCAGCCGCTGTTAAGGAAAGTAAAATATTAGCATGTATTAAGAAGGGTATAGAAGCAAGGGAAGCAAATATAATTCTGCCACGCCCTCATTTTGAATATGGAGTACAATTTTGGGCACCACTTCATAAAAAGGACATTTTAGAGCTGGAAAAGGTACAGAGGAGGGCAACAAAACTAATAAGGGGAATGGAGGGGCTAAGTTTTGAAGAAAGATTAACCAAACTAAGCTTATTTTTAGAAAAAAGGCATCTAAGAGGAGATATGATTACCTTATATAAATACATCCAGGGTCAGTATAAAAATTTGTCAAGTGAGCTTTTTGTGCCAAGAGGTTTTCAACTGACAGGGTGGTCCATCTGTGGAATTCTCTACCAAAGGAGGTGGTGACAGCGCAGTGGCGGAGCTAGTGAATGGAGGGCCCTGGTGCAAAAAATTAATTTGGGTCCCTCTAGGTGGCGGTGGTCCAAATAATTTTTTTAGATTGGGCCCCTCCCTGCAACCACTGTGGTGCCAACAATAACATTATATATATATATATATATATATATATATATATATATATATACATATTCACATATATATCGCATATTATAATTTTTACACTAGTCATCACACTTGGGGGGGGCGCAACTGTGAGCCTCGCTAAGCAAGGCAAACTGTTGAGGCATTGAAGTCTTCCCAGCTTGCCGGACTTAGGCAATGAGCGTCGAAGGCACCCATTGCCCAGCTAGCTTTGCGAAGCGAGGCGAGCAGTTGAGGCAATGAAGCACGCAGGACTTAGGCTGAAATGAGGCTGCAAGCAGTTGAGGAACGCGGGACTTAGATAAAAAACCCAACTTCGGAATCTCGAGGGAAAAACAATCCGACCTCGGAAAACTACGAAGTTAACGACTGAACTGTGCAAATCGAAAAAGGTGAAAAGCACGAAAAGTAATAAAAAAATAAATTAAAAGACACTCACACACAGCACAGGGGGAGAGCCACGAAGCCTGGGAGTGAGGTTGCAAGCGATTTTGATCCTTATTTGCCGTGTTTCGTCACTCGAAAATAAGCTAAGCAGGGAAAAAAATGGCGGACGAAAAACGTTAAAGAATCTTAAACTGGCTGAAAACGAGGCTGAGCAAAGCCAGGCACACGGGACTTAGAAAATACATGATGGCAAAGATACTAACACTTACACCAACAACGCCAGGCACGCAGGACTTTGAAAATATAATAAACGACAGTCAGCGCCCCCCCACACAAACAGCAGACACACAGGAATGGGACAGGGGTGAGATGCTGGAAAGAGACACATGGCTTTCCCAAGCACAAAACTTGCAGATTAAGGAACCCTTCCATGAGCGATGAGCGCCGAAGGTTCTCAGTGAAGCAAAAGCATCACATTGTGTGGCAAACAGCATTGCCTGGTTTACAATTTTATTGCTTTCATTTTTGATGGTCAATTTGCTAGTATATATATATATATATATATATATATATATATATATATACTCCCATCTCTCTCGCTCACGTCTCCTTCATCTCTCTCCCCCTCTCCCATCTCTCTCCACCATCTCCTTCTCTCCTCCGTCCCTACCTCTCTCTCCTTCTCCTCCCTTCCCCCTCTCCTTTTTCCCCTCTTTCGCCTCCCCCCTCTCACTCCTCTCTCCTTCTCTCACCCTATCCCCCTTTCTCTCGTTCTGTCCCCCTCTCTTTCCATCTCCTTCCCTCTCCCACCTCTCCTTCTCTCTCCCTCTCTCATTCTCTCTTATTCTCTCCCTCCACCCTCTTTCTCTCTCCCCTCTCCTTCTCTCTACCCCTATTTCCTTCTCTCCCTCTCTTTTCTTCTCTCTCCCCTCTCCTTTTCCCCATCCCCTCTCCTTCACTCCCCCTCTTTCCTTCTCTCCCCCTCTTTCCTTCTCTCTCTCCTCTCCTTCTCCCCTCTCCTCCCCTACCCTCTCCTTCTCCCCCCTCTTTCCTTCTCTCCCCTCACTTTCTCCCCTCCCCTTTCCTTCTCTCTCCCCCTCTTTCCTTCTCTATCCTTCTCTCTTATTCTCCCTCTCCTCCTCTTTCCTTCTCTCTCATTCTCCCCCTCCCCCTCCTCTTTACTCCTCTCCCCTCTTTCCATCTCTCTCCCCTTTCCTTCTTTCCTCACCTCTCCTTTTCTCCCCCTCTTTCCTTCTCTCTCCCCTCTCCTTCTCTCTCTGCCCTCTCCTTCTCTCTCATTCTCCCACTCTCCTCTCTCATTCTCCCCCTCCCCTTCTCTCTCTTCCCCCCTCCCCTCTCCTTCTCTCTCATTATCCCACTCTCCTCTCTCATTATCCCCCTCCCCTTCTCTCTCTTCCCCCCTCCCCTTTCCTTCTCTCTCATTCTCCCCTCCCCCTCTTTCCTTCTCTCCCCTCTCCTTCTTTCTCACCCTCTATTTCTGTCTCATTCTCCCCCTCTGTCCTCTTCATTCTCCCCTTCCCCTCTCCTTCTCTCTCATTCTCTCTTCCCCTCTTTCATTTTATCCCCCTCTCCTTTTCTTCCCCCTGTCATTCTCTCTCATTATCCCCCACTCCTCTCTATCCTTCTTCCCCTCCCCTCTTATTCTCCCCTCCTTCTCTACCCCCCATTTGCTTCTCTCCCCATCGACTTCCCCTCTCTCATCCCCCCCCCCTCTCCTATCTATCTCTTACCTGTTTCTTGCATGCTCCACTCCCCAACATCTGCAGCTAAGCCTCCGTTGGAGCCTGGTTCCTCCCCCAGCGGTCCTGTGGAAGACATGCAATAGACAGGACACCCTCAGGATAGGGGAGGAGGTCCTACGGCTGCAGGGATATATCCTGTGGGCAGTCGGAGGCTGAGGGTGGGCCCCTATACTACAGAATTTTTTAAAATAAATGTATTTATTTAAAAACAGCCTGCACTGGGGCCCCCAGGAGATAAAGGGCCTCGGTGCATAGCACGTCTACACCGGCGGTAGCTCCGCCAGTGTGACAGTGGATTTGATAGATAACTTTGAAAACAAAAGGGCATTCAGGGTTTTCCTGGTTAATTAGAGAGGAAGTATTGATCCAGGGAGGAGTCTGATCGCCAGTATTTGGGGTCAGGAAGGAATTAATTTGTTTTTTTCCCTTTTGAGGCGATTGGCTATGTTTCACTTGGTTATGTTTTCTGCTTGCTTCCTCTGGATCAATTAATAACTTATCCACATATTGCAGATCAGAGCTTGATGGCCTAAAAGTCTTTTTTCTACCTCAATTACTATGTAACTTTGTACTTCCCCCACCAGGGAGCTTAAAGAAACAACAGGATCAGGCTATACCTCGATTTTGAAATATATCCTTCTCTGGATTTTATTATAGTTTGTCCTCTGTATTTACTGCTCCTGTAATAAGTAATCATGGATTTTGCTTCAAGGATGTCAATTTGGCAGCCAAAATCTCCGAAAACCATATCTAGGGAACTTTATTAAAATTGATTTTTTGCTGTCTTAGTTTGTTGTATTGCCATCCGTAAAAATCTATATTTATAGGAAATAGCACAATTAACTTAGTATACTGTATATTAGTTTAATATAAAAAAAAACAAGCCATTTGACAGTATATATGTATTAGCCATTCATGTATTTATATCATGAAAATTGGGCAAACATATGAAAACAAGAATAATGAAAAACATATTATCCCAATTATATAATATTATGAAGTATCTTTATTTCCTCACTGCCCATCTTAAGGGTCTGCCTTGTTGGCCTCTGTCCCGCCTCCCATTCCCCGGTGTTTATCAGCCTATGGAAAGGCTAGCAGCTTCCTATTGGTTCATGCTACTATGTGATGTAACTTCTAGTGCAGGAGTAAGCACCGCTTGACCATGTAGATGCCATATGGTGATCGTCAGTTTCATGCCCATCTACCTCACACAGTGACACTCTTAGAGGAATTGGAGGGATAGAGGCCATTGTAAGTCTCTAAAATTGTGTCTTCTAGTGCACACAGCACAACCAGTACCTTCTTAGTAGACCACTCACTATGTAGTATAGACTCCTCCACGAGAAACTACAGAACATGACATTTCTTAGAATGTGGAATTTTATATTAATGCAGTAAGATTGTTCATTTATTATTTTGAACTAACATGACTTTCTTTCACTGTACAGTTATTCAGGAATATGATTGGAGGAAACAAGTTAGCTGAGAGGGGGAGTTAGGGCTTGCTCTCCACCAGTTAGGTTCTCTATCGGGTGTATGACTAGTATGACCATACTCAGTGACCGCAGGCAGAGTACAGAAATTCTCTTTCGAAAATACCATTAACTGTCTTACAAAATAGTCTCCCAGAGCGAAGAAAGTACAGCTCTCACACTTGCAATTGTTGACCAGAACTGACTTTATTGGGGATGAGTGGGCAATTTTATGGGAGACTGAAAAATGGGTCAGTCATACATTAAACAGGAAACAAACAACACGTTCACATACCCAACTTAAACCTGAGTCCCCTTTGAGTCTCCCCATTATCCACTAATTAACATAGATACCAGGCTCATGATGCTGATATGAGCAGGGGGAATTCCCAGGTGGGGCTCTGGTGCCAGCAAGTATCATCCCTTATCTTAACTTACCCCACTATGTGTAGACTGCACGTAGGCACCTCTCCCACCCAGGGTGCAGACAAGGGAATAATCATAAGCACCGAGTCTGGTATCATGTCCATTTATACATAATTAAAGATCCCTGACTAAGATTTGAGCAAAATATGTGTGGCCTGCTAGCAGAAACAGAGGAGTAACTCTGCAAGAATGGTTAATAGTTGTGTTGTTCCAGTAAAACACCAGTGGAGGACCCTACCAATGCAAGCTGACTGCTTTTATACTTAATCTTTTGTGTGCAAAGAATTTTTTGAGCACACTAAGATTTGGAGTTTTATTTATTTTACTGTTATTTAAAAGACAATTGTAGTTTTGGGTGCCTGTAATGGAGCCCGTAAACTAATTTGCTATACAATTGGCGTCTTTTCGCTAGCTCAAAATCCCTGTGATTGTTAAGATTGTAACTCTGGCCCAGCTAAGCCTTTGATCTTTCAAGCCCATAAATGTTACAATCACAAATCGCTATTCAATTGCTACAATTCCTCAAGCCCGCAAATGTTTTCACACCCGTAAACGGCAAATGAAGGAGAAAATCCTACGAGTGCTAGAGAGGACCCGCAAGGGGGTTAAACACCTGTTCATAGCACTGTAAATGCAAATAAAAAATGACTACTGCACTGTACATAATGGGGAGAGCGATGACAGACAGAATTAATTGCACAACAGTCTCAAGCTCGAAAATCAGCAGGAAATTAGATTTATTTTTATGTTTCATTTCAGGGTTAAATTGATCTCGGGTATCAATGAGTTAATACATATCAGGCCACCCACATGGACTAAAACAGTATTGGCATTCATTTTCATAATTCTTTATTTTGTGGGTTTGGACCCCCAGACCTAATTGATTTACATGTAACCTCCGTGGTTTACTGCTGTAATAATGGCAGTCTCATTTTCTATTGGCTGATTCGAAATGGGCAGTTACGGGCTCGCTGAATTGATCATGTTCCCATCCTGAACTGCTATGACCCAGTGCATGGTTTACGGTTTCGGCTTTGGGACATTAACTTGCAGCCTTGAGGAAATTGAATAGCATCGCAATCGGAGATGAACGGGAGCCCGCAACACACCCACAGACATACGACCTACAGCGATCGAATTGCGGGCTTGGTATTGAATATGCTCCCTGATCGTTGCACTGTAAATGGAAATAAAAAATCTATACTGCACTTTAAAATCCTATCTATTTTTTGACAGATACTTGATACTCTTTTCAATTGCGGGTCAGACTTTTTGCAACAATTGCAAACTAGCGCTACGTGTCTAATAGAATATCAATTTTTGTGAAGGATTTAGTAATATGAGATAGGAAAAATAGATTTGCTTATTTTACATGAATGACACACACAGCAGCAGTCTCTCACAAATTTCCCTACTCATCCCTGAAGACGAACACCGTTATTTTATCTCCATTAGGAAATTGTATGTTGTTAGTGCCAAGATTCCCCAGGTGTCCTCCACCATCCTCACATGCACTCTAAGAAAGCCACAAAATCACACTGACAATCTAATCCTCCCAAGAAGACATTGAGTGATTGACCTCAGTGCCATCATGTAGATTCCCTGGGAATTCTGGGAGAAATTTTTAGTTGAGCAGCATTATTTATCCAGTTAGACAGGTCCTTTTTTATTCCCACCCTAGGCTCTCAACAATTACTGAATAGTTACTGTGTATGCAGTAGAAGTTTCCAATTAGACATTTTTAACTGCTGGTACATGGAACCCCCCTTCTCGATTGCTACCTTGTCATGGTGAAGGGGCTTGTTTAGTTCAATGAAGCTGTGAGCTAAACCATATAAGGCCACCCAAAATAGGCAGGACATAGCAAAGTGATCAGACAAATTGCAATTCACTTGACAATAAACTGGCAACCCACTCCAGTACAGTATATTTGTCATGAAAACCTTATGGATTAACATATTAACATAGATGTGCCTGGCATGCTGTGGTCCATAGGGTCACAAAGAGTCGGAGACAACTGAACGACTAAACAAACAACAGGCCACCCTCCCTAAAGAGTTGCCTGCTCCATACATCCATGTAGGAAATCTCATACTCAAACCCTCTCAGCATAAGAGACGTGCTTTAAATTGTATTCATTTATATTTGGATGAATAATTGCAGTATACAGTAGAGTGGTACCTTTTTATTGGACACACAAGCTGACAAGTTTTCAGACTTATACCTCTCTTCATGGACGGATTATTTATTAGGCAAATTAGGCAGCTGCCTAAGTGCGCCTCCCTGTGGAGGGCAACCATTTTTTTTAGATTTTATTTTTGCTTAAAAATATTTTTTTGGGTTTATAGACTAAATGGTGCAGTTCACAAACTGGTCACTAGGCACCCGCCTAAAACAAGAGTACAGTATAGAGTACAACTCTCATCCCATACGGTTCCTGCAATAGAGGAGCATTAGTGAGTTTATACAAAATTATGATTTCTCACTAAAATGTTTTTAAGGAAATATTGTTAGAAAGTAATTTATTGATTATAGGTATTCCGTGTGTATTGTTATTAATACTGTATGATAATAGGTATTCCTGGCTTAATATTTATTTATGTGTGCATATGTACATTTACATGTTGTTATGCTTATTATAGGTGACCCTGCTGAATATGTGTACATTTGCTTAAGTATAGTTGTTATATGTTATCCTTGTTAAATATTTATGTATTTGTATAATAATGGTGACCCTGGGTGTATATATGTAAATGTATATGATTTTAGGGCTCTGCCTGAAATATATTTAGAAAATAAAAATAGGGGACCTGAAGCAATTACGATTATAGATGGTCCTGATTAGATATGCATGTCTTGTAATTATAATTGACAATTACATTTGAATATTTATATTATATTGTTCCCTGGCTTATGTCCTATATATGTCTATAGGAGACCATGGCTGAATATGTGTTTGTTTGTATGTAAAAAACGGACTAAATATTTATATAAGGTATTACTATGATGAATACATGTGACTTACTCTGAATATTTATACATAGAGTGGATATAAAAAGTCTACACACCCCTGTTAAAATGTTAGGTTTCTGTGCTGTAAAAAAATGAGACAAAGATAAATAATTTCAAAACTTTTTCCACCTTTAATGTGACCTATAAATTGTACAACTCAATTAAAAAACAAACTGAAATATTTTAGGTGGAGGGAAGAAAAAGAAAAATAATGTGGTTGCATAAGTCTGCACACCTTCTTATAACTGGGGATGTAGCTGTGTTCAGAATTAAGCATTTACATTCCAAATCGTGTTAAATAGGAGTCAGCATACACCTGCCATCATTTTAAGTGCCTCTGATTAATCCCAAATAAAGTTCAGCTGCTCTAGTTGGTCTTTCCTGAAATTTTCTTAGTCTCATCCCACAACAAAAGCCATGGTCCACAGAGAGCTTCCAAAGCATCAGAGGGATCTCATTGTTAAAAAGTATCAGTCAGGAGAAGGGTACAAAAGAATTTCCAAGGCATTAGATATACCATGAAACACAGTGAAGACAGTCATCATCAAGTGGAGAAAATATGGCACAACAGTGACATTACCAAAAACTGGAGCTCCCTCCAAAATTGATGAAAAGACAAGAAGAAAACTGGTCTGGGAGGCTACCATGAGGCCTACAGCAACATTAAAGGAGCTGCCGGAATATCTGGCAAGTACTGGCTGTGTGGTACATGTGACAACAATCTCCTGTATTCTTCATATGTCTGGGCTATGGGGTAAAGTGGCACGACGAAAGCCTTTTCTTACGAAGAAAAACATCCAAGCCAGGCTACATTTTGCAAAAACACATCGGAAGTCTCCCAAAAGCATGTGGGAAAGGGTGAAACCAAGGTTGAACTTTGTGGCCATATTTCCAAAAGATATGTTTGGCTCAAAAACAACAGTACACATCACCAAAAGAACACCATACCCACAGTGAAGCATGGTGGTGGCAGCATCATGCTTTGTGGCTGTTTTTCTTCAGCTGGAACTGGGGCCTTAGTTAAGATAGAGGGAATTATGAACAGTTCCAAATACCAGTCAATATTGTCACAAAACCTAGAAAGCTGAACATGAAGAGGAACTTCATCTTTGAGCATAACAACGACCCAAAGCATACATCCAAATCAACAAAGGAATGGCTTCACCAGAAGAAGATTAAAGTTTTGGAATGGCCCAGCCAGAGACCAGACCTGAATCAGATTGAAAATCTGTGGGGTGATCTGAAGAGGGCTGTGCACAGGAGATGCCCTCGCAATATGACAGATTTGGATTGTTTTTGCAAAGAAGAGTGGGCAAATCTTGCCAAGTCAAAATGTGCCATGCTGATAGACTAATACCCAAAAAGACTGAGTGCTGTAATAAAATCAAAAAGTGCTTCAACAAAGTATTAGTTTAAGGGTGTGCATACTTATGCAACCATATTATTTTATTTTTATATTTTTTCTTCCCTCTACCTAAATGATTTCAGTTTGTTTTTCAATTGAGTTGTACAGTTTATAGGTCACATTAAAGGTGGAAAAAGTTCTGAAATGATTTATCGTTGTCTCATTTTTTTACTTCACAGAAACCTGACATTTTAACAGGGGTGTGTAGACTTTTTATATCCACTGTATGTGTACATATATAGTATTAGAGGGGATCTAAATATGTACATTTTTATTTGATTGCACAGGACCATGGCTGTATATGTGAAATTATTTTAATGTAGGGGACCCTGATTATGTATATATTTGTATTATAATTATAATGGGCCCTTAGTAAATGTTGATATAATATTAAGAGGTTCTGGCCCAGTATATTTAGATTGTATGAGTAAAAGTGACCATGAATAAATATAATTATATTTATATGTACACACATATGTGTCATGGATTTCCCCAGGGCCCAGAAAAGGCATCAAAATGTATTTATCTAATTAAAAACTAGCTGTATGATTTTTTCCTGATTAATTATTCTCTTAGTTAGACTATTTTTTTTTCAAACAATTTCAGTTTTCGTTGTGCAGTGGCCCTTTAACTCACATAATTAGTTTTTATGTGTGATACAAGTGATCATGATATGTGTTTGTGTAACATGCTAGCTGCCCTCCCATAGAAAATATAAATAATATGGTATACCATCAAATGTGTTTAGTAAGGAAGTAATAGCTTGGTATATGTATGAGTAGTTATGTTGTTAAAAAGGCTGTTATTGGGAAATATCTGTAATTTGCTCACACAGCAAGAGAGTGACATACAGTTACAGAAAAGTGAAATATGAATGCATGCATACCTTGTGCATCACTCACAGGGGCTCCTTTACTTCACTGCCTAAGGGCTCCATAAAGGTAGATCCAGCACTGCCTCTCTTTATCAATTAAGAAGCCTAAAAATACATTGGCATTAAATAAATTGTGACAATCCAAGGGTAGGGGTGATTGCTGCTCAGGGCCACCTTCTATAGACTACATGTTAACTACCCACAAGGACCGTTGGGTTCTTGGAAATCTCGGCACCAGCACCCTGATATCTGGCTTCTGTATCAGTCAAAGTCTCACCATCAGGAATTAGCACTTCCAGGAGCCTCAGTAACCTTCCTGTGGTAGTGATCAGGACAAGTTACTTGCAGGGTGGAAATAGGTTCAGTATCACAGACACCAGGAGCAAAATAAGAGGCACACAATTTCTATATGTCTCCAGAAGTGAACTACTCTATTTTTGGAATGTCAACAATATTTATAGCTGTTAGATACAGAGGGGGTGTACACAATGTAACAATGAGAGGGTGTGGCAAACAATTACAGGAGATGACCCCAATGGGGTCTAGCAGTACCTTGATACCTGGCACCTGAGAACAATAGGGCTACCTTCTAATACACATCCTGTCACATACTACACATCAGAGATTACTTGTCAAACAATGGCATAAAGCAGATTACAATACAATGGAGTGGCTGGAGCCAAGCCATCTGTCCATTAATGGGCTAAGATCCAGGAACTGGAAAAGGGGTACGTGACATACATCAACCCCATTGATTCAAATCCAACATCAGTTGTTTTGTTTAAAACTTTCTCTCTAAGTTCCAGGCTGAAGGCTGAATTATTTCCATATATTAGGGAAGCTAATATTTGTGGATATTCATAAATATCACCACCAGCCATCCTAAAGGAAATGCTTGCAATATTTTTTTAGTTTATTCCTCCTAAGGGAGTCGATCTTTGGTTTTGCTACTTTGGTATTTATTTATGTCAAAGAACTGGGAGATTTTAAATGCTACACTTGGGATATTCTTAATGCACGGATCTTGCAGTACACACAGAGCATTTTCCTTAATATACAAAAAAAAGTACCAGTCGCCTCAAATGTATTTTTTGCACTGAACAGTTTTAGACCGTTAACCTTTTCACAGCCTGAAAGGAACTCTGTGTAATACAGCTCTGCTTAATTTGAAAAATAAATTACATTTTATTGGCTGCAACAGAATCAGCAATTTATCAGAGACATGTAGTGGTGATATTGTCCCGGTCTGACCTCCAGTAACGGCACCTGAGCCTTTAAGGATAAAAGCAACCACATAACAAATGTTGTAAACCTAACAATTTAAAGGGATGCTATATAGTTTAAAAACTTCAACAAGCTTTAATATATAAGTTACATTCAGAATAAGGAAAGCAATGTGAGCCTAATTACAAACTATTAAAAAAAAAAAAAAAATGGTTAATTGGTTTTGGTTTGCCACTATGGAGTTGCCATGTTGGTCTCCCTCCATCTATCCACGTAGTGTAATTAATGCCTAGCGTAAGGGGAGAGCATCAAGCTGCGAAACTCCATTTATACAGTTTATAGTGGTGCCCATATATTAATTCAGGCCAGCGTCGTTATTCCTTTAGCACCCAACTACTACCTCACAAAATATTCCCCTTTTGTCATGAGTCCAACAGAAGGGTTAAACATAATGTGAAACAGGCCTCTCCTCCCCTAACACCAGCATAACATCATGGAGTTTATAAGGTCAATATGTCACTATAAAATCACTGTAAGAAAATGACTCACCCAAGGTCAAAGAAGTACGTGAAAAGAGGTCTTATTCTAGATACCGTATGTAATTAATAATCACCAACCTCAAGACATTACTTTGTCAGCTAGAAGACTGTTTTGATCTCTTATACAATTACAGAGCAAAAACACATCCATCTATCTATCTATCTATCTATCTATCTATCTATCTATCTATTTATATATCTATTTATCTATCTATCTATCTATCTATCTATTTATATATCTATTTATCTATCTATCTGCCTGTCAGTCTATCTGTCTGTCTATTTATCTATCTATCTGCCTGTCTGTCAGTCTATCTGTCTGTATATCTATCTATCTATCTATCTATCTATCTATCTATCTATCTATCTATCTATCTATCTATCTATCTATCTATCTGCCTGTCTGACTGTCAGTCTATCTGTCGGTCTATCTATCTATCTATCTATCTATCTATCTATCTATCTATCTATCTATCTATCTATCTATCTGTCGGTCTATCTATCTATCTATCTATCTATCTATCTATCTATCTATCTATCTATCTATCTATCTATCTATCTACCTGTCTGTCTGTCTGTCTGTTTTACTATCTGTTTTTTGTCTATCTATCTATCTATCTATCTATCTATCTATCTATTTGTCTATATATATATCTGTCTGTCTGTTTGACTCTGGTTTTTTGTCTGTCTGTCGGTCTATCTGTCGGTCTGGCTATCTGTCTGTCTGTCTATCTATCTGTTGTATTTGGTGTTGGCTGTTGCCATGGCACTTTGGATCATTCTTGAGAACATAAATAGGTGCACTTGTTGGCACATTCACTGGTTTCTTTCAATCGTGCAATGTAAGGAATATTTCCTTAACAGACATCATAAAAAAAAGCAAATTAAAGAGTAATAGTAGCATTTAGATGGTCCACACCACCTATTGCAGGGGTCCACAGCAGTTTGTAGAATTATTAGATTCTCTTCACAATGGTGAATTTACATATTAATAAAAGAGTGAAATATAAGTTACTGAAGTGAGAAGATGAAAGGTTTGTTTACTAGGTTTGTTTACTAGAAAGCTTTGTTTACTAGGATTGATGCACTGCTTGGCGTGAGGTTGCTTTCAATATATTGCAACTAGATGAAGATAGTAAAATAAATTACTTTGGCAAAATTAAAAAGTCTGGAGTATCCATTCAGAGCAGTGTGTAAGTGTGTCACTCAGCTGTGTCCAACTCTCCATGACCTCATGGACTGCAACACCCCATGCTGATCCACTTTGTATTCATGGCAGAGATACTGGTGTGGGTTGCCGGTTCCTTCTCCAGTAGGCCACAGCATACAGCTCCTGGTATTCCTAGTTGGTCTCCCATCCAAGTACGGACCATGCCCAACCCTGCATGGCTTCATGCTGTGTGACCTCTTGGTTCCATGACTGGAATCTAACCCAGGTTGCAGCATTGAAAGTACCGAATCCTAACCACTGGACCACCAGGGATCCCATTCAGAGCAGAATATACAGTGAATGCTGCAGTTTTCATGCCTTAATTGCAAGCATTGTAATGGCATTGTTAAAAGTGATCATAATAAGTGGAAAAATATAAATTCAAAAGAAATTCTATTTGTAGTTCTAGGAATGTGATTTTATAATGAAATGTCCATACTAAAAAATCTATGAAAAACGATAGTATATATAACATAGATCTACAGCCTTATTAAATTGCGATTCGGCCAATTGAATAGGGCTCTATATAAGCACAGAGCATATTTTTTTACAGAAGTTTTTAGTTAGTGAAGACCTTGCTTTTGGATAGAAGATCACTAACTAAAAACATCTGTAAAAAAAAATACGCTCTGTGCTTATATAGAGCCCTATTCAATTGGCCAAATCGCAATTTAATAAGGCTGCTAATGTTCACAATTAAATTTTTTATCAATAACCAGTAAATCCCAGTAGCCAGACACTTCTGTGGTGTACAGAGTCTGAACAGTAGTACATGTTCCATACATGTTCCACCTTCCAGCATTCATTTTTGTTCTTTATTTCCTATTTTTACTTAAATAGCCTGGAAATTAGATAAAACATTGGATATATTTGAACATTTTCATCATGTCGCCCATTCTCCTCTGTTCTATAAGCCATTGATTTTCAGTAACTGATCCTCAAGAACATAGAAGAGGGCCCAATGCTTCAATCATACAACTACCATTAGTCACAGTTTTACACAAATTATTGATGATTGTATCTCCAGTTAAAATAAGCTCTATTCAACTTTGGAAAACCAAATTAAAATTTAGCATCACATAAAGATGTTCTGGTTTTCAAAGGTGGTAGCCATGAAAGAAACCGTCTGGTCCCGAGATCAATATGGCTGAGGGCCACTGGTCTAAGTTTTGCATATTAAAGTGACATGGCAGAAGTTTCAAATATTGTATAAACTAAAACATTAGGTCATAACAAGTATTTAATTAGTAGACTTTTTGTAAAAATGTATCTTATAGTAGATAAATATTGAAGTTTGCATTTTTCTCCTGTCCATCAGCTTTCCTGATCTACCCAATAAGGACAGACTAATATATTGTTCTAATGAACCAATAACTTCCAATTACTCCATATATTGTGTCTAGTTTAAAACTGTAGGAAAATAAAGATTGAACATGCCTAGACCCTACAGAGGACTCAGCCTAGGCATTGACTTGTTTATGGGCAAGCTCAGACTTTTCATTTTTCCTGTGTTTAGACTGATCATAATACATTTGGGTGACAAACAATAACAATAATGATTCCATTAAAAAAATCAGATTTCACGAGAGGGGCATGGCCTGAAGCGGACCTGAGCAGTCACACCTGTTTGGTGCTCCGTGCCTGCAAGCGCTTGTTGTGGCTTTCCTGAAGCTCCTCTGTGCAGAACAACACCAAAACCCCAAATATCAAGGGTCCGGAGCCGCTGGCCTAAGATAGAGGCCCTCTCTGCGCAAGTGATCCGACCTGCCTCTCCCCTAGCCAAGTCCCGCCTGGTCTGTCTGCGGGATCCCCTATCATTTTTGGCTTAGGCCGGTGTTGACTGGTGACACTGGGGAGACCCTGCACTGGGGGGTGGAGGAACAGTGACCGAGAACTGGAGTGGGTGCTGTTTTCCGAGACTTGGAGAGGTGCCACACAAAGACGGAGCTCCCTAAGCTTGGATTCCTAGCTCAAAGACAGGGCCCTCCTTGCTTTGCTATATGTTAATTTGTATTTATCTTTGTCTGAACTTAACTTATGTACAGTGCTATGGAATATATTGGCTCGTTATAAATGAACTGTAATAATAATAATAAGCGGCGCTTGATTGGTGGTAGGAGCATGAGGGCCAAGGCCTGCTGTGGCGTCCAGATCCCTGCACAGAGATAAGCCACAACTCCCGACCAACACCCAACTGACTGCAACTATTGGATGTGGGGTTAGTCACTCTGGTTTCCTTCTCTGGAAGACTGGATCAGCTTGGCCCTAGCTGGAGGGACTTCAGTTTAGGTGGGGGAGAGCAGGATAGCCCCAGCGTGAGTTCATGTAGTATTGAGCTCAAAGGCCAAAGTGTTAAAGCCTCCTCCACTTCAGTGACTTTCAGAGACTGTGGGGATATACCCCTATAAACACTATAAAGATATTCCAGTGCATCCAGACTCCCCAACTTATTTCATAATTATAACTCATCCCAACAAGGGATTTAAGGCATATAAGCATTTACTTGAAAGGGGCACTATGAAAAGAGTGAGCAAGGGGTAAAGAAGGAGAGGCTACCCTGAGACACTTATTTTGGAACTAGAAGATCTAGTTCAGATTTTGCCCCATTAGCACTCTCACATTTGATATAACTTTTACCTGCATAGCAGGGTGCTTTATTGTGTATCAAAATAACAAACAAACTACCTATAAGAGGCAGAGTGAACTCTCATTCCCCTTTGGGGAAGCTGAGCTGAACAGGGCGCGGCCCCAAAAAAAGCTCCTACAGAACATCAAAACAACTTGATGCAGCTGACCAGGGTGTGGCCGCTCCTCGGACTGTAATAAACATCTCATGAAGAGCACCACCACCATCTAGTGGCCAAAGTTTAAAACTACAACTCCATTGATTCCAGATAAATCTACCAGGAATTGGAGCCTTATAAAGAGAAGCCAACTTTCACAATTTTGATTATCTTCAGCGTTCCCTTAATCTGGGCTACAAATTATCCTAAAGCTGACAAATAGCCCCTCATAACCAAGCTCTGCAAAAACAACATAATGCAGTAAAGCTGCAAGAGCATTTCTTTCTAACCCTAAAAATAGAGGGTCTGGATAAAACAGAGGTACCACTTTCAAAAGTTTTGCGAGACCTAAATATACCTCTTCCCTATTCCATAGACATTGTTTCTAAAATACAAGAACATCTTTACCCCTCTCTTAGAAGTGCTTCTGCTCCAAACTACATGATGTAAAATCACTCTAGATGGCCTAGCTAATCTGGCAAGCTCAAGATGGCATAACCTCAACTATTTTGCAAAGAATCTACACTCACTTATATTCTGCAATGTCTAAGACTGGTTACTAACCAAAATCACCTTTTAATAGAATAACAGTTACAAAGCAGCTCAACAAACTGTAATTTTTCAAGATGAGCAAATCAAAAAGGAATGCAGGTTTGGAAAACATTTCTGATTATCTCAAACACTCCAAATCCAGACCCGTCCCACCTCAGGAGCCTGACTCAGGCCAACTGCTCAACAAAATGTGGACTTAACTGACCATACCCTGGCCAAACTTGAAGCTTTGCTTCAGGCCCAACTATCCAAAGCAGTGAAGGAAAACATTTCTGATTATCTCAAACTCTCCAAATCCAGACCCGCCCCACCTCAGGAGCCTGACTCAGGCCAACTGTTCAACAAAATATGAACTTAACTGACCATACCCTGGACAAACTTGAAGCTTTGCTTCAGGCCCAACTCTGCAAAGGAACAACGGCTTTACAAAAATATATATCTGATCATGGACAGTGAATAAACCTCCTAGAGGAGACCTCTGATCAAGTAATTGAGGTTCAGGAAAGAGATCAAATGGAGATCACTCAAAACACATCACGCATTACTTTACTTGAAGATAAACTAGAGGATCTTGAGAACAGTTCTAAGAGGTATGATATCAGGTCAGAGGCATACCAAAAGCTGTAACTGATCTAACCCAGTATCTTAATGCAACAATAAACTACATCCTATCCACCCATTCAGAACACATTTTGGAGATCAAGCAAGCTCATAGAGCCTTGGGTGGAGAATAAAGACCTAACTAAGGATGTCATTGTCTGTTTCCAAAAACCACAAACCAGAGACTTGATTCTGGCAAATACAAGGAAGATGTCAACAATTTCTGGTCCTGACAAAGCTCCACTCCCAATTTATTCAGATTTATCTCCAAACACACTCGCCAAACAGAGATCAATGAAACCTGCCTTAGCAATTCTGATCAACCATAATATCAAATAAAGATGGAACTTTCCATTTGCTTTGTCCTTTCAATTTAATGGAACCCAATACTCTTTGCACTTGATAGATGAATCTCTAAAACTTGGCCTTATTCCTAAGGATGTTGGAGTTGAACATCAAAGCCCTCCAAACAGTATTCCGAGCAGACAATGGACAGGAAATCACAGTTTCCTATGCTGTCGAACAATCTACATGCTCATGAATCTACTACCACAACATCTCAGGAACCTACCTCATAATTCGTCTCCATGAACGACATACACACAGACTGATTAGATCTGCAAGCCTTTTGACTGCACTTCTGGACTTAAAAGCTTCTAACATGTTTATTTCCTTAATAATTGTTTTTGCTAAACTGTAAAAAAAAATAATAATAATAATAATAATATATATATATATATATATATATATATATATATATATATATATATATATACTCCCTAGCTTACACTGGTTTCTAATTTGGGAAAAGGTAGTACCCTAAGCTAACAGGTTTAATAATTACAAAAAAAAACAAAAAAAACCTTGAAGTTTGCAAAATAAGATTAGAAGCTAAAAATATGCATAAGGGTTGCTTAAACTTGCAGTCTCCATATTATATCTAATTTTGCAATAAAGAGATAACTGTTTTAAAATACCAGTTTCTATTCCCAGCACAGTGAGTAGTAGTAGTACATCACAAGAATAGCCAAAAAACCTAAAAAATTAGCCTAATTCAAGCCGGATGATAGCTATCCCCATCCAATTTACCTAAATCCCGGCACAGGGAGAACTCCCTAAACAGGTTTTTTTTTCTGGTTTTCTTTTTTTTTTTTTTTTTTTTAGTATACCCTTTTTCCAGGGGACTTGTCTGGAAATGGCTTGTTATTTTCCCTCCCCTGGCTTTACTGCAGCTAAGGCACGGATCAGAAGGTTTTGTTATATTGAAATTGTTGGGTTACCTTGGTTTTTTGCATTGTTAAACCTTTTCTCTTTATTATTCCCCTTTTTTTCTGGCGTAAAGTCTCTCATTTGGAAGCACTGCCTTAGAGTCTTCAGATTCCGGATCCGTCTTCTCTTCCCACCAACTTAATTGAGGTAAGATAGCAGCCTACACCATCTCATCCAGTAAGAATAGAATTTGATGGCATACTATCAGCAAGAGCAGAAAAAGCACTCAGACATACTAACTACGGTATCTTTTTTATTCTAAAGCCAATAAACCGGACACATTACTGGCTAGATGGCTTAAATCTAAATACTCCCAAACAAGAATCACCCACTAAGAACTCCCTCTGGTGTTATAACAGTTAGCCACAATGAAATCCAGAAAATCTCCTTCAACTTTTATAAAAAATTGTACTCCTCGCAAATTAAATCCTCAGTACTAGGCCTCCAATCATATTTAACTTTGTTAGATCTTCCCTCTATTACCACATCTAACTTACATAATCTGAATGAAGATATCATGCTTGAGGAGATTCCGGAAACAATCTCTGAACTCAAAATTGGTAAATCCCCTGGTCCTGTAATAAAAACTTGTATTACAAAAAATTATCTGAAATTCCTATTCTGCACCTTTGTGCACTTTTTAAAGCAATTCTAAAAGGAGAACCCATGCCCCTGGAAATTAATCAGGCAGATCTAGTATTATTTCCTAACGCTGACAGAGATCATTTGGAAGTTAAAAACTATTGTCCGATCTCATTGATGAACGGAGATGTTAACATTCTAGCCAAAATCATGGCCAAAGGATCTCTGGGTTCCTTTCTTAACTGATCCATAAGGATCAAACAGGTTTTATACCCTACAGACAAACTGGTGACAACATTAGGAGGACCCTTAATATCCTACACCTGGCTGGAAACTGTAAGTTACAAATGTGCATTCTTGCACTTGACATCGAAAAGCCAGTTTCATCCATTTGGATATAGGGGTCGCTTCATACCTTTTTTAAAAACTTACTACAATCCGCCTCCCCCCTAGCAAATTAGAAATTTCCCGGTTCTCAAAAATTGAGTATTCCCATTTTAAGAGGCACTAGACAGGGATGCCCTCTTTCCCCCTTGTTATTTGCATTGGCTATTGAGCCCTTAGCTCAAGCCATTCGCTCTAAGATATCAAGGCACTCAAAATCGGTCATCACCACTTTAAGTGCTCTTTATTCGCAGACAACCTTTTATGCAAGATCTAGAGGTCTCCATATAAGCCTTAATGTCCACTATCAAACAGTACAACGACCTTTCAGGTCTAAAGATTAAATATATACATATTAATGAGAGATTGACACACGTCCTTCAGGGCACATTCCCCCTTTTCCTAAAGATTTGGGAACCCTGGCTAGCTTTTCCAGATTGTATATTAATCATATAAAATCTCCATAAGACAATTCGATTCCCCAATGTGTGGGAAGCAGGAGACGGAGACGCTCTGGACCTTGGCACGTTCCTGAGCTTTGAAATCCAAGGTAAAAAGTACTTGGGAAATATTTCTATATTGATAGTAATGCAATTTAATGCTCATAAAGAAAAAGTGAAATCACCAAACTTACCTTTATTCCTTTTTTATTTTTGTTCATTTTATGTTACGGTTACATATTTTTATCTTATTTAATCTATCATGTTAATATGTAAATGGTTTACTTGTGTTATATTCGTATCTTCCCAATAGCTTTACTGTACTCGCTTGATAACTCCAGACTAACCTTTTCGAGTTGATAGGAGGAAATAGATTTTTTTTTTTTTATAATTAACTTTTTTATTGAAAGAATAAACAAATAGAACATCGTAAGTTCAGCAAATCATATAACAAATCTCTCAAGTATCAACAAGATATATCAAAAAGTTTCTTTCAAAGTTTTTCTTTTTTGGTTAGAATAACACATGAACATGTAAAACATATATATAAAGTCACACAAGGTCTTGAACATATATACATTCCTCAAAGCAGACATGTGTCTAGGAGGTACAGTAAGGTGAAACCATATATCAAACATCAGGTCAACCCATAAAAGTAGTTCACACGAACCTTATTGTGGACCTCGTAGAGTCCATAAGTCCCAGCAGGAGGCCCATCGACGGTATCTTTCATCAATTTCAGCTGAAAGTGAGCTCATAGCCCGAATGAACCTGATTTTGTGAAGTACTTCAATGTGAGTAGGGGAGGTAAGTTTCCAGTGTTTAGCTATGATGCATCTCGTGGCCAAAAATATCTGTGTTGTTAAACATTGTTCTGATTTGAATAGCCCCGTAATTGGAAGGCCTAGCAAAGCTTCCTCAGGCTTTTGTGTTACTGTTGTCCCCAAAAGTGTTTCTAATAGGTCGTATGTTGCTGTCCATATGGGTCTTATTTTTGGACACTCCCACAGCATGTGAATCAGTGTACCAGTGTCTGTGCAGCCCCTAAAACATGTGTCAGGGTGTGTTTTGTTCAGAAGATGGAGTCTTGCTGGTGTAAGGTACCACCTCATTATTGTCTTAAAAGAGTTTTCTTTTAGTGTCACGTTTAGTGAAGAGGTATTGGCTTGTTTTAGGATCTTATTCCATTGGCTGTCGTCTAGAGTTACCTGCAAGTCAGCCTCCCATGCAGTTTGGTAATGTGGTTTAACCCTGTTGGTGAGAGACACCATCTGATTGTAAATGATGGCTATATTGGCCTTACCTCCGGGATTGTTGATACAGCATTTCTCAAAGGGAGATTTGGTGTGATATTTGTTGATTTTCGTAGAGTGTGTTAGTGTCTCATTAATTGCCATCAGATTAAGCCACTCTCTATGTGGCACCTGAATTATGTCAGTGATAATTGACGATGTGTTGCTTTGTGAGGTCACCCAGGTATCTGCCACAATTGTTATTTTGTTCTTTATCCACCATTTCATCTGGGTAAATTTATTGAGGTGCTGACCTTTGTGTGATTGCCATAGTGGAATCAAGCCAGAACCCACACTCAGGAGGTCCACCCTTCTGTTCAGGTCTTTCCATAATTTCAAAGAGTGGCTAATACAAATTGGTAACTCTCCTGTTCGTAGGTCCCGACCTAAGCTAAGCCATAAAACCTGCGATATTACCCAATGCTTGTCTTCTAGAAGTTGCCTCTCTATGTCTGCCCACACCGGTATGGCCTCTTTTTTAAACAAGGTCGTGGTTTGAGCTAATCTAGTGGCCTTATAATACTTGATTAGATCAGGGAAGGCTAGCCCCCCTTTCTGTTTAGGCGCACACATTGTGGTTCTATTAATTCTTGGTTTCTTGTTATTCCATGCGAACTTAAAAAGTGTTTTTTGCAACACTCTAAGGTCGGGTAACCTGATCGGGGTTGGGATTGTCCTAAATAGGTATAATATTTGGGAATCACATTCATCTTGATGGAATTTATTCTGCCCAACCATGAGATGTTAAGGAAGGACCACTTGGAGATATCTGCCTTGATTCTGTTAAAGACAGGAGGAAAATTTGCCTCGTATACCAACGCTATAGACCGCGGAATATGAATACCCAAATAAGTTATCTGTTTGGGTGCCCATTTTATGGGAAAGCTGTTTTCTAAGTTCTGTTTCACCGTTTGGGGTAGTGTAATGTTGAGGGCTATGCTCTTGTTAGTGTTGATTTTGAACCCTGACACTCTGCCAAAGTCTGTGAGCAATTGGAATAAATTAGGCAGGCTTGGTATTGGATCTGTAAGTGACAGCATGATATCGTCTGCAAAAAGGTTGAGCTTATGCTCATTAGGGCCAATCTGCACTCCTTTAATGTTTGGACAATTTCTAACTGCCGCTGCCAATGGTTCAAGACTAAGGGCGAAGAGCAAGGGGGAGAGTGGGCAGCCCTGTCTAGTTCCCCTAGTAATATTAAATTGTTTGGACACAAATCCCTGATATATAATACATGCTCTGGGATCGCTGTATAAAGGCATAATGCCCTTCAAAAAGCCGTCCCCCAGACCAAACTTCGCCAATGTTTTCCACATAAAAGTCCAGTCTATCCTATCAAATGCCTTTTCGGCGTCTAAAGATAGGAGCATTAGCGGGATATCCTCTCTGGTAGCCAAGTCTATCAGGTTAAAGATTCTCCTGGTGTTGTCGGGTGCTTCTCTACCTGAGATGAAGCCTACCTGGTCCGGATGGATCACGTCCGGCAACAATGGGGCCAATCTGTTTGCCATTATTTTGGAATATAGTTTGAGGAGGAGGAAATAGATTTTGATATTTGCTGTAGGGTGAGTCAGCTGTAATAATCAGCTTATAATCAGAATTCTTTATAAAAGGAGGATAACCAGCATCTACAGTTCCTCTTGTTTGTATCTTGTTATTACTGAATGTATCTCTCAGGAACTTTAAATGTTTAGATTGTTGATTCAGCTAACACTTTATTCGCATTGTACTATGAAACGAAATTCTGTTAACAAGTTTACAAATGTCCTTATTAAAAATCATCGAATAAAAAAAAAAGAAGAGATTTCACTCTGTTATTAGTGGGTGGATCTGAAAGGCGGATTCTTAGTTAAACATTGCAAACGTAAGTAATGTAAGTTTACTGTTTTTCTTTTTATAAGATGTAATTGATAGGTATGTGTCATTACGTACCATTTTAACCTGTGTAATTCCCAAAGGGTAGGAACAAATTAAAACAAATTCATAGATGGCGACTAAAATGGTGCATAGACTATACTTATACATAAACCATTTATGACCTGAATATGTATAGATCATAGGACAGAAGGGAGAGGGGTGATATCACAGAAACTTACAAGTATTTCAAAGGATATAATACATTTGTGGATGGAAGTATCTGTCAGGAAAAGAGGAAAGTGGAAAATGTGGGGTAATGTACAAAAGTTCTACAAGTGGAACCGACTTTCAGCATAATACTATTCGGAAACATAAATTAGCCAAGCTTTAAGACAATAGAATGGGCGGACCAGATGGGCCTTTTTGTTTCTTGTCTTTGTTTCTGTGTTTCGTTGGATTAAGGGGACGCTTGAATGAATATATTTTCTGTAAAATGGTTATCAATTGTTTGTTTGAGTTTGTTAGACTGTTCTTGTTTTTGGATGTGCCATATGCATTGGCTACAGAGTGTTTGTTGTGTTCTGGAGTGGTTATTAGCGAGTTGGCCACTTACGACCAACTATACGTTTAATTTATCATTTAGCACTAGTAATAGCATATTCGTAAGGTTCCAAAGTTATTTAAAAAATGACAATCTAGGCTTATAAATCCTCCAGGGATTTTACAACACAATGGCAATAATATATGCGCAGTCATTGCTAATATTTTGGGGGAAAACTCTTCTGCTAATATTTTGGAGAAAAACACAGGCAAAAATATACAATTCTACAAGTAAGGAAATTAGATTTTATTGATTGTGTTTATCTTTGTTGTTGTTGTTGTTGTCTAGTCATTTAGTTGTGTTCAACTCTCTAATTTTTGTGAAGCAACTGTTCGCTCCAGGAGGCATACATGAAACTTTGGTAAAAGTTGCAGGGGTGTTTACATTTTTCAGGAGCAGTGTTTGTAGTTTATGTAGTAACTGCCTACTTCTGAGCATGCCTGAGGCAAGGGAATAGGTTGCATATACTAAAAGCTATAATCACATCATAAATCATCCTTCTACTCCATCAACTGATAGGTAGGGGACCACATTTCCTAAAGCTCTAGGCTAGCAGCAAATGTGGAAACCAGAAAAGATGGAAGTTTCTAAACACAGCCCTAAATAAATAAGATTTTCTCTACACTATGTTTATGCTCAGCAGCTAATGTTGTTAGTTTGTTACATTGTTTCTATTAATTGTTTAGGAACCTGAAAAGTAACACTCTTTAGCCTCCATTCAATTGCAACAGTTACAGAGCAATTTAATTGAACAAGCCCGCCGCTACCTGCCGAAAGTCTAAACCGTAAACCATGCCCCCCGTAAGTAGCATTTCAGAACGTGATCAATTAATCAATACCCATTTAGAAAAAGACAATAGTAGATGAGACCATCATCATGACGTCAGAAAAACATGGCGGTTAAATGTCAATCAATTGGCGTTTAGAGGTCCCATATGCGATTGGACTCGCAATCCGGCAATGTACAAAATAATAAAAATGAATGACGATACTGTTCTAATCCACGTGGGTGGCCTGATGTATTAACTCCTTGATTAACAAGATTGATATAACACGGAAATAAAACATAAAATACATCATTTTTGATTGCAGATTTGCGAGTTTGAGACTGTTGTGCAATTAATTCTAATGTCTTTCATCGCTTTCCCCATTATTTACATTGCAGTGTTGATTTTTTTATTTGTATTTACAGTGCTACAAACAGGTTTTTAACCCCCTTGCAGGTCCTATCTGGTACCCGTAGGATTTTCTTCTACATTTGCCATTTACAGGTGTGAGAACATTTGTGGGCTTGAGGAATTGTAGCAATTGAATAGCGATTTGCGATTGTAACATTTACGGGCTTGAAAGATCAAAGGTTTAGCTGGGTCGAAGTTACAATTTTGACAACCACAATAGCAAATTATTTTACGGGCTACATTACGGGCTCCAGTATTGCTCAACTAAATGGAGGCCAATTTTATTTATTAATGTTTGCACATAGTTCTTTTTTTTCTTGGAAATGTAACAACCTTAATATCACCAACCAGGATAACAATATTATTTTTTCCCTAAACTACGGAGGTTGCTTAATATTTTCCTTTAGCCGTTCTGTGATAATAACAGCATCTTACCTTATTGCTTTAGAAGTGTCTCATAGAGGCCAAACAAAGAGCATGCAAGTATAACTGAGCCAAATTACAATAAATATCCATTATTATAGCTCAGTAAAGCGTCATGACAGACTATTGCTCATATTAGGGTTATCATTGATCTACAGCCTCTGAATTACCTGCCCATCAGTGATGAAATATGTTCATGTATTACACCGTAAGACCATCAGTCACAGCAAATGGGTATTACGCGCAGTTATCAGCGAGCCGCTCTGTGCTGTTAATGCAGTTGCTATTGCGGCCATATGCTCCAGCTCCTGCGCGCTTTAATGAGCACACCTGGGACAGCGTATCAAGCAGAAATTATTAGGTGCAATAAAAAGTTAAAAGATGATTTGGCAGAGTCAGTTAATAGCTAGAAAAGTGGAAAATTGCTGATTCAGTCTGGAGTCTAAGATGTACAAGAATAGACTGTATAACTACTTGCTCTGACCCAGGCTAACTGGCGTACACACTTTTATATATATCTCAGAAAATTCCTCAATGGGGAGGGTAGTCATCATTGTATAATCCATTCAGAGTTATCCTAATTTTATTTTTGTTGTTGTTGTTGTTTAGTCATGTCCGACTCTCCATGACTCTATGGACAGCAGCACGTTAGGCACATCTTGTCACTGGTTGTGCTTACACAAAATGTTCTCTTGACTAAGATACTGGAGTGGGTCTCCAGTTCCTTCTGCAGTTGATCATGATTTGTCTGACCTCTCTGCTATGACCTGCCCATTTTGGGTGACCTTACATGGAAAAGCTCACAGCTTCATTGAAGTACACGTGCCCCTTAACCATGACAATGTAGCAATCCAGAAAGTGAATATTATTTTAGTTAATTCTAATTAGACATGTGCATAAAACACACAACTTCTAGATTTCCATGCATTTATAAGTATGCATTCTGGATTGTTACCTAGTGAAGGGGTTTGTGTACTTCAATGAAGCTGTGAGCTATCCCATACAGGGTCACCCAAGATGTATAAGCACACCGAGAAACATAATGATAGATATGCATGGTGTACTTTGGTTAACGACTCAAATGGAGAACCAATATTAATTTAGGGTTAGAGAACAGTGGGCTCTGCAATAATGTGACAGTCGCCCATTCCCCTACCGCACATATGTATAGTTTCTCACTTGAGAAAATCACTTCATCCATGCCTAGTTGACATGGAAAATATCTAAAGATGCCTATTTTTCTAGGCCTGTCCATATAAGCCCCTTAAATAAAGGGACACTGAAAATTGTCCTGGTTGGGTTATACATCAACAATATGTGTATATAAAATAAAATTAGAAGCAAAGTAGTGTGCAATTAAATATAACAGTGAGTGAAGGAAGTCAGTGAACATTGTGGATCTATCCTGTTATAGTTACTGCAGCAGTGACAGCAGCAGTTGCAGCAAGGAGCTACTAGATGGCTCTGCAGATATTTTACAGCGCTGTTGGGGTAACAGGGTACCTTTAATTGAAATGTACCATACTATTATACACATTACAAAAAATATAGAAATTTCTATTAATAATCACCTTATTAAGTTATATTAATATGGTTGACCTTGAACTCGAGCAGAGCAGTAGCACTATCAGGTACTTTGCTGACGCAACTGTGTGCCAGTGACAAATATGGCGGATACAGCCAATTTACAGAAACAAACATGGCCGATGCATGTATTCACAAATTCTACTTGTTCTCTGTTTTCATGTTTATAACTTTATTCACAATGTCCGTAGACACCACAGTCGTGGGATTCCACCGAATTTGGAGTGGAGCCATTTTAAATGGTAACATCTATAATTACCCTTTTTTTACATGTTTATTTTCTTGATAAAAGTTCACACTTTGGTCTGGGACGTTGGCAATAATTGGCAAGTTTTGTGCTCAGTATCTTTGAAATTGTTTTGCCCTCCACCACTTGGTTCACTACTTCAGTTTGAAGTTACCCTCAGGCCTATGGGAATTATGAGCGACAGCTGGCCCATGAGTCGTATGAGTCCATCAGGCACTTCCCATACAGCCCCCAGCCTGTTCAGTCGTTTCCCACTCTCCTTGACCTCATGGATCGTAACGCACTAGGACATATTTATGTCCATGGTCATGCGGATCCACTTGGTGTTCATGGCAGAGATACTGGAGGGGGTTGTCAGTTCCTTCTCAAGTTGGCCACACCATACAGCTCTAGGTGTTCCAAGGTGATCTCCCATCCAAGTACTGACCAAACACAACCCTGCTTGGCTTCAGGGTAGTGTTACCTCTTGGTTCCCTGACTGGAATTGAACCTAGATTGCAGTGGTGAAAGCACTGAATCCTAACCACTGGAACACCAGAGAACCCATACACTGACTATTATATATCTCTAAAACCAGCAGGCATTACCCAATTGTACTCCTTAATCCATCTGCTAATTTTGTATACCTCTATTACAAATTAATCCCCTTCCTACAGTGCTTTTCCTATTTTGTATTGGGTAAAATAAAAAGTTTTAAAGTGCTGTGAGGTCCTTTTTAAAAATTAAAGGGCCAGAATGAGGCCTTTCAAGTGAAACAGGTCACTACTCTACATGATCGCGTGTTAATTCTATATTTCGTGATTTTTGTTTTTACTTATCTATGTATAGAACAAAGGTTGTGTACGTATTTAGCTAATACAGGATTGTTGTTGTTCTAAGACATCAGAATTTAGTGTCTAATTAAATCACTGCATATATTATAACAATCTGCAATTACAAATCACATGATAGGTATGACACTGACAATGACTCACTTATATGGGGTTATATATCAAACATTCAAAAAATAGTTTAATTATATTGATAATAAGAACACAATTTATGTTTTTTTATTAAGTACTTTGGGGTATATTTAACATATAGAGTAATGATTAGGATAAGAAACGTATTGATGGACCACTGAAGCCCCCAGTAATTTTATGCAATTCATGTTATGCTATTAATTAATCTTGGTAACATGCAAAAAAATAAGTATAGCCTTTGATTATATTATATTTTATATACAGTTTACTTTTCTATTGGCAGTCATGGTTTATTTTGCTTTCCTTAGCTGTGACCAGGGAGGCTTATTCTATTTTTTATGGTTACACTTCTGTTTAATACTATAGTTAAGTGCACGGTATCAGACTTTCAATAGAACTGAACATAGATGGTATTGGCATCCAAAAAAGGATATGGTTCCCACAATTGCAAATTAAAATATGTTTTTATTTTTTAAACAAAAAAAAAATCCCAGTATCAAGTCTTCAACAGCATACTATAAATGATACTTCAGTGGTCCTTTAATAACTTGTATACTCTCTGTGAAGGCTGAATTAAATGAAGGAGAAGCTCCATAATATATCATAAGATCTGATAAAAGTTCAGACACTTGAGATTTAGGCTCCATTTAAGAGCATATAGCAGAACATTATTGTCACAACCAGCTTTCTGGGGCCAGGGTGGGACTCCCCTGATCCCCACAGCCAACCCCAATTGAACTTTTAGTTCTCGCCACTGGACCCTGATAGACCTATCCAGTTAAATCAAAGGGGTATTATTATGGCTTAAGGACCTTGCGTAAGACTTTAACACTTGCTGATTTATTATGTTGTGTGATGTTTTTTCTCAAGTGCTGGTTGTATACCCTGGACGCATTAGGCCCCTTTCCACCAGGTAATTTGCGCTTAGAGAACATTTGGTCCATTTTCCATTTTTAAGGCCATTATGTTGTGTATAGTATATGTTTTAGGGTGCAACCATTGCATTAAGTTAACCAAAATACTCCCCTTCTCAGTCTGGGCCCATCCCCCCACCCAGACTTTCTGACTCCAGGCATCACATTATGGTATCAACCCCTGCTGTGCCCAAATCCTAATGGGAGGTAGCTGATAGCTGATGCCATATAATTCAAAGGGACAGAAGGTGTGATACTAAGGGAGTGTCCCATTGCTGATTGAGGCAAAACCTGTATAAAATTATGTACTGGAAAAAAATACAGTTTTATGCTGTCTCTAGGACACATAGAAATGGCGTGTTTCTTTGAGGGCATGGTCTATAATCACTATGATGCTGCTGTCCTAGAAGTGGGGGATATGTGAACCAGATGAAGTACAGATTGTACCGATTATGGTCCTGGTGCCTCCTGCTTAGGATCCTGGTATGACTGCCAGGCCCCTGCAACGCCCTCCGCCCTCATGATCCATGATCCTGAGGGAGAATTCCTGTTTTTAGGGGTAAAGTAGACCCCCTCTCTGGGTTATAATGATTACTTTTAAGAGTTTTATGTAAATAATCCCTTCAATGTTTTCCCTTGGGCTCCAGAAAATTTCAGTTTTAGGACTTAACATAGGACTGGCAAGTTATTGATTGTATTAACCTTTTGAAGACTAATAAATGATTTTCAAAGGCTGTGTTTTTGCACCTGTAATCCACACATATTTGTTTGCTTCTGTGGTTGAACAAGCAGAATAACCTGAATTCTCTGGAAATGTCTGATTCATGATAAAACAAGTCTGAAATACAGTCTGAAGTGTGTACCATAGTCCACAACAACTTATTAGCCATCCAGGCATATTTTAAACAGTTCTCAACAATGCTACTTGAGAGAGGCTCCAGACGTGGACTCCTTGCTCACTGTGCCTTAGAGAGTACAGCTGCACTTTACTGATGAGGCCCATAGAGGCCGAAACATATATCTGGGGATTGCGTTTTCTCCTGTTCAGGGTAGAATTGCCTATTATTTCGGGGCTGGGTCACTCTTTTGAGAGAGACCAGACTGATATACTACAGGATATTTCTCCCTGTGAAGGGCACAATTGGCTATAAGAGGTTGCTCTCAGAGTGGGTTATCATGTCCATAGGACTAATCCATTAAGATTTGTTTGGTCTCTAAATGAGCACCTCGGTTGTCGTTGTGCAAGCAATGCTACTTTACAACACCTTTTCGCTTTCAAAATTGCTTTTGCTTGTTTAGTGTGTCAAATCAGGGCAAAGTAGTTGTTGCTTACTTGTGGACTACTTATATTTTTTACAAGGTAAGCAATCTCTCGGTTAACTCTGTAGGTCTCATTGCTATTGCTAAAGCTCCCAAGTCTTTAGGCCAATCTCAGCCTATTCCACTTCTGGTTGTAGGCCAATCACAAGGATGCCTTCTGTATTTGGTGTTTAACATTATGAGACAGCATGTATATCATGCCTGTAAGAATGAACATACTCAACATGACAACAACTAAGTTTCATAGACTATACAGGAAGCGAACGGATTTTAACTATATTATTATTTGTAAAGCGCCATCATATTCTGTAGCTCTATACCTTTGTTGCGATCAAGGCAAAACAATATGCTTAGCTCAAGGTCAATAGTGTTCTTACAATATATGGTATAGTGTTTTCCAGGAGTTCTGAGTGTCCAGTATGAAACAGGGGAATTTCGGATTTTCTTCCAAATTAAATGCAAGCTGTTTTAAGGTAGAAAAACGTATCTTATCAATCGCAAATGGAGCAGGAAAGAACAATAAAACAAATGTATAAAGCGTTCAACAATAGTACAGCCTCTGCTCTTGTCTTCAAATAATTCCCAACCTGCCTTCTTTGTTCTGCTAATGACCACCTTCTTTCCTCCTCTCACTCCGGCCTCCACGACTTTTCTCGTGATGCCCCTCTTCTTTGGAACTCCTTGCTTTGCTCCACTAGACTCTATTTCTGCATCAACAAAAATGCTTCAGCCTTAATATGAGCAACACATCTATCATTCTTCTTTACCTCACATATCTTTTAGATTGTAAGTTTGTGAGTTTTCAATCTTGTATCGGTGCTTTAGGGTAAGCACTATGTAATTTTGATTTTAAGCTCCAAGACAGGGCCCTCCATTTTTTTGCAATGTGTTAAAATGTTTTTTGATTTGTATGTAAGCCTACAGAATATGTTGGCGCGTTACAAATAAAGGATAATAATAATATAAAGGTCTGCAAATATCTGTGCTAGGTCATAAAACAGTCTATCTGTATTTAATTGCTGTCATATGTTGACCTATGTGTCTACACATGTCTGTTCTGTTTTTTATACCACTGATCTCTCATTTATCATTTTCTTGTCCGAGTGACCGTATGCCATTGTTTTGTGGAATGAGAATTGGTTCTTTTTTCAAAAAAGGTCAACATAATAACAAATATTATTAGTACTGTGTGTAAATAAGATTATACAAATGTGGTATAGCAGATCCTAGGACTGGTGCTCATCATTGATACCTTCAGGGATGAGGAAAACCTAACACAGTTAGTCATAGTTGTACATAGATTATAGAGGAATAAAAGCAGTTACTGTATTTAAACAAGGGCCAGTGAGATGAAAGTTCAGTAAAATCACATGTATTAACCTAATAAACACGTTATAGATTTAAAATCCGGCCCCCATGATCATTGGACGATGACCAAGACCATGGTTACATTTTATTTCTGCTGCTTTGTATCCTTGTAAACTAATGAGCTTTTGATTGCCCTGTTGATGGCGTTGGTAGATTGTGCAGTTAGAAACTTCATCCTGACTTTAAAATCCCCACACATTTCCAGCACTAGAAGAATAGAAGAAAAATATTACATTCCATTGCAGCATAAATGTACATTGTAATATCTGATTTCTCTTTAGTTCTCTGCTTTAACCCTTAAAGTGGAAAAAATATAATATAAAAAATAAAAAAAACTTTATAAAACAACTTCCCAGTATAATTCAGTTTTGTGATATTTATATATGAATACATATGTATGTGTGTGTGTGTGTATATATTGTAACAAGGTACCCGTTGATGGGCTGTCAATGGTAGAGACTTCTGGGCTCTTTTTATATATTTTATTGAGTAGTTACAAAAACACAAATTAAATAGCTTATAGTCAGAAAAATAAACATCTACGTAAACGGGCTTACTTAGACTCTGGAACTCCCTGACTATAACCTGAGCAGCTTTTCTACTACAGGTTAAATTATAATTCATAAAGAAAACAAACAGTCTCTTGTAGTGCAACCTTGTGGCCAGGATACAAACAGTCCCTTATAGCGCCAGCTTGTGGCCCGGATACAGATAGTCTCTTACAGTATCCGGAGTCTTGTATATGTGGTGTAGTGCCACCTTGTGGCCAGGTTACGACTAGTCTCTTATATAGTGCCAGCCTGTGGCCTTTCCACGTCTTCACTTAAATTACCTTGGATGAAGCATAGGGCCCGCCCTTCTCTCCCATATGCTTCACCCCAGGGACCCTTTGATATTGCAATAGGAACACTGCAATTTAACAGGACAAGCACTCAGCCTCTTCCCTGGGGTATAATAATTTAAGTAAAAGGCTTCTGACCTTATGGTAAATGGAGTGTCCGTCTCCTCACTAGCTTCAGTCTGCCATGCAGCTTTCTCCAGTCAGGTAACTCAGCAGTGTCCCACAGGTACTTAATAAGGATTTATTTGCATATCCAGCAAAACCTTTTACTTGCTGCTCCAGAAAAACAGCACTCCAGAATTCAGTATTGCAGCTTCTCAAAAACAGCTCTCTCTGCTCAAGGTTTCTTCCAGGCTCCTTATCTCCTGTGAACTTGAAGAAATACACATTTACAAACTCACCCTGATGTTTGCTAAATCTTTTCAGTTGTAATCTGAGGCTTTTTTTCAGTTGGCACCCCTGAAAATTCCTGCTAAGATTAGCATAACATCCATAATTTGTTTTGGCCAATCAAGAGAAAGCAGGCACATTTGTATCATACTCTGGGGATCCTGTGTTGCAAAGCAGCCTAGGATATGTAGTCTCTTTCTCTCTATATCCTTCCGCTCTGATTCAGTTGTGAACTCAGACCCCACCCAACCATGTGATACCATCCTGCAGTTACTTCCTTTGAAAGACCAAACTCCATACCTAGCTGCATTTCCTTAGTATATACTTAGTTATGTAACCTATCTAGTGGTATGCAAGGCTGGAATTTACTCTCCTAACTATAACTTTGTAAGTACACTGAACTTATCTATATAAAACATTTTTTTCTGATAATCACTGCCTGTTTCTTACCTTACATTACATTTGAAACTTATATATACATTTAAGAGAGAAAAGATTAGGACAAGACACAAGAAAAAAAGTGGCAAACTGGAAGAAAATATAAAAATATACAGTTTCACACACCAATCACAGGGTCATAAAATGGCCTTGTCCCTCTGGCCATACGTTCTAAGACCATTCAGCTGCCATCATAGTATGAGCTCTCAGGTCAAGGCCATCCCAGTCCACTCAACAGATTAACATCGTGACTTGGACACCAGCCTTTACCTTTCAGAATGTTCTCACAGGAATCCCAAGATCTCATCCACAGAATAGTCTCCAGAAACAGCATCTACCTCCCATTGTTCATATTCACTCAATCATGAAGCATTCTTCCATTTTTTTCTTGCTTGGGAGATATTCATATTCATGAGTTTAAATGCAGGTCAATGAATCTGAATCACTTCTATACATTTGACCTCTGAAGCCAGATTTCAAAATATCACACTAATAGAAAGTAATAAATTAAAGACTGTATTTTTAGCATACTAAAAATATTTTAGTTCTTCAAAAGAGTATTTTAAATAGAGTTTAAGTGAATTTATTATTATATTAGAGCTGAAGAGGGTTGTGTGAAGAAATAGTCTGATTCCTAATATGTCAGAAAAAAAAAAATCTGTCAGGCTGAAACATGAAATCTCTGACACCCAAGGTCATTGAATAATATAATTTTCTTTATGGCAATAGGTTTGTGAAAGCGAAACCTTATAATAAAGATGTATGTGTCCTCCATCAACACAGTACTAATCCAATAAAGAAAGAATGTCAACAATAAATATATAATGGAATTTGCACTGTGTATAAATGTGTGGGAGTTGCGCATATACAGTATATATATACCCGTATTGGTCTGAATATAAGCCGCACCTTTTTCCAATTTTTAAGTTTGCGAGTTACGGATGCGGCTTATATTCGCGACCGTAAAAAAAATCACTGCCGATTTGCGAGCTTGCGAGTTACGTGTGCGGCTTCTATTCGCGAACGTAAAATTACTGCTGATTTTGCACGATTGCTAGTTAAGGGTGCCGATTTGCGTGCTTGAGACTGCGGTATTGTAGCAATTGAATAGCGATTTACGGTTTTAGTGATTCTAACATCCTGTAAGGCCTGTAACCGGCAAAAAAAGCTACAGTGCTTATTAGAAAGCCTGTTTCTTGCAATGGCGGATCACTCAGAGAGTCTTTTTCTCTCCAATTTTAAGAGTGCGTCTTATATTTGAGTACTATCTTTTTTCTATTTTTTCCCCTTGAATTTTACAGGTGCGGCTTATATGTGGGTGCGGCTTATATTTGGACCAATACGGTATATATATATATAATTTGTTTTTAAATGCTAAGCTATTGTTACTATCCTTTATTTCTTACACTCCAACATATTCTGTAGCGCTATTAATATTAGTATTGCACTTGTGTTTTTTTGTCCCTAGCGGCAACCAATTGCTGGGCATAGCTGAGGTAGATAAAATCTCTTAAGAAACGGTGAAATCAATTTTTACAAATTTTATTTTTTTCACTTAGTATTTTTTCATTTTGTGCATTTGATGGCGTAGAACATCATTGACAGATCCTAATTTCAAGCTTTCCTTGCAATGTTTTCCAGCAACTGGTTGCTCTTAAATAAGAAATCATTTAAAAAAAGTTTTCAAGTTTTAGTTTTCTTTCAGTGTATATAATATTTTAAATATTAGAAACGTTTTTTTTTTTGTTTTTTTTTTTAAATATAAATTGACATAACATTTGTTCCAGATATGGTTTAATTAAATTATAAGCAACAACAAATACTTTTGTCAATTCAATGCTTTTTAAAAATACATTTTTTTACATTAAGCAACATTAAAGTTTGCAATTTTGGCCTGTCAGTCAGACTGTCTGATCAACCCACAAACAGAGGTCCATATAGTTTGTTAATGAGAGATAATTGCTATTAATTACTCATTGGGTCCATTGTCTTAAGTGCAGTTAACTAGGGGCCTTATTCTATTGCGATTTGGCCAATTGAATAGGGCTCTAAATAAGCACATAGCACATTTTTTTACAGATGTTTTTAGTTAGTGAACTTCTATCCAAAAGCAAGGTCTTCACGTACTAAACACTTCTGTAACAGAATATGCTATGTGCTTATATAGAGCCCTATTCAAATGGCCAAATCACAATTGAATGAGGCCCAAGGTCTGTTCATGCCTATTTTTTTATGCAGGAACCAATGCCTCACATGCTTATCAGTAATGAACGATATGGATCTCTATGGGTGGGTATTCCAGATGGCTGATTGACAACATAAAATGACAAATTTCAATGTTTTATTGTAGGAAAACATTTTTTTTTATATTTATTATTCTATTCGTAAAGTAGTTGTTATCACTATAGTTTTAAATTATACCATATTTGGAACCTGATTAAACTTAATTGAAAATAACTTGATAATGGGATATATGTTGTTAGAAATCTGGTTTTAAAGAGTTTAATATAAATATGACACTTCAATGGCCCTTGGAGACACTTACAAACACTTCCCCAGCCCAGGAAAATTAGAATTATTTGCAACTTTTTTTCTCATCACATTATATGTAATTGGCAGATGTTTTGTTATTTGCATCACATCACACCTCATATGCAAATATAGAGTTTAATAACATTGTAAATGAACAGCTTTAAATAGAAATTCCACCTAACTTAGGTGTGTGACTGTATTATACCAGAAATTATTGTTTAGTCAAATTGGCAAACGGAGCCACTTGGCGCTATAGCCTTTCATTGAGCTTACTGTGTCTTTAAGGACCACAGTAGCTGAAGAATATCTTTACATATTTGTGAAGTAGGCAACAAACAAAACATTAGTAGCTGTGCAAATTATACTAGTAGTCTCTATCTATTGGCCTTATTCAATTGCAATTGAAATTTGCTACAGTTACAGAGCGATTCAATTGAACAAGCCGGCAATTTAAGGACCGAATGCCCAAACCGTAAATGTAACCAACCGTAAGTAGCATTTCAGAGCGTGATCATGATCAATTAAGCAAGGCCTTAAATACCGATCAGCCAATAGTAAATGAGACCGTCAACATTACGTTGGTAAAACATGGAGGTTAAACTTCAATCCATTAGCGTTTAGAGGTCCCATATGCGATCGGACTCGCAATCCGGCAATGTACAAAATATAAAAAATGATTGAAGGAAATGTTCTGGTCCATGTGGGTGGCCTGATATGTATTAACTCCTTGATTACTAAGACTGATATAACACGGAAATTAAACAGGAAAAAAAAAATATTGCAGATTTGCGGGCTTGAGACTGTTGCGCAATTAATTCTAATGTCTTTCATCGCTTTCCCCATCCTTTAAAGTGCAGTATTGATTATTTTTTTGCATTTACAGTGCTGCAATCTGGTATTTAACCCCCTTGCTTGTCCTATCTGGTACTCGTAGTATTTTCTTCTACATTTGCCATTTACAGGTCTGAGAACATTTGCAGCCTTGAGGAATTGTAGCAATTGAATAGTGACTTGCGACTGTAACATTTACGGGCTTAAAAGTTCAAAGGCTTAGATGGATCGGAGTTACGATTTTAAGCTTGTAACCCACAAATCGAAAAGCAAATTAGCTGATGGGCTACATTACGGGCTCCAGTAAACAACAATTGCTCAATTGAATAAGGCCCTATGTGTAGTATATACCATCTAACTTGGCTTAAGTTCTTCCTGATAGTTTGGAGCTTGAAGGGTGTGTTTATCTATCAATGGAGGAATAGATGGGAGAAGAGGAGGGGAGAGAGAGAGACAGAAGAAAATTCATTATATCTTTAGACCATTTGAAATTTGCCACCTACCCCCTTCCCCTACATGCAAGCAGTCAAAAGATAAATGGCAAAACCTGCTCCTGCAATATATTAGAGACTTCTCTCATACATGTGACCATTGGTGTAGGAGCCAAAATCATTCTGAAGGGGATACAGATCATTTTATACAAAATTCTCCAACAGCTTCTCTATACATCCATACACTCAGGGGTATATGTCCCCATTGTCCCCCCAGTTCCTACTTCCATGCATGTGACCCTAACCAAATCACTTCCCCCACCTTCTTCCAATGGACAGTGCTTATGGACCTTAGTTTTACTCCTCTGACGTTTGCTTACTTACTTCTTTTTGTGGACCTCCTGCTTGAAGCATTGTTCCAACTTCTTGAGCTGAAAGACATTGGACGCTTATTGAAAGTATTTGTGGTCGTGTTATGCAAGAGCATTAAATATTTTTAGATTATATCTATTTTTAGCCGATTTGGTATATTTTGGGCTTCCACATTCGAGCACTGCTTGTTGGCCAGTGCACCAAAGGAGTGTGTAAGATTTTTTTTTCTATTCTTAGACTGAGATGGGAATGATAGATCTCCAGCGCGTCATCCATAGTACATATGTTCTTGTCTTTCTTGCATGAATACGGGTCATCTAAAAGTTATTGATCTAGCCTATTTAAATATCTTGAGTCCGACTAAGAATGTAATTAAGCAGGGAAAAGGTCCTAAAGCTAGATTTTAACTGAGGCCTCTGCTGGCTCCTGAATGCGTCCATGATACTTGGTGGATGATTTGTGTGTGAGAGGGGTGTTGACATTTCTGAAGAGTTTTAGTTCCATCCCTTAATGCAAACTTGCTGCTTCTAATTGTGTGAAGGTGAAGGATTTGGTGCCAGTTTCAGTTGTATCCAGTTATCAAACAAAGGCTCTAGACCTCTGCCTGTTCCCTCCTCCCTCCACCACAAAAACAAACTTCTATCATGCTTATATACTCATGGTTTATGCATGTAACGGAGTTGTAACACGGATCCTATATCTCCGCTGGTATACAGTAAAATATCCAAGAAGCACTACAGTGTCACCATCCCCAACCTCCCATATTGGACGACACTCAATTGGGAGTCAAAGTATACTGTCTTTATTTTGTTGTGCAGAAATATATATACACATCTCTTCCCACAGGCAATACACATTCCCCATAGTTGGCCACACAATACACATAGAGGGGCAATAGGTGTGGTCACACCCCCCGGAGGCTACCTGGCTACTTTGATACAATCAGACATTGATCAGATTATACTTCCTTTGTTCTATGTCTCATAATGAAAACACTTTATACAATAGACTTCCTTATCTTATGAGGAGTCTCTATAATAGGATTATCTATTAGCCTAGTAGCTGTAATATTCTGAGCCAATATATTCTGTAGAACATAAAACAACATATCTACAGTACAGCAATGTGATCATATTTTAACCAAGAATTAAATAACCATAAAACAGGGTAAAACAGTGATGGGTTCCATTACAATGCATATACTAATGTGTTATGTTAGTTTATTACATACTTCACACATGTGAGATTATATTCAAATACCGCAGCTTACTTGAAGTTAATGAATATCCAATCGGGATGCTGTTTGGATGGTACTGAGTATCTCTGGATGTAATCATCATCAGACTGAATTGTATTCTATTATATTATCTTCTCCTCTAACTGACCCCACAGTCGGGCTTTGAGTCCTGGCCTGCTCGGAGTCTCCTCTCTGTTGGTAGATCCTCTTTATGTTCCCTGCTGTTATAGAGCCCGGTATATGTAATTATAATAACATCCTTTGATGGATGGCATCTAATTCCAAGAAATCTTTGTTTTCCTTTCTCTCTGTTTCTCTGGGGATTTGAGTTTAATTGTATTGGTTTTTTATGCCCTTTGGTGGCAGAAACCTTTTGCTGTTTTTTTATTGCTGTCTGATGTCTCATGCTTTCAACTTTAACCCTTCAGTTCCCTTACAGTACAAGAGATTACCTTTATCATGTAGATAGGTGAATAAAGAATAGTTATTTCCATGTAGAGTTGGATTAAGCAAGTTCGGCCCAAAGTTTTGATGCCCTAGACCAGGGGTCATCCACCTTTTGCTGTTATAGAGTCAAAATAAGAATCAGATTTCAGTGCAATATATATATATATATATATATATATATATATATATATATACATATATGCATATTCATAGTTTGCACTTTCTCAAGCTACTTAATACAAACTGTAATGCTATACATGTGCTTATGGCATGAGGGGGTAGGCATAATTAATATTTTACAGGCCCATGGGTGTCGGAATTGGGGGGGAGGACAAATCCCCAACAGGTTTTTCTCTGTTTGTGTGTACAGTATGTATACAGTCAGGTCCATGAATATTGGGACATCGACACAATTCTAATCATTTTGGCTCTATACACCACCACAATGGATTTGAAATGAAACAAACAAGATGTGCTTTAACTGCAGACTTTCAGCTTTAATTTGAGGGTATTTACATCCAAATCAGGTGAACGGTGTAGGAATTACAACAGTTTGTATATGTGCCTCCCACTTTTTAAGGGACCAAAAGTAATGGGACAATTGGCTGCTCAGCTGTTCCATGGCCAGGTGTGTGTTATTCCCTCATTATCCCATTTACAAAGAGCAGATACAAGCTCCAGTGTTCATTTCAAGTGTGCTATTTGCATTTGTTGCTGTTAACTCTCAATATGAGATCCAAAGAGCTGTCACTATCAGTGAAGCAAGCCATCATTAGGCTGAAAAAACAAAACAAACCCATCAGAGAGATAGCAAAAACATTAGGTGTGGCCAAATCAACTGTTTGGAACATACTTAAAAAGAAAGAACGCACCGGTGAGCTCAGCAACACCAAAAGACCCGGAAGACCACGGAAAATAACTGTGGTGGATGACCGAAGAATTATTTCCCTGGTGAAGAAAACACCCTTCACAACAGTTGGCCAGATCAAGAACACTCTCCAGGAGGTAGGTGTATGTATATTTCACCAGAGTAAATACAGAGGGTTCACCACAAGATGTAAACCATTGGTGAGCTTCAAAAACAGGAAGGCCAGATTAGAGTTTTCCAAACAACACCTAAAAAAGCCTTCACAGTTCTGGAACAACATCCTATGGACAGATGAGACTAAGATCAACTTGTACCAGAGTGATGAGAAGAGAAGAGTATGGAGACGGAAAGGAACTGCTCATGATCCAAAGCATACCACCTCATCAGTGAAGCATGGTGGTGGTAGTGTCATGGCGTGGGCATGTATGGCTGCCAATGGAACTGGTTCTCTTGAAATTTTTGATGATGTGACTGCTGACAAAATCGGGCAATATTATCTGCTCATATTCAGCCAAATGTTTCAGAACTCATTGGACGGCGCTTCACAGTGCAGATGGATAATGACCCGAAGCTTACTGCAAAAGCAACCAAAGAGTTTTTTAAGGGAAAGAAGTGGAATGTTATGCAATGGCCAAGTCAATCACCTGATCTGAATCCGATTGAGCATGCATTTCACTTGCTAAAGACAAAACTGAAGGGAAAATGCCCCAAGAACAAGCAGGAACTGAAGACAGTTGCAATAGAGGTCTGGCAGAGCATCCCCAGGGATGAAACCCAGCGTCTGGTGATGTCTATGCGTTCCAGACTTCAGGCTGTAATTGACTATAAAGGAATTGCAACCAAGTATTAAAAAGTGAAAGTTTGTTTTATGACTGTTAATCTGTCCCATTACTTTTGGTCCCTTAAAAAGTGGGAGGCACATATACAAAATGTTGTAATTCCTACACCGATCACCTGATTTGGATGTAAATACCCTCAAATTAAAGCTGAAAGTCTGCAGTTAAAGCACATCTTGTTAGTTTCATTTCAAATCCATTGTGGTGGTGTATAGAGCCAAAAAGATTAGAATTACGTCGATGTCCCAATATTTATGGACCTGACTGTATATAAAGCTATTTTATGTCTGTATCCCCCCAGATTTTTTCTGGCTCCTACACCCCATAATTCCAGCCAATCCCTTTCTTTCACATGTGACAAAGTTCCATTGTAAGTTAACACCTCTAAGGAGCTTAGTGGTACCAGCTTGAAGCCAACATTTTGCCAGTCTATCAGATTTTTCTAATTATTTAAAGATTTTAAAATAAAACATTACATTTCTTGGTTTAAAAAATAAATATTAAACAGTCTTTCTGATTTGTAAAAATGTGTTTCTTTAGCAAATATGATTCGAGATTTGAATACTGGTTCCTATGCCTGTGGACCATCTGCATCAAATCAGCAAAAATACAGGTGGCGGCATCAACATGGACCATCTGAAAGAAAACTGCCACTGCAGTCTGTTGTATTGTAGCAGTTTTACATCTGCCCCAACATATAAATGGATATTTACTTGAGCATTACATAGTACATAATGTAATTGTTCATGTTTGAAATGAGAATACTGGATCTGTGCCTAAGGTTTCAGAATCAACCACAGATATTAAAAATATGGTGTCATTTAAAGTTATAGATAATAACACATATTTTTATCTGTTGAATGTTATAAAAAAATTAAATTTCCTGCATTACATTTGCAATATTTTTCTATCGGTCAGACTTTCTGATCCACCTACAAACACAGATTCAGTGCAAGGTAACTGCAGAACATAAAGACTGGATATGTACACAGGGCCTCATTCTATTAGCGGCCGTAGGCGCTGCGGGGCCGCAAGGACCAGCCGCAAGGACCGGCCGCAAGCTATTCTGCTATTCTATTCCCCTCCGGCCGGAGACTCCGGCAGGCTTGCGGCCGGCGCCTTGCTATCTCTTGCGGCCGCACGCGCCGGAGGAAAGCCTTTGATCTAAAACAGCCGCAAGAGTTTCGGCCGCAAGAAAAGCCCGGTTGCTATTCTATTGCTCCGGGAAGCCTCTCTGCAAGGCTAAAAGCGAGCCACAGCTTACTTGCAGCAAACAGGTCCCGCTAGCACCAATTAAGAACATAAAATAGCCCAAATAAAGCCATCCTGCACTCTGAGGAGACTATAAAGTGATTGTAGGTGTTAGCAAAAATAGCACAACATTCCCCTATACTCAAATCCGTAAAAATATTATTTTATTATATATGTCAAATATGCATGTAAAAAGTCCCGAGGGCTTGGAGCACCTCAATAAACAGTTAATGTAAACTCGGATTTGGGCTGATGTGCAAGCTTGAGAGTGGGCTACTATTAATCCTCATGTCCCCCAATATGATCCTTAGCATTTACAGAGCTGTACAGTGCCGTCTTGAATTTATTTTTGACTTTAAAAAATGTTGAGCTTACGGCCGGTTCCAAGATATGCGGCCGGCCGTAAGGGGAGATCCTTGCGGGGCCGTATAATAGAATTGCGAGTTAACAGAACCCCCGCAAGGAATCGCAGCCTTGCGGCCGTTTTACGGCCGATAATAGAATGAGGCCCACAGTCTTTTGCGCCGTATATTGCAGTATAGTCCTACTGTAATGGTGATGTCGGAGCCAAACACTTCATTATAAGTTTTTCTTGTGTCTTACTATGGGATGGTCTTATCCATCTTTCTGCAGTTTAGGTCTTTAGAAAACCTTGGTACTGTGAATACGTTTTATCAAAGTTTTATAAAAAATGGAATGTAGCTGTTTATTTAATTTGAGTTTTTGCTCTGTCCTACTGCATGTTTTGGGTTCCATGGTGGTCTAGTAGTTAGGATTCAGTGCTTTCCCAGCTGTAACCTGGGTTTGATTTCAGTCAGGCAACCAAGAAGCCATGCACAGTTGGGCCTTGGATGAGAGACCACCTAGGAATACCAGGAGCTGTGTGCTGTGGCCCAGGCAACTCATTCGAGTATCTCTGCCATGAAAACCAAGTGGATTAGCATGGTATATTGCGGTCCATTTGGTCACAGAGAGTCAGACACGACTGAACGATGCAAACGCTCAGTGCATATTTGCCTTAATAGTTTCTCTTAAAATGTGTCAGTTAACTACTGTATGGTTTAGATTGATTTCTAGAGTTTGAATGTGTGTGTTTAAAAAAAAACTGTTTTGAGAAATCTATGTTTTTAGTTTTAATGTGGCGAGGACGCATAGAAGGGCTCGCAGTTATAACTGATTATATCTAATATATGTGATGCAGCTCACATGACAGTAGTAAGGTTTGTTTGTTTGCTCACTCTTTATGGTTTGTTTGGTCCAATCCCTTTCTTTCACATGTGACAACGTTCCAAGAAGCTTAGCGGTAGCAGCTTGAAGCCAACATTTTGCCAGTCTGTCAGATTTTTCTAATTCAAAGATTTTAAAGTACCGTAATATATTACATTACTTGGTTTAGAAAATAAATATGACACAGTCCTTCTGATTAGTATAGCTGTAAATATGTGTTTGTTTAGCAAATATGATTTGAGGTTTGGATCCTATGTCTGCAGATGATGATTCAGTTCACATGTTTGCCATTAATGTGAATTAAATATCACCATAATCTGTTCTCCCTTAGAGCTCTATTCTTTATGCCCAATATACCACCATCCCTACTAATGATGCCCTGGTTAAGTAACCTCCTATAAAATTCCATTTTTGTGTACTTTTTGGAAAAATATGTTAAAACTAGTCTTTTGCTCATCATAAATGACAGAATAATATTTTGTTTTCCCTTGCCCCCCTTCCCCTGTATTTCTTTCCCCCTTTCCCTCCCCTGTGTCTCTTCCCCCATATCTTTTCCTCCCGTCCCATGTGTCTCCCCCCTGTATCTCTGCCCCCTTCCCCTGTGTCTCTTTGCCCGCCCCTGTGTCTCTTTGCCCGCCCGCCCCTGTGTCTCTTTGCCCTCCCTCCCCTGTGTCTCTTTGCCCTCCCTCCCCTGTGTCTTTCCCCTCCCTCCCCTGTGTCTTTCCCCCTCCCTCCCCTGTGTCTTTCCCCCTCCGTCCCCTGTGTCTTTCCCCCTCCCTCGCATGTGTCTTTCCCCCTCCCTCCCCTGTGTCTTTCCCTCTCCCTCTTCTGTGTCTTTCCCCCTCCCTCCCCTGTGTCTTTCCTCCTCCCTCTTCTCCTCCTCCCCCCTACTCCCAAAGATGCGGCTCACGCCACGCTTGGCATGCGCACTGTTAAAGCTGCAGATGGCGCTTGCTCGCGGCTCACTCCGCGCCTTATGTGTGTACGCTCCTTATGGAGCATTACACACTTACACTTATTATATTAGTGATGTGATTACATTTTCCTTTTTTGTTGTACATAATGGCAGAACAAGCTGTAAAAACATTAATATTTACCTTCCATTTTTCAATTGCTGTCTTTGTATTAGAAAACATAGGAGACCTTTCCAGTTATCTGTCTGCCAGCAGTCACTAGGTGGCGTGGCCAAACATTTGTTAACTTTCATAGGGTTAGGATTATGGTTAGATTATGGTTAGGGTTAAGGTTTAGTGTAAGTATCTGAACAAACAAAAATGAAACCTAAAAAGTCACTTAATTTAATTTGCATTTGAACCAGAGCGCTTATAAAAATATATTTCTTAAACCACAATGAATTTTTGGACTTTAGCGCAAAAGAGACATCAAAACTCAAAAGAAAAAATGGGAAATAGGAGGGAGCCTATGGCAAAGGATAGCACAGAAGATAAGTCCTATGACCTTAGTGGATCCTCCTGCCTGGAAGGCTCTCTAACAGAAGCCCCAAATTCTAGATATATATGCTGTGCACAAAAGTGTATATTTATAAACTGTGCTACTTTTTTCAATTTTATTATTTTTTTATAGTGTCCTTTGTGGGAAAAACTGAGACCGCAGCCCATTTCTCCCTATTTGTTTGGTTTATCCAGCCTTATCCAGTTATCAAACAAAGGCTCTGGATATCAGTCTGTCTTTAATATTTTAGATTTTTCCAAAAAATATCTTATGTCTATGGCTTATACAACTACTAATACTGTTAGTTTGGTACATACTTGACAAACAAGTGTCTTATTTTCTTGAACCCCAGTGGTCCTTTTAACTGAAAGACCTACTACCTGAGGTAATGGTCTTATCAACAACAATTAATTAAGATTAGCAGTGGTGGGTTGTAAATAGGAAGAACATGCCAACAGTAGTGACAAATGAATAACAATTACATTTAATTTTTCCATTCTTAAATGTCTCCTTAACTATTACTGTTTCTCAGCTGGGAGTGCTGATTTTCCTTACTTTTCTTCCAACTGCATCTTAATTAATTGCTGTTGATAAAGCTATTGCTTCAGAAGGTGGACATTCCAGTTTAATATATATATATATATATATATATATATATATATATATATATTTATATTTATATTTGTGTGTATATATATATATATATATATATATATATATATATTTATATATATATATATATATATATATATATATATATATATCAATGAGAATGAATGAATAATATATTTTTGTTCCTATTTGAATGTCTAATAATAAGGTAAAAAACGTATTTAATAAAAAGGAAAATGATGAAGGGGGAACCAAAATGTTGTTTATGTTTAATGTAAGGCCAAAGAAATGTATGTTACATATTATGGATTAACTGTTTTATTGAAATGCAATCGAGATTGTTGATTATAAAAACGACTCAAACAAAAAAAAACACAAAAAAACCCTCATTTCCTGCACTGGTTTTCCAAAAATAACAGTTATTGCACTGCACCATGGGAAACTGGGTGGGAACATGTAAATGAGGCCACAAAGCACCCTCGCTCTTATATCCAAAATCACTTTATACATGGTTCCTTTTTGGCATATTCTTGCTGTATTACACTTTAAGCAAAGCACAGGATGGATTATGCACAAACCAGGAAACCTACTCACAGACAGCACTGTTCCGATCTTAATGGATCTCATCAGTGTGGGGCCGGGTCCTGGTTTTGCGGTAGATTTTGCGGAGAGGTAGTCTATATAAAGACTGAGGTGGCCCTGAGTGTCCCGTAATGTAACTGAATGATTGGAGTACCAGAGAAATGCGACTAACTAATATGTTTGTCCAATAAAATATGTATCCCTTTATACTGCAATACTCTGATTATTCATCTATGTATATATCAATATTTATATAATAACTCCAATTTCATGATCAGCTTTTTGAATACTGTTCCATTTGGAATTTAATTGGAGTTATATGTTTATGTATTTTCATCTTTTCTCCGTCCTTATTCTTCTTCACTCGGCCATTCCTTTCCTTTATTTTTTCCCCTCTCCTTGGTCTGGTCAGATCACCTGATAATCTGCACTCTTGTGAACTGAAAGATATGAGTTATGAAAATACAGTTCCTTATTCCCTTAAGTTTAATACAAGAGCACGTCAGCGCAGCCCTAATGTACCACTTCTCCGAGCCAAACATAGAACAGGCTTTCAGTTCTACTCATAGGATCTGCAAATGGACATTAGCCAGGCGCTCCATGATGGCCGCTCTTAGGAGAGCTACATGGAAAACAAGTTACATAAAGCATCTTAGCTGCTGATAGAATTGTTGTCAATCAGCAAAATATGTATAAGGACCAAGAAAAGGGAGAGCAAAGAAACCACTACTGTATTTTCTATAACAATTTTATATTTCTAAATATAATCAGTAAAACAGACGCGTTTCATCCAAATAGCCAACTTCTTTAGGAATAAAAAAAGTAGATATTTTTTTTAAATACATTCTCATGAAAGTGCTAAATAAATGATTCTTTTGATCTTCTTGTTTTGAAACTTGAAGGGAAGCGGCAAAGATTACAAATAGGATAATATTTATAATTAAAGATAAAAAGCACTCTATCAGTTGAATAGTATTAAAGAACTATTTACCTTACAAGTAAAGGCTGATAAATTGCAGAGTGCACTAATTGTGCCCAGGTGAGAGGGGTGTGGCTTGACTGCTAAACTAGTATAAAAGGTTTGTGAACTGTTTCTCTCCCTTTTCTTACTCCTTCCCACCCTCTCCCTCTCTCTCTTTTCTTACTCCTTCCCACCCTCTCCCTCTCTGCCTTTTCTCACTCCTTCCCACCCTCTCCCTCTCTCCCTTCTCTCACACCTTCCCACTCTCTCTGCCTTTTCTTACTCCTTCCCACCCTCTCCCTCTCTGCCTTTTCTCACTCCTTCCCACCCTCTCCCTCTCTCCCTTCTCTCACACCTTCCCACTCTCTCTGCCTTTTCTTACTTCTTCCCATCCTCTCCCTCTCTCCCTTTTCTTACTCCTTCCCACCCTCTACCTCTCTCCTTTCTCCCACACCTTCCCACTCTCTCCCTCTCTCCCCTTTCTCACTCCTTCCCATCCTTTCCTTTTCTCACTCCTTCCCATCCTCTCCCTCACTCCCTTTTCTCACACCTTCCCACTCTCTCCCTCTCTGCCTTTTCTCACTCCTTCCCACCCTCTCCCTCTCTCCCTTCTCCCATACCTTCTTACTCTCTCCCTTTTCTCACTCCTTCCCACCCTATCCCTCTCTCCCTTTTCTTACTCCTTCCCACCCTCTCCCTCTCTCCCTTTTCTTACTCCTTCCCACCCTCTCCCTCTCTCCCTTCTCTCACACCTTCCCACTCTCTCCCACTCTGCCTTTTCTCACTCCTTCCCACCCTCTCTCTCTCTCCATTCTCCCACACCTTCCTACTCTCTCCCTCTCTCCCTTTTGTCACTCCTTCTCACCCTATCCCTCTCTACCTTTTCTTACTCCTTCCCACCCTCTCCCTCTCTCCCTTTTCTTACTCCTTCCCACCCTCTCCCTCTCTCCCTTCTCTCACACCTTCCCACTCTCTTCCTCTCTGACTTTTCTCACTCCTTCCCACCCTCTCCATTTACTCACTCCTTTTCTCACTCCTTCCCATCTTTTCCTTTTCTCACTCCTTCCCATCCTTTCCTTTTCTCACTCCTTCCCACCATCTCCCTCACTCCCTTTTCTCACACCTTCCCAATCTCTCCCTCTCTGCCTTTTCTCACTCCTTCTCACCCTCTCCCTCTCTTCCTCTCTCCCTTCTCCCATACCTTCCCACTCTCTCCCTTTTCTCACTCCTTCCCACTCTTTCCCACTCTGCCTTTTCTCACTCCTTCCCACCCTCTCTCTCTCCCCATTCTCCCACACTTTCCCACTCTCTCCCTTTTCTCACTCCTTCCCACCCTCTCCCTCTCTCCCTTCTCTCACACCTTCCCACTCTCTTCCTCTCTGCCTTTTCTCACTCCTCCCCACCCTCTACCTCTCTCCTTTCTCCCACACCTTCCCACTCTCTCCCTCTCTCCCTTTTTTTACTCCTTCCCACCCTCTCCCTCTCTCCCTTCTCTCACACCTTCCCACTCTCTTCCTCTCTGCATTTTCTCACTCCTTCCCACCCTCTACCTCTCTCCTTTCTCCCACACCTTCCCACTCTCTCCCTCTCTCCCCTTTCTCACTCCTTCCCACCCTCTCAATTTACTCACTCCTTTTCTCACTCCTTCCCCATCCTTTCCTTTTCTCACTCCTTCCCATCCTTTCCCTTTTCTCACTCCTTCACACCCTCTACCCTTACTCCCTTTGCTCACACCTTCCCACTCTCTCCCTCTCTGCCTTTTCTCACTCCTTCCCACCCTCTCCCTCTCTCCCTTCTCCCATACCTTCCCACTCTCTCCCTTTTCTCACTCATTCCCACCCTATCCCTCTCTTCCTTTTCTTACTCCTTCCCACCCTCTCCCTCTCTCCCTTCTCTCATACCTTCCCACTCTCTTCCTCTCTTGCCTTTTCTCACTCCTTCCCACCCTCTACATCTCTCCCTTCTCCCATACCTTCCCACTGTCTCCATTTTCTCACTCATTCCCACCCTATCCCTCTCTCCCTTTTCTTACTCCTTCCCACCCTCTCCCTCTCTCCCTTTTCTTACTCCTTCCCACCCTCTACCTCTCTCCTTTCTCCCACACCTTCCCACTCTCTCCCTCTCTCCCCTTTCTCACTCCTTCCCACCCTCTCAATTTACTCACTCCTTTTCTCACTCCTTCCCCATCCTTTCCTTTTCTCACTCCTTCCCATCCTTTCCCTTTTCTCACTCCTTCCCACCCTCTCCCTCTCTCCCTTCTCCCATACCTTCCCACTCTCTCCCTTTTCTCACTCCTTCCCACCCTATCCCTCTCTCCCTTTTCTTACTCCTTCCCACCCTCTCCCTCTTTTCTTACTCATTCCCACCCTCTCCCTCTCTCCCTTCTCTCACACCTTCCCACTCTCTCCCACTCTGCCTTTTCTCACTCCTTCCCACCCTCTCCCTCTCTCCATTCTCAAGCACCTTCCCACTCTCTCCCTCTCTCCCTTTTCGCACTCCTTCCAACCCTATCCCTCTCTCCCTTTTCTTACTCCTTCCCACCCTCTCCCTCTCTCCCTTCTCTCACACCTTCCCACTCTCTTCCTCTCTGCCTTTTCTCACTCCTTCCCACCCTCTACCTCTCTCCTTTCTCCCACACCTTCCTACCCTCTCCATTTACTCACTCCTTTTCTCACTCCTTCCCATCCTTTCCTTTTTTCACTCCTTCCCATGCTTTCCCTTTTCTCACTCCTTCCCACCCTCTCCCTCACTCCCTTTTCTCACTCCTTCCCACCCTCTCCCTCTCTCACTTTTCTCACTAATTTCCACCCTCTCCCTCTCTCCCTTCTCTCACTCCTTCCCACTCTCTCCCTCTTTACCTTTTCTCGCTCCTGCCCACTCTCTGCCTCTTTAAATTTTCTCACTCCTTCCCACCCTCTCCCTCTCTCCCTTTTCTCACTCCTTCCCACCCTCTCCCTCTCTTCCTTTACTCACTACTTCCCAACCTTAAGGCAGTGCTGGAAAAAAAATGGTGGCCACACAAAATAATGACACTTTGGATCCATTTTGGACATATTCACTTAGGTGTGTACTCACTTTTGTTGCCAATGGTTTAGACATTAATGGCTGTGTGTTGAGTTATATTGAGGGGACAGCAAATTGACACTGTTATACAGGCCGTACACTTACTACTTCACGTTGTAGCAGAGGGTCATTTCTACAGTGTTGTCACATGAAAAAATGTAATAAAATATTATATATATATATATATAAAATAGCTAAATGGGAGTAATTACTCCTTGGTCGATATCAATAATTAAAGGTTATTGGAAAAATAGATGTGTTTCGCTGAAATTTGTGGCTTTCTCAATCACAGAAAAGTAGCTTTAAAATAAATTTAGGTGTAGGGAAGCTTTTGGACAAAATCTCAATCCCTGAATCACAGGCATTATTAAGAGTATAAAGGTAGCCTCATTGGCTCCGAAACAGTTTAAAAAAACAAACAAAAAAAAGAACAATAGATAATAAAATAATAAATAGCAAAAATGTGACCACAAAGAACCTTTAAGAAAATAGCTTTTTCTTCCAACTAACTTATATTGAGTTTGTCATTTACCCCCAGCTTTAATGTGTCATCTACCAACCTTTTGCATTTATCTTAGTGCTAGAGAGAATTCATTGCTAATAATGTACTTATTTGGAAATTAATATGCTCAGATTGTTTCCTTAGTCTAAAACAATCAATGGAGCCACGGTCCAGCCCCGGGGTTCAATCTCATGGAAGATCTAATTGTTTAGCACATGTATGACAGTATCATGACAAAGCGGCTACAGCGATATGTTTTACAGACAGATCAGTCAGAAGTACCTCTCTTAACCTTACTTAACTTGACTGTCCTGATTGGTTGTTATTAAGCCCCGGTTTTTCTACCAGCCAATTACATCTCACCTGGGTCTATTTATTTCTCCTCTGCCGTCCTCCCAGTTCCTGGTGTAGAGAGTGCGTCTGGTTCTTCCTATGTCTTCCAGCTCTGGTTCACTACAGTTCCTAATCCCTTTTGGACTGGCCTTTGCTGCTGACCCGGATTGTTGCTGACCTTGTTGGATTTCTGCCGGCCCCTTCTCTTTGGCTTGCTTGTGCCCTTGGACTTATTACTTAGGTATACTCTAATACTTTATCTGTTAATGGTTTTACCTGCAAAGCCCGACACAATTAGAGATATAACCATTAAGCAATTGGAGACAATTATTATCAAGCACCAAGATAATAGCAAAGACTTAGATGTGGATCAATACGTAAAATTCACATCATCATCAATGATGTTTGATACAAAATAATTATGCAATTTTGAGGACTCCAAAGAAGATTTAAAATTGGTATTACCATGGTATACAAGTCTTTGTTTTATGTAATACTAGAATATTGCCCGTCAAAAAATTACGGCAATGAAATTTTAAGTCAGCTAATGCTGTTTGGTGTATGGTAATCAAATAAATAATACATTAATAAAGTAATATATGCAGGAAGCAATGTGTTGAAAAGCTGACAATCTGTTTTGATGTTGCTGCAGCATACAATGTGTGTTTTCAGTGTTGTGTCACTGCTGAGTAATTGTCAGCAATGTGTGCAGTGTGTAGTGTAAATAGGCTGCGTGCGCGAGGAAAATCCGTTAGGGTAGCTGTGTACTTCCGCATTGTGTAAGTTAGTGTTGTAAAATGGCCGCTAATGTGTGTGGTACGCTGCTGTTGGTGATTTAGCGTCCTTGTTCTTGCACCTCGTACAGCTTTTTCGGAAAATCCGTATGTGCTTGGTGCTGTTTTGCGTGTTTAGGGTCCTGTAGCCTCGTTTTCGTTTTTTTGGGCGGCCATTTTTTCTCTCGCTTGGTGATTTTCGTGTGTTTAAACTCTGTAATTTGGACTTAGTAACTTTACTTGCAGAGGTCCTGGGTGCCCCCCCTTGCTGTGGGTAAGCTTTTTATGTGTTTGTTGTGTGTATTTATTGTGTTTCTAATGTTTTCAGGTTCGCGCGGGTCGGCCGTTAAAGTCGTATCTTTGCGAGGTCGTAGTGTTTTTTTTTTTCTAGGTCCCGCTGTGATATTAAAAATATGCGTAGCAATTCAGAGCACAAAACTATAGACAAAAAAGCAACCAGATTCTCTAAATTCAATGTGTGTCTGGTGATGGTATTTTACACAAAAGATTCCTCACTCTCTCCTTAGAGATTAGATTGTTCTTCACAAACTATGGCTTTTTTTAATTTTATTTTTACTGAAAAATAATAACCGTATTTATCAGCGCATAACACGCACTTTTTCTCCCTGAAAATAGGTGGCAAATGATGTGTGCATGTTATACGCCGATATTCCCTCCCCCCTCCTCATCCTCAACCCCCCCTCTGCATTCTAACCCCCCCCCCCGCATTCTAACCCCCCCCCCCCGCATTCTAAACCCCCCTCCGCATTCTAAACCCCCCTCCGCATTCTAAACCCCTTCTCCGCATTCTAAACCCCACCTCCGCATTCTAAACCCCACCTCCGCATTCTAAACCCCTTCTCCGCATTCTAAACCCCACCTCCGCATTCTAAACCCCACCTCCGCATTCTAAACCCCTTCTCCGCATTCTAAACCCCACCTCCGCATTCTAAACCCTCCTCCTCAACCTAAACCCCCCTAAATACCTCCCCCTCACTTACCTGCTTCTGCTCCGGCCTCCGCTCCGCTCCTTGACCCGGCGCGCATGTGACGTCACATGCGCGCCACGTCATTAGCATATACCGGGTGGGAATGATATACAATGGATTCCGAGGCAGAGGCCTAAATTCACTGTATTTCAGGGGGGTTTAGTTGGAAGCTGTAGTACCTCTCAGCCAGAGGGAAATAGGGATAAGTCGGGATGAAAGAGATGGCCACAAAGGCTTAAAGGGACACTGCAAAGCAGGCACATTTTAAAAATAAAGTGTCATTCATGTTAATGAAAGCTTTTGAATATTATTTGGTTACATTTCAGTGTAATTTCTTACTGTTTGCTCTTGTAACTTGAAGTGTCATTATCCTAAAGTAAATATTGAACAAGACAAATGATGTATATGAGCCTTGTTCACTGTGGTACTGCTTGGTAGTGTACTCACCTAAACATAACAAAACAAGCTGTTAATAAACCTGCACTACTGGTAGGGAAGGAGTAGGACACAATTAATGCCTACAATATCTCAAAGAAATTATTAAAATGCAATTATATTACATTTTAACTAAATGGTGAAATACTTTTGATGTGATTATGTTACATTTCAAAATGTGCCTGCCTTACATGTTATATTATACATATTATAAATATATAATTTATAAATAATCTTCAAAAAACTGAAAAAGAGAGAGGCGCCTACCCCAGTGCAGATTAAACTTTGAGGACCATACCAGGAGACATAAAGGTCAAAAATCACAAATGGATTTTACAAATGCACACTCACCATCACTAATATGAGGTATAATACACATGTGCCCGAAAATCTTATTCTTCCACCTTCTGCTGGAATGGACTGTATAAGTCAATCAACTCCTGACTGGCGTATTGTATCAATACAATTTAATTAATTAGAACTTCACTACGCAAATTAAGTCTCTCATAAAAACAAAATTACAAGATAAAAGTCAATACAAAAATGACAAACATAAAGAACGGACGCGTTTTGCTCTTCTTTTAGAGCTTCCTCAGTATTCTCATCCTCCAAAAATATGATGAGTGAAAAATGGTTTCAATATAATGTCATATAATAAATAAATAAATAAAATAACCACATATTTATAATGTGATGTGTTAGGTAAAAGTGGATCACCTTAAGGTTCCAAGAAGGCTGTGACCTCCCTCCAGCGAGCCTCGGGCCAGAATCCTACCATCTTTCACAATCGGGGTCACTTCCGGTGGCCCTGTTAAGTCACTTCTGGTGCGCCCGAAAAGTCACTGCTCCCCCAGGAAGGCCCAAGCCATCCAGCCCCACACATCAAACACAACTGGGACAAATAACACCAGAGAGGTGAGAATAAATATACAACAAATTACAATGAGAAAAATGATAATGAAAATAGTGATAAAAAGAGGGGAGACTTTACATCTAAATAAATATAATGATGTAACAAAAGTGGTTACACCACAATATATATATATCACATATATAGTATGTAAATAGTACATTTGAATTCACATTTGAATGTCTAAAACAAGTTAAAAAGACTGGTACCAGCTCAGAATTCCAAGAAACACAGTTATTACACTGCATTCTGGGAAGCTGAGATGGGGAATGCAAATCTGCCCTTAAATGCCTCACTCTTCAATCCATAGCCATTTTAAACATGGCTTCCTTTAAGCTTATGCCCAGTGCATTACACAGCTTTTATGCAAAGCTAAAGTTGGATTATACACAAGCTGGGAATCCTACCCACTGAAAGCGGTTTCAAGGTTACTGCCTATTATCAGCAAGGGGTGGGATCCCAGCTTGTGTTGTGAGCCTTATGAGTAAGTAGTTCATAATAGTAATATAACGCAATGTTGAAAGTGCGATAAAATTACTTTTTATTTGTATTCAAGTTTTTTTCTTCCTTGTGTAGTGCCCCCAGGCTCTTGCCCCTAGGGTCCCCCAGCCTCACCAGGTGGCACACACATGACATCATTCGGGATTCCTTCCCTCTGCGCAAACATGGGAGGCATGGAGGGAGAGAATTCAACTCCCACCAATCAATGTAAGTAGCAAGAGGGGACTGGTGAGGTGTGGGGGGCTGGGGCCCCTACACTACAAAAAAGATACTTCCAGAGAAGGGCCCCGGTGCAATGCTCAGACTAAACCAGCAGCAGCTCCACCCTGGTCTCCCTCTATATCCGCACAGAACAGTATGAAGGAGAGCAGTAGTAGTATAAAAAATAAATTAACTAAAACCCTTTAATTATTAGGAGAGCTGTATCTGAACTAGTGTGAGACATCTCTGTGATTCAGTTATCGAACTTAAGAGCTATTTTATTGGTCAAACAATAAGTTTCACTAGATATACTTCTCGCCTTGGCCTGTTAGTTGTCCTGGTATGAAATGGATCCGTCCTAAATAAGATAAAGACTTTTATTAATCACAGAGAATGAGAATTATATTAAATTGTAATAAAAAATATATACAGTATATTCCACCTCCTTGAGTGATTGATAAGCAAAAGAGGGCATGCAATTCATAATTTTCATTCTATGGTATACTACCCACATAGACAACATGCCTTTAATCAAAGCAACTTTCATATAGTGATTCTTTAAGACGTAAGGTAAATTAGAACTACTGTGTGTGAGAGAGAGTAAGGAGGTTGAGAGAGAGAGAGAGAGATGGAAGTAGGATACGTTAAGAGATCGGGATGTGGGATAAGGAGCAAGAGAATGAGAAGAAACCTAGAATTTCAGACATAAATAAAGGTAAGGAAGACAGGGAAATTAAATGTAGGTAAAGTGTGAGAGAGAGAAACCAAGGAGCAAGGATTGTGAGAGAGAAAAAAGAAATAGACAGTGAAGCAAGGTTAAGAAGAGTGAGAGGGAAGCAAGGTTTATGCGAGATAGATAGCACTTTACTATTTATGAGAGATACAGGTACTCCATGAAAGAGAGCTAGGAAATATGGCGTATAATAGACAGCAACAGTTTAACACTGTAAATAGAGTAAGCCAGTTCATTAGGGTACTGTTAGAGGAAGAATGGAGACAGTAGGGCTAAATAGAGACGGAGGAGCTGTCATGTTCACAGTTGGGTAAGAGCAAATGTTTTTCCTGGGAGATCCTTCTCTCATACTAAAGTACCAATGCATAGCCCTGGTGCATCCTGGTACACCTTGGAATGTGCGCCGTTTAATTTCATAACTTGGTACCTGAGGATTTAAGACTCAATCTCTGCAGCCCAGAGGAGCATTCAGTACAGAAGGATGGCCGGCGCATAATGTTTATTTGCTGGCTTTTGCTGACAAAAGACTACTTAGTAAGCATTAGTGCTGATCATCATGTAAAGATTATTAGCCAAGTAAAATGTGCTGGTGTCAACGCACTATGGAATTGCATCAAACGACTCAACTAATGTGCACTGAAGAAACACAAATGAGTTTACTGTGGCCTAATAATATATACTCAGCTAAATATCCTTTAAAGTCCCCTAGAGGAACCTACCCAACTAACATATCATATAAATCGTAAGTGGTCATATGGATGTGGGGCTGCACAGCTAGGGGTGTACACTCATAAAGGCCAACCATTTGCACAAAAAGGCGGAATAAGGTTAAAATACAAGCTATTTTGAGCCTACTAATATATACAATTAAAGGACCACTGTACTATTGTAAACTCCCCATTATCCGGCACCTACGGGGACTTCCTATTGCCGGATACGTGTAGTTTTCGGTTAATCGTGAGTCTTTGAATTTAAGGGTCCTAAAACATCCCAAAACCCCTCAAAATGCTTTTAAAAAGACATTAGCACCTAAACTGGGCCATTTAGGCCCAGAAAAAATAAGAAGAAGTCTCAGACCCTGGATAGTGCCGTTTATGGCGGTTTGGTGGGAGTAAATTTAAAATGGGGAATTGATGCCGGTGCCGGTTGCTTGAGAGTGCCCCGAGATAATCAGGAGTTTACTATATATATATATATATATATATATATATATATATATATATATATATATATATATATATATACAGTGGATATAAAAAGTCTACACACCCCTGTTAAAATGGCAGGTTTCTGTGCTGTAAAAAAATGAGACAAAGATAAATCATTTCAGAACTTTTTCCACCTTTAATGTGACCTATAAACTGTACAACTCAATTGAAGAACAAACTGAAATCTTTTAGGTGGAGGGAAGAAAAAAAGAAAGAAAAATAATGTGGTTGCATAAGTCTGCACACCCTCTTATAACTGGGGATGTAGCTGTGTTCAGAATTAAACAATCACATTCCAAATCGTGTTAAATAGGACTCAGCATACATCATTTAAAGTGCCTCTGATTAACCCCAAATAAAGTTCAGCTGCTCTAGTTGGTCTTTCCTGAAATTTTCTTAGTCGCATCCCACAGCAAAAAGCCATGGTCCACAGAGAGCTTCCAAAGCATCAGAGGGATCTCATTGTTAAAAGGTATCAGTCAGGAGAAGGGTACAAAAGAATTTCCAAGGCACTAGATATACCATGGAACACAGTGAAGACAGTCATCATCAAGTGGAGAAAATATGGCACAGCAGTGACATTACCAAGAACTGGAGCTCCCTCCAAAATTGATGAAAAGACGAGAGGAAAACTGGTCTGCGAGGCTACCAAGAAGCCTACAGCAACATTAAAGGAGCTGCAGGAATATCTGGCAGGTACTGGCTGTGTGGTACATGTGACAACAATCTCCCATATTCTTCATATGTCTGGGCTATGGGGTAAAGTGGCAAGACAAAAGCCTTTTCTTACGAAGAAAAACATCCAAGCCAGGCTACATTTTGCAAAAACACATCTGAAGTCTCCCAAAAGCATGTGGGAAAAGTTGTTATGGTCTGATGAAACCAAGGTTGAACTTTTTGGCCACAATTCCAAAAGATATGTTTGGTGCAAAAACAACACTGCACATCACCAAAAGAACACCATACCCACAGGGAAGCATGGTGGTGGCAGCATCATTTAAAATAACTAAATTTGAGAACAAGTCATTTTTTTAGCAAGTAAAATAAATAAATGAAAAATAATAGTTAATGGTGGATAGAAAGGCAAAAAAACACCAACTGTATGACCAGGAATGAATTAAGTGGACAGGAGACAAAAGGAGGTATGTTTTGAGCCTCATTACCCAAAATACTTTGCTACAGTAGACATACTATTTGCTAAGAAATTCAATGGGAAGTACAGGTGTCTTGTCCTTTTTGAGACAAGTAATTGTACTGCGAATGATCTTTTATTTCCTTCCTGAATAAATAAATAAATAAATAAATGCAACTTTTACATTTTTTATATTTTATATGCAATTAATATTTCTTTGTTTCTGTTTTTCACTGGAAGATGTGTCCTTGTAAACCTATGTCCTTGAATACTACGAACATGTGTAATTGTAGCTAATAATCACTTTTTACTTCTTGTGGTGTAGATGATCAAATGTTAAATTAATGTGTGCTGACTCTAATGGAGTAATTAGAAATGACCCGCAATCACTAAAATTCTATAACATGTATTTTTTTAAAATATAATTCAACAAATAAAGTACTTGTTACTGCCAAGTAGTTTGGAGTGAAATGGCAGAGGTATGAGGTTCTCATTTCTTACTCTATATGGTGCCTTATGTCCATTGGTAATTATGTTTCAATGGATACACCAATACACAAACATTGCCCAACTGATCCCTGTCCCACAAAAATTCCCAACCCACAATGAGGGCAGATGGCATAGGTACAAATATTTGTTGCTAATGGTGATGTTCACATTTTCTCTAAAGTACAGCCTCTAATACTAGCCTGTAGTCTGCTTGTTATAAGTCCTACATACGTAGATAGGCATATCGTTCATATATCACCATACGGAGTGAAAGGAAATCAATTACCATTTATTATCCTTAGTCTATGGGATGAGAGCTAAGAAATATCTGGGGTATTAAGGTTTTTAACAAAGAGGAGGCAATCAGTTTCCATGTGAACCTGTAGAAGCCATGGTCTTGGTTATGGTTTAAGGGTTTAGGAGCTCCTCAAGAGTACAGGTAAAGTTCTAATCCTCCAAGTCAAAATAAACTATTGGCTTGTAACCTTCTTCCTAATGGGCTATAGTCTTACAATTTATAAAATCCGCCCACCAAATAAAGAAATTAATAGTTCACCCAGTCTGAGCCCTTGAGTGGCCCACTTTCCAAGATCCATGCAATGGCCCTATCCAAATAGTAAAAGACCAAGGGGTGTCTAATGTTTCATCACATTATAAGTAACACAAAATAATTACATAGAAAGGTTTTCAATCCTTTTTGTAGTCCGACCTGTTACATTGAGAGAAAGCACTTTCAAATTATCATTAAAATAATTGCCATCCAAAATTATTTTAGTCCTTGTTATTTTTCTCCTTTGTATTTGTAATGGTTGGAGCAAAAGATTGTACAATAAAGGTTCCCCTTTTTCATTTAAATTTTCTACACTTAAGATAACTTTATTTGTCAGATAAAAACTATTTTTTATTTAGGAGTTCAGTAAACAGGTTACAGAGGTCCAGGAGTCTCAAAGACAGGGTCAGGGCTATCAGTGGAGCAGTGCACCAGGCCCCCCCTTGGGGGGGGGGCAGTGGTGTGTATTTGTTTTTTCTTGCCTCTTTGGCCACACACTTCCCTTGCTGGAAATTGGTGAGAACATTTCTATTGAAGCTCCAAGAGGTGGCAGTGTGAAGCAGTTCATCTCACTGGGGATGTGTATCAAGATAGACGTGAGAGAGCAAGAGACTACTAAGTGACAGCATAGTACAGCGGGATTCGGTTTTGTGAGGGAGGAGCAAAGGCGAGGGGTCTAGTTATGGGAATGTGTTTTAGGGAAGGGAGCTGTTATGGGAGGGGGTCTTGGGGAGGTACCAGGGGGGCCTAGTGCAAATAAATTGGTACTGGGGGGCCCATAATAATTTTTTTGTTGCTCCAGAGCCTTCTATTTTCTAGCTCGGCCACTGCTCAAAGATTTCATCTATATTAAAAAGCAAAAATGATCAAGTATGGTATTGTTATCACATATAATAGTTGCCAAACTGTGATTTGTCATCAAGCTTGCGAGTCATTGAAGCCTTCCGAGCTTCCAGGACTTAGGCAATAAACGCTGAAGGGGCTCATTGCCCTGCGAGCCTTGCAAAGCGAGGCGAGCAGTTGAGGCGTTGAAGCATGTGGGGCTTAGGGTGAAATGAGCACTTAAGCAGCCATGCAGCTTTTAGGCACCAATGAGCTTGAGTTTGAGCCTTATTTGACATATTTCATCGCTCAAAATCGGCTAACCAAGAAAAGAAATGGTGGACGAAAAACATAAAAAAAATTCTGAAACTGGTTGAAAACGAACCTGAGCAAAGCCAGGCACGCGGGTCTTATCAAATATTCGACAGCAAAGACAGTAACACTTACACGAACAACGCCAGGGACACGGGACTTTGCAAATAAAATAAACGGCAGTCTTAGTCCGCCACACAAACATTCAGCAGACACACAGAAAAGAAACACACAGGGAAGGGACATGGGGAGATGGTGGAAAGAGACACATGGCGTTCCCAAGCACAACACTTGCAGGTTAACAAACCCTGCAATGAGTGGCCAGTACAGTAGGCGGGAGGAAAGGCTCGCAATGAGCACCAAAGGTGCTCAGAGAAGCAAAAGCCTTACATTATTGCCGTCATTCTTTGACAGGCAATTCGCTAGTTAGATCATATTCACCAGTCATCTTATGAATGTCACAAAGAAACAAAGAACACTTCTTGACTGGTTCAGAGCTGTAATGCTAATTACTCCCCATCAGTTGACTATTCCCAGATATAAGGAAACTCAATGTGTGTGGCTCTAGCAAATGGCTGAACCATTGATTAGTATGTTTTTCAAAGAGAGAAACCCTTAGTCTATTGGTATGCCTTAAATGGGAAATGATACAATGAATTAATTTAATTTTATATTGAAGAGCAGTGTTAGAGAACTTTATTTGTGTAAGAGTACTGAAATGTGTCTAGTTTACCAATTACCCCTCCATGTTTATGTCAAGCAGAAGCTGCCACTTTTATGTTCAGTTTTTGTCACTTGCATTTAAACTGTTGAGCTGATTCGGTGAAAAGTTCAAGAGTTAGCTCAAGTGCTAATCCACTACAGCTAATTTCAAAGCTGTTATAAGGTACATTCATGTACTGTGTGCTGCAGCAATTCACATCACCTTATATACAGAGGACAACAAAAGTGCTACAACTTTACCCATATATTTGAACTTCTATAAATCAACTCATTTACTTAAGAGCAACTTTTGTTTATCTAAATAATTCCTTTTTTAAAGTACATCAACAGGCAAGAATATAAGGATTTATCATTTTGAACCTTGTTCAAGCCTGGATTGAGCTAAACGTCTGTTCCCATCACTAGTGTCATACTCAAGAGGATCTGGTTGCCCACTTCTTCCTTCCATAATAATTCTGATTTGTATCAGTCTCCAGTCGAGTGTTTGTCTCCATCCTGATAAGGTAATTAAGGTGAACATTCGGGATTGTTTGAGAGACAGGTCCAAAGGGATTGAAGAACAATTAGATTTGATAAGAGAATACATACTGATTGATGGGCTGTCTCTACAGGAAAGGTTCTTTATTAAGGGAAATATCTTTAAAGGGACACAAATATGTGGAAATAGTTTTTGAATTTTTGAAATAAAAGTTTTAACCATTTCATGTTTACATTGGTGCCAGTTCTCCCTCTTGCTTCCTTATTGCTAGTGTTATGGGGGCCCAGCTCTTTAGCCAATAAGATGTTTATTTTGTCCGTTCTGTTAACTTGAGGTAGATTACAGAAGACCATAGTACTACAGTACAGTGCACAATAGATATGTTGCTCATTCTACTACAATGTTTATAGACTAAGTGCCATGTATTTCTGACCTAAGTCAAATTGCATGCACGCGAATTCCAGATGAATTTCTGGCATGGATAATTGAATCCTACCCATAAAATATCTCCCAACTCTCCCATCTTGTTATTCTAGATCTGTATGTGTACTGCACAACTGTATGTAAATATCTGACCACAGTCTCACCATCCTTGACCTATAAAGGTCTTCAATGGCCTTAATACATTGTGATGTGTAAATGCACATATAATTTTTTTATTCACTTACTTGTTTTCTTACCCGCAGCAAACGTTGCTGTGTAGGACACAGGTGGAAAGATATACACTAAGGTGAGTCTGTAGTTCTGTAAGCACTGCACAACAGTTGAAGCATTATATCACCTCCAATCAGTCTGTATGGAATAAGAGACTAAAACAACCTACAGAAGTGACATCATCACTGCCTTGAACATGCTGGGAGAGTTTAACCGACAGCTGTGGTCAAAGCCAGCTCCCATAGACTCCAATCCATGATCTAATACATAACCTACTGGCTACAGCTCCTACATATCACTGATCATTATTAATGCAGGACACTGGAGGATGGCTTTAAGGAGCACATGGACATGTAGGAAAAAATGGCATTATTTAAAAACATATGTGCATTTTTACTTTATTTTCACTGCTCTACCTGTACCTGATTAGCTGTTTGGATGACTTCAGTGGCTCTGTAATACAACAAATCTCCAGCCAAATGTAGATCCTAGTCTTGGTTAATGTTTTTCCTGAACATTTATCAGCTATCTCCCACACAGAACCACCTCCTTCAATTGACTATATAATGGGTGGATACAAGCAGCGGCTGAATGTTGAATGTTATTTTTTTTAAGTATTGAATATGAAATGTATCAATGATCAATACCTGGTTTATTAAAACATCCAGTTCATATTTTATGGCCCTACAGTAGTCTTTTAATAATTAAGAATATTGTAGACTGAAAACTAGAGAGGGATTGTAAGGGGAAATTGTTGGGTCAATAGGGTTGAAATGTTGTCATACCTGTATCTAATCTGCCCTGTTTGACCAGGTATGATAGCGGTCAGTATCCCTCATGTTATTATTGTTTATTAATCAATAACATAAGGGCTTACAGATTCTATTATGTTAATCTTGATAGCATTGTGACTTGATACCATCTTGATGCACCAAAAATCCTCCTATTCCATGCAATCAAACATCTCTGACAGTCCTGAATCCTATTTAACTTTTATTCTGTTCCTGTTCTTCTATTTCTTCTGGTTCAGTCTCTGTTGAGTCTGTAATTGTAGACTTCATTTTAGCCCTTTACTTATTTACACCTTTGTTTTTCCTTTATCTTCTCCTTGTGTTAAATAATTCACCATCTGGAGGTGAGGTATCTAGTATTGCTTTGTTGCCATATATGTCTGTTCCCTTTTGTTTTATTAGTATCTTGTACATATTCCTCCCAGTTTGTGGTTCTTTATGTGGAGGATGAATATTCTCCTGGTGTTAGCGTTTTGTACCGAACGCCAGAGGACATCTATTATATGAGCTCAGCTATTTATGAAATATGCAACAAGCTAATAACATTACCAGTTACAGATTACACATGGGCATAAACAATATTTTAGGCTTATGTATAAGTCATGGGAATAAAATATTTTTAGAGAAAATTTTCTTGCAAACTGCCTATGGGAGGAGGAAAATGTCTTATTGACCAACCAGTAAACAAATTCCCCTTAATCACCATAAACAAATAACACATCCTTTCACTTATTACCTTTCATATACAATTATGCTGGTGTGATATATGTATGTAGTTTTTGGTAACTATGAACATCACAGATATTTATAATTAGGTTTATGTATTTTTTTTCCAATAGATTTATGTGGGATTTGTGTGTTTGCTTGAAAGTTTAAAATGATTGTTCTATTTAATGATAAAATATTACAGATTAGTGCATCAGCATTTTTTTGTGAAATAAGACTTATTGCTCAATTATGCAAGTTGTATCCTATTTGGCCATGTATACTTTTATACGTCTTTTTTTATTTTCTGAGTACACATTTTTGAATTAGCTCTAAAATTGTAGCTATTGGTGGCCATTATTTGGCACTGAAATAGGGTAACCTCTACATATGTGTTATCCATGACCTCATAGAGATCTCATAACTAGTGTTTTATAATTATCAGACTTATCAGACATTATGGAAGTGTTTAACCTGTTAAAGGGAATGGGTGTTTATGTTGTTTAGTTTGTTCACTTTTGCACTACTGACACTTTCTGGACAGTGCAATTAATCATCAATAAATTTCATGCCATATACTTTGTATCATTATATTCATGACACCATATCATGACTTATGTGATATGCTTAATTTTCAATGGGATTTTTTTCTATTTGCCTTCCTCTGGCTCAATTAAAATTAAAAATGAATATTACAAAGATCAGAGGTGAACTATAATGGTTGAACTTGGTGACCTAAAAGTCTTTTGTCTTAATTAATATGTAATTGGGGTTCCCTGGTGGTCCAGTGGTAATTGGGGTTCCCTGGTGGTCCAGTGGTTATTATTCAGTGCTCTCTACCATGAATACCAAGTGGATCAGCATGGCCATGGACATAAAGATGTGCCTGGTGTGTTACGGTCCATGAGGTCACAGAGAGTCGGATACAACTAAAAGACACAAAGAAAAAAAAAACAGATTCTCAGATTTTAAAACCTCTCCCTTCCTGATGTTCTTTCTCATCGGAAATGTAAAAAAATTAGTGCGTAAGAAACGTGCAATCAAAAAAACACCTTTTAGGATAAAGCCCATTAACCTATTTATAATTTTTATTTTTGAGAAATAAAAAAAAAAATCATAACAAAAAATCTGAACGATTAAAAGTTACACAAAATTATCTTTAATAATAACAGAGGCCCCTTTAGAAGCACGGTGTTGTGAAATATGCGTTGGGTGTTGGTGCGCATGCACAAGCCATTTTATTTCCTATTGGCTAATTCTGCACATGCGCTGGCGTGCGGACGTACGCACACATGTCACTGACGAGTGACGCTGTGTTTGGCGTTAGCAGACGGTCTGCCAGCATGGACTTTGGGCCTGACATCTGTTCCCAGTAAGGGGTAATTTGCAGGTGAGAATAACCAGTATACAAACTGCCGGTTTGTTAGGACACCAGAACCAGTGAAGGCACACTTCCCATAACAAAGTAAGTAAGGAGTGAATCCTACCTCATCACATGTCTAATACATGTTGCACACTTACTCTATATGATTGCGCTATTTTGAGCCACAAGTATACCATAATTAACTATTATTATATCTTTTTTGATATGTGCGATTCGTTTGTGGTTATAGACCCAGTGCCACTGGTTTAGTATTTTTCTCACGCAATAGTATGTTATGCATACTCTTACTGGGAACGATGTTTGTTATTTATCATGATTAGGGGCTGGTCATATCATGGCCTATTTAATATACATTTACTTGTTGGGGAGTTGATATTAGCCACCCACAAGTCAATTTAGTTAATTAATATATTACTTGCTATTAGGTCCATCCACGTAGTGCCAGACCGTGGCTCCAGTCCCACACCCACCATGATTTTTTTACTTTGTTTCTTTCCTCACTGATATATTTTTTTAGTTGGAACCATTAAAGGTTATGTTTTACCTTTTTTAATAACTGCACTTTATCATCTAATTCATGTTACCAACTATGATTTGGTATATCCATGACCTATAACAAGTTGGTTTTCTAAGCAACCCTGTGGTCAACCGGATGAGCTGATGTAACAGATGTTCATTGGCCTTCAATCATTTGGACTCATGTTGTCTGGTCTTTCTCATTAGTAGTTGCCACTTTTTCTTTTCTTTCTTGAGATATATATATATATATATATATATATATATATATATATATAAACAATTATCACTTTTTTTCATTAAGTGTGATATTTGGCTAAGATGTAAGCTGTGAACAAGTATTTTACGTTTTTGTAAGATATAAGTTATGAAATAGTTAGATCTGCATGACCCATGATTTAGCAGTTTGTTACAGACAGTAAATAAACTTTTTAGCATGAACAAAATATGTTTTTAAGACATATACAAAGTAAATTATTGCCCTTTGTGCAGAAGATAGGAAATAAGTATTTTTTTTTGCGCATTTAGTGTGCAGTACCAAGCACATGCTTGTCACATGTGTTATAGCTTATTGGATATCATGTGTAAATAAACTTTCATTGGTTGTTGTTGGGCTTATACTATGTGTATGGGGGGGGGGGGAAGATGGATTGTCCCATTGTCTTTATGTAAACAATATAAAGCTGCGTGTTTTTGTGTTTTCTTGGAGTCAGTGAGCCAGTAGCAGCCCTTTTGGATGTTTTGCTGCCGACCCACATTTTTTTTCTAAATAATCCCTAATGAGAAGAAAATTATCAGAGGACTCTGTGTTTTGGAGAAAAAGTGGTATGTGAGTATGTTTCTCCCCCCCTTAAACATATTGACGAGCCAGCCAGAGGTGCACAAAATTGTCAGTGAATATATCCGGAACTGCAGGATTCATGGGGGAGCCGCTTGACAGTTAATCATGGCCATAATAAAAGGTTTGCAGAGCCTATTATGAAATATCTACAGAGTATTTATATATATATAAACAAAAAGTTAAGATGGCATCTGTATGCAGAAGAGCTGAGATTTTTTTCTCTTTATGGTGATTTTAGTACGTAACTGAATGTTTGTGGAAAGTTTTTTTCAGGTGGTAAGAGGGGAAGTTAGAACGGAGCTTGGAGAAGGAGAGGGGGTAAAATCCTTTGTGTGAGTTTTGCTCCTTAGACAGAATTTTGCAATTGATTAAAGAAAGACATTGTATGTGAAATTGGTCCGATGTGAAATCCTTAATTATTGTTTGTGAAATTAATTGCAAGGCGTAATTAATGAAAACAGAGGTTTTGATTGATTGCCCAGTCCACTTTAAATTTGTCCGTAATAGGTTTACACTTTGATAAAATAGAGTCTGTTTAATTGGTATATTCTGTGGGAACTAACAGTAAGAAATTGTCAGTTTTTTGTTATTTAGAAATAATTTAGAAAAGGTTTTATGATTTACTGATGTTATCGTCAGTTTAGCATTTCTTTTTCCAAAGGCCGTAAAAGCCCCTCCTTTCCCCAGAAGGTTTCCACCACCTTGTAACTTTAAAGCTACGGAGTGTGAAGTAAGAGCTGTCCCGTTTGAAGATAATATAATGTATTATAAGGATCTTTTTCATGTAGATCAGATAGCCCGTGCATATATAATTGTATACCTGCCCACCTAATAAGACATATTGTGTTGTTATTTACTGCTAGTATTAGAGTGACCTACTCTGTTGTAGTCTTCAGGTGTTTGCACCAGTATTGACACAAACCCTATTGCAGGTGAAATTATACATTTTTATGGAAATATTGATGAGATAAAGGATTTATTGAGTGAGTTCAACAGTTATTTCAGTTCAATTATACTTGATTATAGAAAATATTGTGTATTTATCTCTATAAAGTGTTATATGTACTTTTTTTTATTTTTACAAAGTGATTTTAGAACATTTATGCGCATGTAAATTTTGTGAGCTCACAATTATGTAATTATATGTTCTATGTTGTGTCATGTCTATGTTGTCCTGGATCCTATGTTTTTTTCATCAGCAGATTTTTAAGGTGGTATACATTTTTTATGTAGAGATTATGTTTTCCAAGCAGAGAAATGGGGGGGGGGGGGGGGGGGGTTCTTGTTTAAGGTGTGTAGAGTACAGAGTTTTGAGATGTTTCTGTGTCTCTGTGTATGGATTCTTTCTATAGGATCAAATACTGTGGTTGAAGTGAACAGAAGTAGAATTGATTGAGATATTTTAACACTTAAAGGTGTTAGTTACCGAGACTATGATTAAGAGATATTGTAGCGATATAGAGTTATACCTGATGAGGTATAACTTTAAGAATTGCTGTAGATTTTAATTAAAGTAAATATAGATTAAGGGCCTCATTCTATTAGCGGCCGCAGCCGTTGCGGGGCCGCAAGGACCGGCCGCAAGCTATTCGGCTATTCTATTCCCTTGCGGCCGGAGGCTCCGGCAGGCTTGCGGCCGGTGCCTTGCTATCTCTTGCGGCCGCTCGCGCCAGAGGAAAGCCTTTGATCTAAAACGGCCGCAAGAGTTTTGCAATTCAATTGCTCCGGGAAACCTCTCTGCAAGGCTAAAAACGAGCCGCAGCTTACTTGCAGGAAAGAGGTCTCGCTAGCACCAATTAAGCACATAAAATAGCTCAAATAAAGCCATCCTGCACTTTGAGAAGACTATAAAGGGATTTTAGGTGTTAGAAAAAATAGCACATAATTATCCTATACTCAAATCCGTAAAATATTTTATTTTTAATATCCGTAAAATATCCATGTAAAAAGTCCAGAGTGCTTGGAGCACTTCAGACCCGCCCACGCCGCAGCCGGAAAATAAACAGTTAATTTGAACTCGGGTTTGGGCTGATGTGCAAGCTTGAGAGTGGGTTTCTTTTAATCCTCATGTCCCCCAATATGATCCCTAGCATTTACAGAGCTGTACAGTGCAGGCTTGAATTTATTTTTGCGTTTTTACATTTCTGCGCTTACGGCCGGTTCCAAGATATGCGGCCGGCCGTAAGATGAGATCCTTGCGGGGCCGTATAATAGAATCGCGAGTTAACAGAACCCCCGCAAGGAATCGCAGCCTTACGGCCGATTTACGGCCGCTAATAGAATGAGGCCCTTAGAGAGGTTTGCTTTACCTAAAAAAAAGCGTTAGAGGTGTACCTTACCTTTTAAAAGGCGTGCAAAGATTCCCTAGAGAAGGCTGATATGTCTAGACTGATTCCAGAGCGGAGCTGTTTGATGAAAAAGAAGGTAGACTTGCTACTTACCTTTGCAATGGCGCTGATTTAAAAAAAGTGGCAGAAGGGATAGATTCATGAATAATTTGGGTCCATGTATGTGAATGTGAGTATGAGTACTGAGTGTGAGTACTGAGTGTCAGTGTCGTGCGCCGTGAATGCTGTGTAAGAAATGGAGAGAGAAATTAGGGCTTATCCCTCTGTTTTGTTTGTTACCTAGTGTGTTTGCATTTCCAGTGTTTGGAACTGTGTGAGCTAGATTAAAGATCTGTCTATGTGTGAGGATGTCATGTGTGTTCTGATTGTCATGTAAATTTGTGATGCTTGAAAGAAAGATCTGCTGATGATCTCCTGGAATGGTGTATACTGAATATTGGCATCCATATAGGGAGCAAATACACAGATATTTTTTTTTAAATTTATGTGTAAAGATTGTCCATTATATCTGACGGACAGGGTAATAAAATTGCTTATAAAAATATAATCTGAAATCTGATCAATTTTGGATTAATATTTTGTGTTTATATGCTGTCGGACATTTTGGATAATCAGAATGAAAGTTTTTTTATATCTGGATCCTAATTATGTTAAATCTTTTTCAAAAGGTAGATATTTGAGAAAATTAGTTATAAATAAATACAGTAATTGGTAAAAAAACTGGGTTATTGAAAAAAAAAGACAAAGAGAAAGATTTTTAAAATGTTTATTACAATTAAAAAACGTTTAAAAGAATGTAATGTGTCAATTATATTAAATTCATTGCAGCTGCATGCTATTATTGTTATTAAACTGGATACTGGCCAAGATCCAATGTTTCGAAAATGATTTCACGTACACAGAAGATGTTTTGGTGAAGAAAAAAAAAGTTTAATTTTTGTTTACCAAAGAACAGCTTATAATACCCACTATCTCTCCTCTGAGATCGTTGAAGTAGCACAGTACATATTTTAGAGTAATATTTAGGTGCAAAAAGTACCTGTTCCAAGACATGATAATAAAGGTTTAAGGTGAAATTATTTTATTGGTTATGATAAGCGTAGAAGATAGTCAGATAGGCAGAAATGTCAACAGACTACGAAAAAATTTTTTTTTATTAGTTTTTGTTTTTTTAGATGTGTTTCCTTTCAATTTTTCTTTAGAATTTGCTATTCTGTTTCTTTACTAATTATGTATTTTTAGGCTTATTGAAGCTCTCCTCGTGGTGACATTTCTCTCTGTAGGTATACATATGGTTTGTGCACTGTCCCTGTCTACTAATTAATCAAAGGGAGAGTACACATATCACTAGAAATCAGTGTATGATATCTTATCTGGTTAAAGAACCTTATCATATCAATTATGTTTTATTTTATGTGTTATGTTTTGTTTATCCATATTGGATATATACTATAATACTGTGACATCTGTTCCTCCAGGCCCATCCCCAGCTCACATGATGGTCATGGTGCAAATGAGTAGAGAATTATGAACATCTTTTCAAGGTATTTCTAGGCTTCTAAGAAAGGAACATGATAAGAGCTGGATAACATTATGAGTTAAGAAAAGATTTTAGAACTTTATTAGTAAATGTATATTGACAGTAATAAAATAAGCAAAATCCTTTTATATACTGTATACAAACTCTTGCAAGATAAATCAAGTAATGTCTTATCACTTATAGAAGCACAATTATTAGTATGGAAACTATCCTAATGATAATTTTTACATGATCACTTAATTAATTTTAGTTTATACCACCGCTTGTTTATTATAGAGTTATGCATATGTTATATTTATGTTTCAGTTAGGGAAATTTTAGGCTAGGTGTATATGATGTGAGGATATCTAGTTAAAAGATATATGGAAGTTTCTTGTATGATAGATCTTGTATGTTTGGAATTTTGTCACACTTGCCTACCCCAGAAGAAGATCACAGCGAGTGCATACCTGTGGAGACGGACAAAACACAAGCGTGCCCTGATATATGATGAGAGAAAGTCTCTACCAAGTACCTATCCTGATGACAACAGATAATGACAGATGTAAGAAACAGATACAGAGATTGATGACTAAAGACAGAGCCAAGACAGAAATCTTGTCTGGACCCAAGAAAAAGGGGAAAGGTCACACTCTTATTGACATGAAAATACACTAATACATGTATCTGCTGCTGCAACTACAAAAAAAATGTAAAGACTACTTCTACTTGAAGATTTGCACATAATGGCCTATTGCTTTGACTAGCGGATCTCACCATGTGATGTGTAAGACTAGGCCTGTATGAGGTTTGTCTGAGCATATGTTTTTTCTGGTTTTGTCATTTTTCCTTTTCCTACTCTTTCCTATACCTGTCTTCCTTTATACTGTTTTTTGGCTTCTAACATTTTTGCACATTATTCTATCAACTTGCTAGGATCTAGTACTTACTAACATCTGATAAGGAATAGTAATTAGGGAAAGAAAAAGTTATCATGCATACACTAATATCAGTGCAAACTGTATTGGTTATTAAATTACATCTATTATCTTAATCGCTCATAAGATAAGTATAAAAGAAAATTGGTTCTATGGCCTAGTTATGGGTAATTGGTTGAAGAATTAAGTAAGGCCATTTTCTCTGCATTAACCACTGTATTTTATTTTACATATCTGAACTTTTATATCTATGTTACCTCTATCTGGACTGTATCCTGGTAACATATAAGAGCATCTGTTGATGTTTTCATCCACCCCATTGGATTATTTCCTTGTTATATGGATTTCGTCAAACAGCTTTCATTCAACAAACTTTAATATCTGGACTGTGAACTTTGTGCTTTGGATTCCATTACTGAAATACTTTTTATATTATTCCACGGATCATATCGGATTGTTAAACTTGCGTTTATTCTTATGTATATTATTGTTTCAATGTATAATTATGTTTTGTTTTGTTTTTTGCAAACTTCTTGTTAGGAATGTATTAAGGTAAAATGTGCAAAGGACTCTGTGAGATAAAATCTAGTATCGCTATGTTGTAGGAAGCTCATCTGATTGAACTTTTTAGAGACCTTGAGTCTCTTTAAATGCCAGTCTGAATATCTTACCTCTACTTCCTAAAAAACGCCCGAAAGCCGCGCACATGAACACATGAAAAACACAATAAATACACACCACAAATACATAAAAAGCTTACCTACAGCAAGGGGGGCACACAGGACCTTGAAAACTGAAATTACACCTCAATTTAACTCCAAATAAGACTTCAGACACCCAAAAATCCCCTAAGCAAGAGAAAAAATGGCAGCCGAAAAAAACGAAAACGAGGCTAAAGCGCTCTAAAGACGCAAAACACCACCAAACACCTACGGATTTTCCGAAAAAGCCGTACGAGATCCGAAAACAAAGAAACACTATAAATACACACAACAAAAACTTAAAAAGCTTACCCACAGCAAGGGGGGGCACCCAGGACCTCTGCAAGTGAAGTTACACCTCGATTTAAGTCCAAATTTCGGAGTTTACACACCCGGAAATCAACTAAGCGAGAGAAAAAATGTCCGCCGAACAAAACAAAACGAGGCTAAAGGACCCGAAACACGCAAAACACCTACGGTTTTTCCAAAAAAGTCGGACGACATCCGAAAGCAAGGACGCTAAATCAGCAACAGCTGCATACCACACATTAGGCAACATTTTACAACACTAACTTACACAATGCGGAAGTACACAGCTACCCTAACAGATTTTCCTTGCGCACGCACACTATTTACACTACACACTGCACACATTGCTGACACTTACTCAGCAGCTCCACAGCACTGAAAACACACATTGTATGCTGCAGCAACATCAAAACAGATTGCCAGCTCTTCAACACAATGCTTCCTGCATATATTACTTCAAAATAGGTACTTACTTACTTACTTTACTTTACTTTATTAATGTATTATTTATTTGATTACCATACACCAAACAGCATTAGCTCACTTACAATTTTATTGCCGTCATTTTTTGACGGGCAATATTCTAGTGTATATAGAACAATTATCACTCTTTTCAGTAAGTGTAATATATGGCTAAGATGTAAGCTGTTAACAAGTATTTTCCATTTTTGTAAGATATAAATTATGAAATAGTTAAATCTGCATGCCCCATGATTTAGCAGTTTTTTACAGACAGTAAACAAACATTTTAGCATAAACAAAATATGTTTTTTAGACATATACAAGGTCAATTCTTGCCCTTTGCTTAGAAGATAAGAAATTAGTATTTTTTTGGCACATCTAGCGTGACGTACCAAGGACATGCTTGATAAGTGCTGATCACATGTGTTCGATATAACTCTGAAATTATACATAAAACTAAATTATTTTTTATTGCCAATTTGCGAGTTTGAGACTGTTGTGCAATTAATTCCAATGCCCTTCAACGCTTTCTCCGTCATTTACAGTGCAGTATTGATTTTTTATTTGCATTTACAGATATGTCTTTAACCCCTTTGCGGGTCCTCTCCAGTACTTGTATGATTTTCTTCTACATTTGCCGTTTACAGGTGTGAAAACATTTGCGGCCTTGGGGATTTGTAGCAATTGAATAGTGATTTGCGATTGTAACTCTTGCGGACGTGAAAGATCAATGGCTTAGATGGGTTGTAAGTAACGGTTGTAACAACTGCAGGGATTTTCAGCCTGTAACCCGTAGACCGTTTGCTGATCTCAAAAAGACGTCAATTGAATAGCGAATTATTTTACAGCCTACATTATAGACTCCCCGCAAGCTACAATTTCTCAATTGAAATAGGCCGAAAGTGTAAATTTTCCAGTAAATAATGGAATTGTTACTATTTCTTACAAGTTGCTAAATACAATTTGTAGCCAAATGTTGCTAAGTGTTACTATGAAGTAAGAAGTCCCTTAATGTTAAATATAGTAAATGAAGAAACAAAGTGGCTGTTTGTTGGCACCATTGTGATTAATCTTTAGGGAGGACTTAAAATTAAAAGTAATTTTTATCTTATGCCTTCTTCTATAAAATAAATGTACAAAAGACTTGCATTGTGGGAAAAGAGTTAATTTGCTCCCTATTATCAGATATTGAAGTGTGATAATAGGAAATGTAATACTTTATTGCAGCCTGTACATAATTTGCATTTTAAATGAGTGATGTAAATCTTGCTAAGTGTTTAATTAAAAAATGCTTATATTTATGTAGTATAAGAGATTGCAAAGTCTCCCAAGTAATACTGTTAGTTAGTCTCTCCCTCCCTTAAGATGGATTTACCTTAAGGAAGAAATGCTTCAACCATTACTGATTATCATAAGCATTACATACCATTTTAATATATGGTATAAGTAATAAAAGCTTTTCAAGTTCATTTCTCCATCTCTTTAGATGGATTTTTCACGCGAGCAGACATCTTGCACAGCTTTGACCTGAAGCCACAACTACAGATAAGGGGCCTCATGACGTTAAGTAAGAAAAAGTGGTGTGCTGTGTCTCAGAGCAGCATGAGTCACTGGTAGCATGGAGCCCCTCTCTGTGGGTGTGGCTTTAGGTCACAGCAGTTCAAGATGTCTGCTTCCACGAGAGAGAACAGCAGCAAAAGGGGAGGCTTCTGAAGGTGAGGATCTGTTACTATAGGAACATCCCACAGGGGCTAGAGGGAGGAGTGGAAATATTCACAGGGGAGGGAGGGTGGAGGGGAAAGAGACACAGGGGAGGGAGGGTCGGTGGAGGGGAAAAAGACACAGGAGAGGGAGGGTGGGTGGAGGTGAAAGAGACACAGTGGAGTTAGGGAGGGCAGAGGGGAAAAAGACACAGGGGAGGGAGGGAGGGTGGAGGGGAAAGAGACACAGGGGAGGGAGGGAGGAGGTGGGAAAGAGACACAGGGGGGAAAGATACACAGGGGAGGGAGAGAGGGTAAGAGACATAAAATATTATACTGTCATTTATGACGGGCAAATGACTAGCATATAATAATTAGCGCCTTGACCATCAAAAAAGGAAGGCAATACAATTTTAAGACGGGCAATGTTGTTTGCCACACAATGCGAGGCTATGGCCCTCTGAGCACCCTCGGAGCTCATCGCATGTCCCGCGTGTTGTCGGGATGAGCACTTGTGGTGCTCATCTCCACCAGCGCAATGTTCGCCTTCGGCGCTCATTGCCTAAGTCCCACGTGTCATGGGGATGAGCGTCTGTGGCTCTCATCTCCCTAGCACAATGAGAGCCTTTGGCACTCCTTGCCAAGCCGCAATTCGCGGCCCACGAGGACCGTGATTCTGGCGCGCAATTTTAACATAGCATTACCAACAACTTTTGGCAAGCCCGCAATTACGACAACTATATATGTGATAATATTTGGAATATTATCTAACAATACATAATTTAATTATATTTAATTATATACTTAGTTTATTTATACATTTATATATAATAATATTAATATTATCCTTATATATAATTAAATATATATAATTTCATTGAGGAAGATAAATAATTAGCCAAGTTAAAACATTTATATCAAATAAAACAAAATGTTTAGTCTACCTTTACTGTAATGCATTTAACATGTGATCAATAATTAAGAAAAAGAACACTGTCTATGTATCCAATAAGGAGTATCTTAAGATATTAATGGCTTTAATCTCTGGCTAAATGATGATTAATAATGGCAGGCAACAATTACCAGTTAGAGACGTTTGATAGGAATGTGAAGCTAATAGCAACTCTGATAATTTTGTGCGAGGAAATCTAATAAGACACAATGTTCTAAATGTGTTAATATGAAGCTGGCAATATAAAGAATTATACTTCGTGTTTTTTCTTATTTACTGGATGATTTACTGTGACTAATCTGATTGATTCCAGTAAGTATTAATATAAGCTTGTGTGAAAGCAAGACTGGCTGGATATTAACAAATGAGACCAATAAACCACACAAGCAATAAATGCAAATGGAAAGTTTTATTTTTGAAACAGTCTTAAGACATATGAATGCTTTTGCAGGCTACCTCTGAGCAGCAGCCAGGTGAGCAGCAGTGTTCACATTTGTTGGTAGCCCAGGGTTTTGGTCCCATTGTTAAGTAGCAGTGTAGACTATTTTAGTTTAGTAGCCGCATTCAATTGCTAATGACTCGAGCTCTAGATTCTTGAACGTGCTACCAGCAGACCACCTCACTGGCACATGTCAGTGTCCTTGTAAATAAGTTTATTTACACAACTTGGTCTAGTTATGTTGTGTAACCTTTATTTACCTGCAGTATATCTGGTAATCAGCTTTAAAAAATAGCATTAAAGGACCCCTTTAATTTTGTGAAAACGTCACATGCTTGTGACATATTTAAGAAAATAATAATTAGCAGCTATGCAAACAGCAACATAAAATCATGTTTAGACAAAATATTTTATTTAGATAACTGATTGTGTTACAGGGGATTTCTTATCTAGAGTAGACTCTCAGTTAACCAGAACCCTCAAGCAACCAGAAAAAAATTAAGTACTGTACTTTAAATAAAAATACAATTTTACAGGGCTCAACAAATGCCAGGAGCCAGGTTGTCAAGCCACAATTTTTTACAGGCTCCTAGATCTCATCCACTGTACGTGTCTGTAATTCAATGGTACCAGGAAGAAGACAGGCATGAGTGACTGAGCCAGGGAAGTGTTGGCATTACATTCTCCGGGCATGAGTGACTGAGCCAGGGCAGTGTTGGCGTTACATTCCCCGGGCATGAGTGACTGAGCCAAGGCAGTGTTGGTGTTACATTCCCCGGGCATGAGTGACTGAGCCTGGGCAATGTTGGCCTTACATTCCCCGGGCATGAGTAACTGAGCCAGGGCAGTGTTGGGGTTACATTCCCCGGGCATGAGTGACTGAGCCAGGGCAGTGTTAGCGTTACATTCCCTGGGCATGAGTGACTGAGCCAGGGAAGTATTGGCATTACATTCTCTGGGCATGAGTGACTGAGCCAGGGCAGTGTTGGCGTTACATTCCCCGGGCATGAGTGACTGCGCCAGGGCAGTGTTGGCATTACATTCTCCGGGCATGAGTGACTGAGCCAGGGCAGTGTTGGCATTACATTCAAAGGCATGAGTGACTGAGCCAGGGCAGTGTTGGGGTTACATTCCCCTGGCATGAGTGACTGACCTCGGGCAGTGTTGGGGTTACATTCCCCGGGCATGAGTGACTGAGCCAGTGCAGTGTTGGGGTTACATTCCCCGGGCATGAGTGACTGAGCCAGGGCAGTGTTGGCATTACATTCAAAGGCATGAGTGACTGAGCCAGGGCAGTGTTGGCATTACATTCCCCAGGCATGAGTGACTGAGCCAGAGCAGTGTTGGCATTACATTCAAAGGCATGAGTGACTGACCCAGGGCAGTGTTGGGGTTACATTCCCCGGGCATGAGTGACTGAGCCAGGGTAGTGTTGGCGTTACATTCAAAGGCATGAGTGACTGACCCAGGGCAGTGTTGGCGTTACATTCCCCGGGCACGAGCGACTGACCCAGGGCAGTTTGGGCGTTACATTCCCCGGGCATGAGTGACTGAGCCAGGGCAGTGTTGGCGTTACATTCCCTGGGTTCAGCACTGCACCATCCATCCGAACGTACCTTTGTGTAAGTGAGGAGTGAAAGCTGCTGCTGCTACAACAGCCCTCACTGACAAATGTACTTGGCAGAGCATTCTATGTACAGCTAATCTAGGCCTCTTTTAATAGTAACTCTCAAGCAACCAGAAACCTCATTTATCTGGCATCTACCAATCCCAGTGGGTGCTGGATAACTGAGAGTCAGCTGTAAATGTAGACTGACGGTGAGGGTTTTCCTATGATAACTTATTCGTCCATTTACTTCTGTTGTCAAGTGTGTTATTTGGAGAGGCAGCTTTCATCAAAATTGAATATATATCTTATCTGAATTTACAGTTTAGATATTTTCTGTTATCTGCCTGCCACACGCCAGCTTGCCACCTGCTGGCCAGTGCACGCAGCTGCATGCTCCCCTTTTTGTATGTGGAACTCGTTACCTGCCGAGTCTTGTCTTCGACTTGTAAATTCATGATAAAATGCTAAATTCCAAAATGTCTTAACACCCTGTGCCAAATTCACTGAGGTTTTCTGATGCTGCCACAATATTTCAGATAATACTGATACCACGGCTCCTTCTCTCCCTCCAAAAACCTTCATGAATTTTACCCATTGTATCTATTTTCTGACCCTGATGTATGTCGGGGATTTGGGAAAAGACATTAACCATAAAGCACTGCTTCACAGTGAGTGGATTTAAGCACCGCAAGGGTTAATGTGTGTACACAAATGTAAGCTAATTAATGGAAGTTTTTAAGCAGCTGCTGCCTCAAATGAGTGGCAATTACCTGGATAATTATCAGTTTATTGTAAGATAAAAGCAGAACATATATTAGAAACCTCATTACAAACAATACTTAATCAAATCACCCACAATATACAAGCTTGATAATTTAATAACAAACTAACAAACTGGTCATTAATTTCCTTCCAACAAACCAGGCAAGTTGTCCTTAATTTCCGCAATTCACTGAACTGATTGTGGCCTTTTGGCAAAGAGCATTGCAGTGGAAGGACTATTAAATGGGGGGCCAAACCCAATTTTCATTCTCCCCCCTCACACCAATAAAAAATAACTCATATATATATATATATAGACTAGTAAATTGCCAGTCAACGGTATCATATTTAATTTTTCTCTCCCTCCCCCCCCTTCATGTCTCTCTCCCTCTCCCCTCCCATGTGTCTCTTTCTTCCATCCCCTGTGTCTCTTTCTCCCTCTCCCCTCGCCTTTGTCTCTTCCCCCTCCCCCCTTTGTCTTCCCCCCCTCCCCTGTGTCTTTCCCCCCTCCCCTCCCGTGTCTTTCCCCTCTCCCCTGTGTCTTACTCCCTCCTCTCCTGTGTCTTACTCCCCCCTCTCCCCTGAGTCTTACTCCCTCCACCCCTCCCCTGTGTCTTACTCCCTCCACCCCTCCCCTGTGTCTTACTCCCTCCACCCCTCCCCTGTGTCTTACTCCCCCCTCTCCCCTGTGTCTTACTCCCCTCACCCCTCCCCTGTGTCTTACTCCCCTCTCCCCTGTGTCTTACTCCCCTCTCCCCTGTGTCTTACTCCCCCCTCTCCCCTGTGTCTTACTCCCCCCTCTCCCCTGTGTCTTACTCCCCCCTCTCCCCTGTGTCTTACTCCCCTCACCCCTCCCCTGTGTCTTACTCCCCTCACCCCTCCCCTGTGTCTTACTCCCCTCACCCCTCCCCTGTGTCTTACTCCCCTCTCCCCTGTGTCTTACTCCCATCTCCCCTCCCGTGTCTTACCCCTCCCCCCCTCTCCTCTCCCGTGTCTTCCTCTCCCTCTCCCCTGTGTCTTCCTCCCCCGTGTATTCTTCTGCAGCGCTCAGCTCTGTACGGACTTAGAAAGTAATGTTACTTGTGTACACTCCCATGGAGCGTTACACACTTACCAGAATTATTATAGATGATAGACAGTAAATAAACTGTACAGGTGTGTTCACATTTGAACGTCTAAAGCAAGTTAAAAGAAAAACTCTGGGAAATACAGTTTTTACACTGCACTCTGGAAACCTGGACAGGGACATGCAAATATGCCCACAGAGGCTTCACTCTTTCATCCAAATACAATTTCAAACATGGCTCAATTTAAGCATATAACTTCTGTATTATACAGCTTTAAGCAAAGTCCAGGATGGATTATGCACAAGCCAGGAAACCTACCCACGTACAGCTGTTTTGAGGTTATTGCAGGGAAGTACAGATTTAAGGAATACATCGTCCCTATGAAACAGCCCATTCCTATTTTGTATTTCAAGTGTTCAAGGAGATCAGCTGTAGATCTTTGGTCTGTTGTGTGGAAACAAATATACTTTCTCTATTCCAACAACTCCCCCATTATCTATGTAGGTGCTTGAGAATCTTACCTATGGGCTTTGCATACAACATAAATGGAGTCTTTCCTGTTACATAGACAACAGACAAAAAATCTTCATGTTGGAATTTGATTGTAAAATCCCCAAAATGTTGTTATTAAATAGAATGGAACTAATGGTGGGTTTGAAAGATAAATAAACTAGCAATGAAACATTTATTTCTGTTTATATTCTATAACTTACATCTATCGGAAGTATTTGCAACATACACCATATGTTACGAATCATTTATATTTCCCCCCTCTATCCTCACCTGTGTCTCTTCCCCCTCTCTCCTGTGTCTCTTCCCCCCTCTTCCCTCCCCTGTGTCTTCCCTCCTCCCCTTTGTCTCTTCCCCTCCCGTTTCTCTTCCCCCCATCTCTCCCGCCCTCCCCTCACCTGTCTCTCCCCATCTCCCCTCATCCGTGTCTCTTCCCTCCCCTCCCCTGTCTCTTCCCCCTCCCGCCTATGTCTCTCTCCCCTTTACCCTCACCTGTGTCTCTTCCACCCTCTCCCCTGTGTCTTTCCCCCCTCTACACTCACCTGTGTCTCTTCCACCCTCTCCCCTGTGTCTTTCCCCCCTCTACACTCACCAGTGTCTCTTCCCCCCTCTCCACTCCCGTGTCTTCCCCCTCTCTCTCCCCATGTGTCTTCCTGCCTCCCCTTTGTCTCTTCCCCTCACATTTGTCTCTTCCTCTCCCCTGTGTCTCTTCCCCCCATCTCTCCCCCCTCCCCTCACCTGTCTCTCCCCCCTCCCCTCACCTGTGTCTCTTCCCCCATTTCCCCTGTGTTGCCCCCTCTCACCTGTGTCTTCTTCACCCTCTCCCCTGTGTCTTCCTCTGCCCTCCCCTGTGTCTTCCTCCCCCTCTACCCTGTGTCTTCCTCTCCCCTCCCGTGTCTTCCTCCCCCTCTTCCCTGTGTCTTCCTCCCCCTCTCCTGTGTCTTCCTCCCCCTCTCCCGTGTCTTCCTCCCCCTCTCCTGTGTCTTCCTCCCCCTCTCCCGTGTCTTCCTCCCTCCTCTCCCCTGTGTCTTACTCCCTCCTCCTCCTCTAGAGCTTGGGGCACACAATGTGTGTGTGCTCGCGCCCAATGCCGCAGCAGCTCTGTACGGACTTAGGAAGTAGGGGTGTATACACTCCCATGCAGCATTACACACTTAACAGAATTATTATAGTTGATGGCAAAAGCAGGTTGGAAAAATGGCATGCCTAATTTCAGAGGTATTAGCGTGAACGGTATAACCTGAATAGCCAATCATTATTTTCCATTAACCTTTTCCATTTGGTATACAATGGTAAAATTATGAGGAATCTTTTAATGAGGCTCAAGAAACCTTTGAGTAATACAGAATTCTAAAGAAAAGCAAAGTTCTAGGTTCTAAGTCTATGGGAAAGCTAGGAAAAAGACTTACCAGTGAGAGGAGCCAGTTGGCTTGTAAAGTCCCGGAAGAGATTAATCTCCATTTTAAATCTTCAAAGATTGGTGACTTAGGAAATGTTTCTACCAAAACAAAAATGGTGAAACTCACCAACACACCAACTGTGAGTTATGTCTAATAAGTGAGCCTTATTATTTATACATCTTTCGCTCTCTTCTTTTATATATATATATATATATTATATATATGATCAATTAATATATAATATGGGGCAAAGCCTTCAGGGTAAGACATACTGCTCCATAGAGCTGGCCCTCTAGTGCCAAATCTTGTAATGCATGATTAAGATAATTTTTTTGTTATTTTTTGTGTCCCCTGTTCATTTAATCTGGGGCGGTTTGTCCCCCCCCCCCCCCCCCCCCCAGTTCCGAAGCCCCTGTTCCCAGCTCCTCCTTTGAAAGTATTTTACACTTTACTATGAGTTCCACCTTTTTGTAATGTTTTAATATTGTTTTCCTTGATCACAACACATGTATAACGCTTCGGAATATGTTGGCGCGTTACAAATAAACATAATAATAATAATAATAAATTGGCAAAAACATCTGAAAGTTGTAATATAGTCATGTTATTGGTTCTCCTCAAGAAAGTCAGATTCAAATGCTTTTTTCACTCATTGAGGTAATCCAGTAGAATATAACAAGTGAAGCCCCTTGGCTGCATTTAGCGGGTCACTAAAGTCATAAAGAGAGCAAAGGTTTAAATTGCATGTGGAAAAAGAAATCCTAAAATCATAAATTGCTTTATAATTTTTTGTATTTATGGGTTTTGCAGGGCTTGTATGCAACCCCAAGACTACTGTATACATAATAAGCTGCATCAGCAGTGATAGAATAGAATCAGTGGTGTGCGCTGAATAAGAAAGTGGTATATTTCCTATATTAGTTATATTGCTCTTTTTTCATTAACATTGATAGATGGTTCAGCAGTCAAGGCAACTACTTTTTAAATAGAAGGTTGTGAGTTCAAATACGGTTTCTTCTGTTTTTCCCTTTTATTTAAAGGGATATGTAAGTTTCATGGATTATGAATGCATCTGATAGAAAAGAGTCCGTAGTGTATGATTTTTTTATTTGCATAAAAAGTACCAAAATAAACATTTAAACACTTACCTTGAAATTAGCAAAATATCTTGTAATGTCAGTTGAAAATCAGGGTTAACACCCTCCAAACCCAGGCTAAATTGGCATACAATTTAAAAAAAATAGTTTTGGCCAATCAGGAGGAAGCAGAGGCTGAAACATTTTGTATTACAATCCTGGGTTGCTGTCTGTGCTGCAAAGCAGCCTGGGATATGTAGTATGGCACATGTTAGAAAGTGCTATGTATTTTCATATAAGAGTCTCTGTGCAGCACATTCACACTAGATTACAACTACAGGTTCTCTTTTCCCTGCAACTACTACTGCTGGTGTTTTTTCTCTCTGTCTCTTTGTGGAGAATTTCATCTCTGACCCCACCAACCATGTGACTGGCATCATTTCTTTTGGAGGTCCCAACCTGTACCTAGCTGCTGTGCAACCTGTACCCACTGTCATGTCAACTTCCTAGGGGTGTGCAATTCCAGATAACAGTACCCCACATATAATCATGTAAGTACATTCAACTTTTCAAAATACATATTTTTCTACTAATCAGTGGCTGTTTATTAGTAAACATTTCAAACCCAGGAAACTTATGTATACCTTTAAGTTACAGAAATAATCAGAGTATAGGACAACTATTTTGGGAATAGTTATTTGAACACAATAAATTTTGGATGTAAAAACCAATAATCTGGATTTGAACTTGCAGCCTATTGTAATTACCTTTACCATTCAGCCACCTCTCCACACGATGAGAATCAAGTATAGAAACGAATAAACCTAAGAACTAATACAGCAATATCTAAAAAGGACAATGTCTATTATAGAGTTTATTTTTTTAAATGTTATTTTAAAAAAAAAACTATCTGCTAGTGTATAACAGTTATTTTGTTAATGTTACTTTTAGAACATTAGTACATTCAGCCTATTGTTTTGATCCCTTTCCATCGTTTTGAAAGCTCAGTTGTACTGTGATTGTACAAATCGGCTTTCTTGATAAGAAGTGATTCTGCCAATCTATTTGCTGCACTCACAAGTAAATATGAGGAGAATTTGGCTACTGTGCACCATGATAGAGAAGAACATAAACAAACATAGCACTGGAAAAGACAAACACAACAAATAGTAAGTCTGCTATACATGTAATATTGAGATCTTATTATTGTTTATTTGTAAGACAAATTACCTTATGTGCATTACATTAAGACTTCAAGGACCACTTAATTCAGCACAATTTCGAACACATCACTGTGAAGATCTCATAATAGCATGTTGAAATACTTTTAGAATTTTTGAAATATGTGCATTTTTCACTGAGAAATCAAATCTGTGTTTGCATGTGTAACTGACTGTCCAGATATTGCCTTAGTGCAACCAATCATCAATCATGCTTATATTTCACGTATGAAGGGACCAGACCTTCTTATGGATTTATTATTTTCTTATTGTAGAAAACTAAAGTTTCTGCTCTCTTGCCACTCTGGAATTTGAGCAATGCAGGCTAAGGCATTTTTGGTGGGTGTTCGGACCTTGCAGTGATCCTAGCAAACAACAATTTAACCCTTATCACAACTATCTGCAAGCATAGAATGCTGGACTCACCTAAACAGGAAAGCTATGTATTAACTGACCAGTGCAGTGTAACCTGAGTCCAGGGTTTGCTGTCCTATCCATCAAAGTCTTGTCCCATAGAGCTTTTCACACTGCACGCTACACTCAGCAATCTGCTATTACTCATGAAACAGTCAGGAGACAGGATAGAATTTGTAAACAAAGCAATACAACTTTAGATTTTTTATCTGTTATTAGTGTAATTTAAAAAAAAAAAAAGTTGATCATGTTAACATACATTTTTTGTGCTCTTTTACACCATGAAGAGCACTTACAGTGAGGTAAATGGCTCACATGCTACTACCAACATTCACAATTTTGTGTCACTGGTGTCCTATAGATATAAAGAAATGATCTTGTAATCTATGCCTATAGCACCACGTCTGTCCTGGGTTACATGTGCATCCCCCCTGCCCTTCTTTTTGCTTGTAAAAGTATTTCCCACTTCCCCTCAAACATGGCAAACTATGTTTTATTCCAACCCCCAAGATACACAAGATTTCCGTGATGGATACTGTATAAGGTGCAGAAGTTTCTAAGAGGTTTTGAGACATTTGTTAAGTGTGGCTAACCCCTTTTGGCTTGCTACCTTGTCATGGTGAAGGGGCTTGTCGTGTATGGTCACCGAAGACGGGCAGATCATGGTAGAGGTGTCAGGCAAATCACGGTCCACTGGAAAAGGAACTGGCAACCCACTCCATTATCTCTGCGAAGAATGAGCACAAACAGTGACATAACAACAACAAGCAAGCATGATCTAAGAGAAAATGCTTTTATTTTTAATATTATAATTTCTAAACCAACAATATTCAATAGTACAGCTCCAAGTTTGTTATTAACACTAGTTGTATAATTTAGAGGCCTTTCCCTATTCTACCTGGCATAGCAACTTGGTGTCTCTGTATTTTTATGTTTAAATCACTTTACTGGCTTCCTATATCACAGATCTAGGAATAAGATATTTCCCAAGCAAAATGCATTCATAAGAAGGGTAAGAGTGTGCTCCTCTAATAAATAAAATGGAGTACAATGTTGTAGTGCATGGTTAAGTGACATTATTATGACCACCAGGTAATATCCCAAATAACTGCAATCTGCAGCATGGACGGCAGCTAGGTAGCATGGTAGTAAGTCAATAAGATGCTGGAAGGTTGGTGAGGGTATCTGGAGCCATGCAGACTGCAGTGCATCCGATAGTTGCTGAAGAGTGTGTGGTGGAGGATCCATACAGCAAACATGGTGACCGAGATGGTCGCACAGGTGCTTGATGGGGTTCAAGTCTGGGGAATTTGGAGGCCAGGGAAGTACTTGGAAGTCTTCATCGTGCTCCTCCATCCACTCCCGGGCAATTCTGACAGTAGGACGTGTGGGAAGATCCCATTTGCTCCAGGCAACACAGTCAGCATGTATGGGTGTACTTGATCTATAAAGATGGATAAATAAGCCAGAGGCATGAGTGGACCCAGACAATGCCAAGAAAACATTCCCCAGACCATAACGCTGCCGCCACCAGCTCGTGGTCTTCCAACAATGGTTGCAGAGTGTTTGTTCTTTGAGGTTTCACGCCTGACACTCCAACGTCCGTCCAGTTGATGGAGCAGAGAACGTGACTCGTCAGTGAAGACGACCCTTTGTCAATCAGTAGAGGTCCAATTTTGTTACTGTCGTGCAAATTGAACCCTCGTCAGCATGGGTGCAGCAATTTGATTCAGAGCCCCATATGTAACAGGGTTGGTTATACTGTCATTTTACATACACTTCTGGTAGCCCCTTGGTATGTTTAGACGGAGAGTTGCTCAACTGTAGCCTGTCGCCCTTCGCACACCTTCACAGCCTCGGAGACCAATGGCACGTGGTGCTCTGCATTTTCCATGCCGTTTATTCGCAATGGTGCCTTTTGTCCACTTTAACCACAGCAGCACGTGAACAGATCACAAACTGCGCTGTTTCAGAAATACTCCCACCCTTGGCCTGAAAGCCAATGACCATCCCTTTTTCAAAGTCGGATAAATTGCACGTCTTACCAATGACAATGATGGTTGATATGTTTGCAGAATATCTACAGGTCAACTTATATATCCACCAAGCCAGCTCACGGCACGTGCCATATTTCATTGGCTGAGGTGCTGATGTCAAAAAGTAGACAGTGGTCATAATAATGTGACTCAACCCTTTATATTCAAATTATTTGGCCCTTTATTACACTAGCTCTGGTTTAAACCAACTATGGCATGAATCGTCCTATATATATATATATATATATTTATATATATATAATGTCATTTCTTTGTAAATACAAATTATAATCAGATCTGATCCAGCTCACTATAAAACTATACAATTTTGAATACTTCTCTACATGTCCATATCAATCAGAAACTGATCAAGTAGATGATCAAAAATTAGACCCAAAAGTTCAAACAGAGTTCCCTATGTGCCAGAAATACAACATGGCTCCTGGTGGATGTGGACAAATTATCTACCGAGGCTCATGCATGAAATCGCATTATTCAGGTCACTTACCCAAAAGCTGATAAAAGCTCTCGTCCCCATTTTAGCCGATTTATGTCTATGATTTATCCGTAAAAACATCTCCATTGTTTGTTCAAATCCACTAAAGTGATGTTTCTACAAAAAATATATATATATATATATATTACTGGAACAAACTAACCTTTTTTTTTTTGCACAGAAAAGGAAAATATTTTTATTACAGGATTCCATTTTCTGTACTGGGTTGCTTCTTGTAGCTCCTGTTTCAAGAGAGTGTGTCCTTGTAAGGTCAAACCACCCTCAAGCCATGCAGGGTTGTGCCTGGTCAGTACTTGGATGGGAGACCACCTAGGAATACCAGGAGCTGTATGTTGTGGAAGGAACTGGCAACGCACTCCAGTATCTCTGCCATGAAAACCAAGTGGATCAGCATGACCAGGGACATAAAGATGTGCCTAGTGTGTGACGGTCCATGATGTCACGGAGAGTCGGAAATGACTGAACAACACCAAAAAAAAGAAGCTGCACCCCTGCATCATACCTGAAGCAGATAAGATAAAATGGCAGCTCTCACTGCATTATAATTACATATAAAAGGTCATACATTGTGTGTTCCACACTATAAAAACATTTTGCTTATTTTTCAGTGGATTTCTTTGAAATGATACATTATAAATAAATGATTACAATGACTTTTGAAGCTATTAAGGTTCCAGCTTCTCGTGAATATTTTTTCCAGTAATTCCAAACCCCTCTGCAGGGTCCCCCAGACAGGTCAGGATTTAGATTTAACACACTGTTTACAGAGATCAGTCAACTAAAGTACTGTTGTAAGCAAATTGCCTCACTTATGTTCACATAGTGTTAAACCTAAATCCTGACCTGTAAGAGGGTTCCAGATGAGAGGGTTTGAAGTCGCTGATATATATATAAAAAATGACAGCAAGATAAACAACTTTTAAGGTATATCTATAGAAATGTCATTCTTTTATTTTTTGTTACTACACCTTGTCATATGATGGCCATATTGTGATAAAATGCTTTGTTTGGGCTGAATAGTCATCATATCAACAGTCCTGTGATTATCCTATCCCTGTATTAAAATGTATTGCAAAAAAACTGTGATAAATGTCACCTTGGATTAGTCTGACGAGTTTAGTATTTAACTGCATGGATTTTGTGGCACTTTGGATGTCCTTACACTAGGTAAGAGCCTTCCAGGTAGGAGGACTACTTTAAGGGCATAGGGATTTTCATTATTTTATGGTATATATATATATATATATATATATATATATATATTTTTTTTTTTGTTGTTGTCTTGTTTTGTTTTTTGTTTTTGTTTTAGCACATACTAACAATGTAGGGTAGGCAGTATAAAAAAAGAAATATGTGAAATTAAATGTATTTATATTAAATTATTATGTATTTATGTGTGTGT